>VXAY01003830.1:2094519-2173794 GCA_013399855.1 Oxyruncus cristatus | reverse complement strand
AAAAAAAAAAAAAAAAAAAAAAAAAAAAAAAAAAAAAAAAAAAGAAAAAAAAAAAACAACCCCCCATCCTGAACACACAGTAATCTATTTCCTTTAATCTGAACTTTAATAGTTTTCAATTTAAAACTTTTCCCCATTTTTTTTTAAATTTTCTAATTTATAAGGTGTTTTTCAAGTTTTTATTAGCACTTTACCACTGACTATTCCTACTATGAACTGCTCACAATAATTTCTCAGGATATGTGAAATCAAAGTCCAAGTTTTAACTGCAGTTTCTTCTTTAATGTTAGTTAATTATTTTCTACTGTCATTTGCCAAATAAATATCTTTTTTCCTCTTTCAGTCAGGATTTAGTTTGAGCTAACAATGTCTAAGAAGACATTTTTTGTATTTGCCTCACTGTTAAGCATCTTATTATTTTCCATTTTTCTCATGGTACCTAATTGACATGGGAGGAAATTTACTGCTTTAAGACCACTGGGAGTATTATACCATTGTCATTCTAGCATATATCACCTTCTGATCATTATTTTTAATCACTGAAAACAGGGAAGCACACAGAAATATGCATTTAGATGGCATCTCTTATCTTTTTTCTATCAGTTGTCTTTATCTGTATGCTGGTACTTAGACAACTATACACAAATCTCTGTGGAAGCAATTGGTCTTTGCAGCTCAGTTACAACAAAGCTGTTTCTGCATAATCAGAGGGAAAGAGTAGTTTTGCCCTCTTAAATTTGTTACAGGCAAAGGGAATTCACAGCTGAGGGGAGTTAAATACAGCTTTTCTTATCTCAGTCAGAAACTCTTTTCTAAACTGTCTGACTGAGCTTCACCATGCCAACAAGTTTCAGGTAACTGTATTTGAAACGAAAGATCGGTTATTGCGTCTGTGGTTTGAAGATTTGCTCTGCAGTCCCAAGTCTGCAACCGAGTGGGCACTGTGGGGAGCAGCAGAGATAACTGAAAGCAAAAAAGTCAAGAACACACTAGGTTTCAAGACCAGTATGCTGACCTGGGTCAAGGTACTTTAAATGGGCTGAGGAGAACACTTTTTTCACTGCTTTTCAGCGTTCTTCCTTTATTCTTGCTATCTTTAATCCCTAGGACTCTCAAATCAACCTAAATTAAACCTTCTGAAAAATAAATACAGTTTTAGAACTCTCCAGTATCATCAAGTCTCCCCTGACACTCCTTTCCTAAGTAGGAGTTGCCAGTATTATCTGATGGCACTTCATAAACAGGTCAGCACAACAGAACCAAAGCTGAAAAACAAAAAAGGCACCTTTCTTCTGTGATGAAATACTGTGGTCCTCTGACATCCTGGTTTTTGAAAATATATCTGGGAACAAAACTGGTGGAGCTACATACATATATCATCAGCCTAAGAATAGATTTTGTACTGACAGAAATTAAGTCTTGGTGATTTCAGACAGCTTCAAGATTAAGATACAATTTGAGGTCACAGTTTTGGATTTCAGCACTAAATGTCTGCATGAATCCTGCTTTAGGAATCTTAATCCATTGCAATGTCTGGTCCCTGACCCTATAAGCCTTGCCAAGACCTGGGAAACTTGTGCCAGTGAGAGACTGTCCTTTTTGCCACCTTTCTAATCAAAACAGTAAATATTTTTTGTTAAAGAAACTCTGGCTTAGTCTGCCAGCCAAATAGTCGGCAGAATGCAAATGGAGATGGAGACAGAAAATAAATGTGTCTGGTGAAGCAAAAGGAGACACAAGAGAGAAAGAGAGAGAGAAAAGAAGGAATTCATATTACATATTCAAATCCTGTGTTGTTAAGTTCAGCTGTAGAAATACCACTCTTACTCTGGTCAGCACATTTGAATGAGGTTGAGGAAGACCTGCTGGTCACATGTTGATCAGAGACAGTGAGAGTAGCAGTTAGAAAGGCAAAACTTGCTAAAGAGATGAGTGAGCTGAAGGTTGTATCATCATCAACTGAAGGTCTACAAGAAGTAGAAAGCCTAATATTTATTCCTCAGTCTGTCACAAGTCTGCATATGTGTGGGTTTAGTTCTTGCTTATCTGACGTGATCCTAAATACAGACCTCTAAATGGGCAGATTTAGTCCATCTCTAAACTGTTGCTGAATATTAACATTTGTCTGTTGAGCTAAGCTGGATCTTTCTTTCCTAGGACAGCTCACCAAACTTACACATAATTCTGATATTTTAAGTATGTTTTCGCCACTGAGTACCATAGGCTACTATACAGCACTGCATTGGAGTCTCTACAGCTCATGCCAAAGCTTCTTAAATATTTTTCCAAGAGTAAACACAGGGGCAAATAAAAAAAAGGAGACCTGCTCATTATAAAGCCGGCTGGAAGATGGCAAGCTGCCCTAGAAAGAAAGGGAAAAGGCATTGGAGGAAAAAATAAAGTTTTTTTCACCTTCTATTAGATTATTGAAATTAATGCAAAGCAGAATATGGAAGTCTGGGTAGAGGTCAGCTGGGAGTTCAGTGGATAGCATTTTTGAGTTTGATCTGATTTACAGCTCAGAAAAAGGTATAGTGCACTACAAAAAAAATGGTACTGGTTCATTTGAGACCTTTTTTTATAACTGCAGTTGTAGGGGGGGGTTAGGAAATAACCATTTTGCATGCATGCAAAAAGCTCTCAGGCAGATTTAATCAACTTGAGCACCTCAGGAAGTAGCTCTGGGCCCTAGTTGAGTTGATGAGACCACTTATCTATCTGAAACAGTGTATTTCAGTCTATATAGACCAAAATCCATGCAACCCTCCTGCAGCAGCTGTGCTAAACCTCAAGGGCCTTTTCTTAGCCATGTCTTTCACTTGGAGCTTCTGTTTTGTCTACTCTACCTACATAGTTTAGTATTCCTCTAAATCATAATGCTGCTTAACGTAATACAATGTGATGCAAATGTCAGCTTGAATCACTGCTAAAAACAAATGACACTTTTTGGGGCAGCCTAGGAATTAAAATGGTAAATAAATATTCTGCTGTCAGCATGTCTCTGCATCAGGCTGATCAACAGTCTGGCCTCTGGCATACTCTGAACAGAAGCAATTTTGCATTTAGGTTTTAATAATATTAGCAAACATTGTCAAGGGGGCTAGGACTTTGAAATGGTAAATATTTGGTCTCATGAAAGATGTTATCCTCAGATAAAATAGGATAGGCACCATGCAGCTACAGGGACAAATCAAAGCAATGTGGTCTGAAAAACTATTTAGGTGATATAAATCGTATTCTTCTTGACAAAGGAAAATTTAGTTAGATATTGGACTCTGTTGCAAAATTTCGTTAGCAGTAGCTTTACATTAATGTCTGGTTTTTAACATTATTCAACCACTTAGAATGATCTAATAGTATGAAAAACATATATAAATTGGACACAGAAATGTAACTTACTGACTGTCAGAAATAACCTCTAAAATCTGAGGTTTACTTGCAGAGTTTGTAATTCATCATTGATTTAAATAAATGGTTGAAATCACCAAGACTCAGTGAAGATGAGCTATATTGCCACTAACAACTATGTTTTTAGACTGGAACTTTCATTCATTGAGATGAATAACTGAATTTTAACCTCTTATGATAAGGAATGTATGGCTTCTACATGCATCCTTGGATCCTGAAAGACTTCAAGATAGAGAATGGTCTTTTCAGTACAGGCATGACTCTTTCATAGTATAAAATAAAATGTTTCAAAACACTTTCACAAAGTTTACCTCTCAGAGTAATTTTCAGTCATGGCTAAAAATTTGTGAAAGATTTCCCACTGGCAAGAGAACAGGGTTCAGTAGACCCACCATGGGACACAACTGAGCCCATATGACAAACTGGTGGCATCTCTGTGAAAACTTATTTTCAAAAGGGCAGAGGAGGGTACAAAGGAGTGAGACAAGCAGTGGTAACACCAAGACCGGAAGAGAAGGTGCTCTGTGATGAAGCAGGTACTCCCGAAGAGCTGCAGCTCTTGGAGAGACCAAGTCAGAGCAGAGGACAAATGCGAGGAGGAAAGAGAGACAGAGAGGAATCAGTGTCCTGATGTAAACACCCACTTCCTACCCTCCTGCACCACCTGATGATGGGGTAAAGGACTCTGGAGTGATGGAGTGAGGTTGAGCCTGGGAAAAGGGAAAGGAAAGGTGCTGGTTTAATGTTTGGTATTGTGTTTCCTCCTACCTAAGTAATTCAATATTTCTTCTAATTTTCAATAAGTTAATTTTCCCCAGGTCTAGTCTGTTTTGCTTGTCATGGTAACTGGCAAGGGATCTTCTCCCATAAGGTTTCTCACCCCTTTTCTTCCAATTTTCTCTCCCCTCCGCTGGCTGAGCAGGAGAGAGTGGCCAAGGCTAACCCACCACAGACACAAATATTTTTTTCCAGAGGCACTAGAAACAGAGGTGAGCATTTTACCTGTCATCTAAGAATAACCAGATTTCAGCATAACAAAAGAAAAACATTTCAAAGGGCTTACTAGCATTTCCACTATACAGGTAAAAGAAATATCATGTCAGGAAGGCTGTTCTGCAGATCAATATCAAAGCCTGGCCATGCTGCAATGACAAGAGCCAGCATTTACCAAAACTGCATCCTCACAATTTGATTCACTTGTGTAGATATTACAATGCCTAAATTTCTGTGTTTTGTTTTTTCTCCTTGCTCAGTCTCATAAAAACTCCTGACAGAAATATGGGAACAATCTGCTAATGTCAGATGTCTCCATAATAAGATTGAAGCAACTCTCCTAAGTTCCAGTTTCTAGATGTACAGCATCTTCAGCATGTTCTTCTTTCTACCTCAGAAGGAGCAAGATTGTTATACTAGCACAGCCCAAAGAAAAGCTAGTACACATACCAAATTCCCTCTGGATGGCACTCTGGCTTAGAAACTTCTTTTGATGACCAGAGGGTAATTCAGTAAAAGTGTGACTCAGCCATCCTGCCTACTAAGTAAAAGCAGTTCCAAACAGCTGTAACCTACTTGACAAACAGGTCGTCTACTATCGGAATGAAAAAAAAAAAATTATTAAGAAGGACTTTTCAGTAGAATTTCTTATACTATCTTGCCAAAGAAAAGCCTCAACAGCAGCTGAGAATCTTTCCCCTCATGTCTCTCTTTAATGAACTTCTTTACTTTCTCAAAGATTTAAACAATCAGAAAAAATCTTTAATATGATCAAGACTCAACCTAAACCAGCTTGGTAATATCCAGCAGGACTGTACATGAAATCATCCAAACCCCACAGTTTCAATTGCAAAGGAAGACTCCCCTAATAATTCTATTCAATTTCCATGTTTTCGTTTGTCAGTTTACTCCATGAACTGCATAATTTCAAAAAAAAAAAAAAGTCATCTAGAGTCTACAAAGCAATTCAATTTAAGTTCAAAGTAAGCTGTAAGGTCCAAAACAGTTCTCCCCGGCCCCATTTTTTCTCATCTGCTGTTCAAGCTATAGTTTTAAGCCAGCTGATGGTTTCGTTCAGGTCATACAGAATGGTTTTTGCTTTCTAATTAGTTCTACAGATGTTCCTGCACCAGACTTAGGCTAAATCAGTGTCTGGAAGTGCAGTAATTCTGGATGAGCTTAGTTCTCGACAGAGGCACGAGGCATTTCTGAGCAGCCAACAGTATATATCCTCCAAGGTTTTGCTGTTTGGAGGCAAGACATGGAAGACAGTACTGTCAGTACTTAAAGCTGATTCAACTAAATCCCTTCCAAGTTATCCTTGTTATAACTTCTGCAATATGATCCACAGAGACAAGTCCTTGGCTCTCAAATTTTGAAAACATTTGTGAAAAACTCTGTTGAGAAACCCACATTTCATGTAGAAATGTCATTAAAAGACATTAACACAACTTTTATCAACTATCTACACAGCAGTAAGAGTTGTCAGGCTTTCAGAACTTCCTAGTAAGGAGAAATGTCTGATAAATCTCTGATTTGTCCATTTCACATCTACCTCCGCCCTAGAAGAGATACGCACACACAGCAATGCAGGAATAGTTGTATTTCTAGGCCAAACACCATGACTTACTCCAACCAGCAGCTCTGCCTCAAGAGGGAATTATTAGCGAAGACAAATCACTCATGCAGCTACTCATGACATAAAAATTGAAACAATTAATCACAGAATCATGAAATCATTAAGGTTAGGAAAGACCTCCAAGATCCCCAAGACCAACTTTTGACCAAACATCATGATGTCAAATAAATTATAGCACTAAGTGCCACATCCATCCATTTCTTGAACACTTCCAGGGATGGTGACTCTACCACTTCCCTGGGCAGCCTGTTTCAATGCCTAAACACCCTTTCAGTGAAGAAATTCTTCCTAATGTCCAATCTGAATCTTCCCCTGTACAGCTTGAGGCCATCTCTTCTTGATCTCTCATCTGCCTGCTAGAAGAGACCTCACTACAACCTCCTTTAAGTAGTTGTGAAGAGTGATAAGATCCCCCCTGAGATGCAGAATGCCCTGTCAAAAATACGTTGTATATTGAGAAGAAAAGGTTTCTGGACTATGGGCAGAATGATGTGATAACCTCTTCCGTATAATAAAGTTTATAGGTTACTACAAGTCATCAAAAAATGAAGGGCATTCAGTCCATTTTGAAAAAAACAATTTCATATTCATAGCAAGGAGGTATTGGATCATTGACAAGCAAAGTTAAAAGTTAAAATACTGAAATTATGACTCAGAACAAGAAAATTGTTCCTACAGAACAGGATGAAAAACAGTTTAAAGAAAGGCAGCTGTAAGAGATACAAAATGGCAAGTTGGAACTCCAGGTAGACTCTGACAGTTGTTTCTTTCATTTCAGTAGCATTCAAAACTAAAAATTAAAGAGACTGTGGTTACTAACAAGGTTGCTAACAAGCTTTGGACATTCTATAAGAAAACCTACTGTTGAGGAATACAGTCAGTGCAGGTAGCTCAGTGTGCAGCTGCAGGATGAGCTCTGGGTGAGAGTCCCAGGCAAGAGGCCATGAATTGCCAATCCTCTGCACACAGAAGGGCACTGGAATCTGTGGTGCTGACCTGACCACATGAACAGACATTGAGAGACACGTCAGGAACTGAGGACTCAACTGGAAGACCCCAGACTTTCACACACATAGACTTTGAGGGTATAAAAGACCTTTGCTTGGGGTCCCTTCTCAGGGGCACCACCTAGAGCTGTTCCTGTGTTGCTGTGCCATGAATAAATTGCTTTAAGGATCAGGAGGTCTGAGACTCTGCTGTGGGACACCTGGGGTCGAGCTGGTAAGGAAACCTTGTCTGACTGTGTGAGTGTGGTGTGTGTAGGAAGTCAAGTGGGGCATCCGTTGCCTCACCAGAGCTGCCTGTTGCAGTAGGAGCCTCATTTTTAGCAGGTAAAGTCTCTGATGGTGGAATTGTGACTGCTACAGTGTCTCCTGAGTGGTCAGACACGAAAGTGCCCTTAACACTTACTAGAGTCAAAGTATTGTCTTTTTTTCTTGTGGTTGACCACAGATATGAATATAGTATTCACAAAGCCACAGAATCACAGATTCACAGAATCATTAAGGTTGGAAAAGACCTTGAAGATCAAGTCCAGCTCTCAACTCAACATAACCACCATGTTCACCATTAAACCATGCCCTCAAGAGCCACATCTACACGTCTTTTAAATACCCCTGGAAATGGTGACTCAACCTCTTCCCTGGACAGCTTGTTGCAATTTTTAAAAAACTTCTCCATGAAGAAATTTTTCCTAATATCAAATCTAAACTTCCCCTGGTGCAACTTGAGGCCATTTCCTCTTGTCATCTCACTTGTTACTTGTGAGAAGAGACCAACCCCCACCTTGTCACAATGTCCTTTCAGGTAGTTGCAGAGAGTGATAAGATTCCCCCTGAGCTTCCTTTTCTCCAGACTGAACAACCCCAGCTCTCTCAGCCACTCCTCAAAAGACCTGTGCTCTAACCCCTTCATCAGCTCTGCTGCCCCTCTCTGGACACGCTCCAGTACCTCAATGTCTTTTCGGTACTGAGGGACCTCGAGGTGAGCACAGAATTTGAGTTGCTGCCTCACCAGTGCCAAGTACAGGAGAAGAATCACTTCCCTAGTCCTGCTACCCACACTATTCCTAATACAAACCAGGATGCCACTGGCCTTCGTGACCACCTGGGCACACTGCTGGCTCATGTTCAGCCAGCTGTCCACCAGCCCCTCCAGGTCCTTTTCCACCAGGCAGCTTTCCAGCCACTCTGCCCCCAGCCTGCAGCGCTGTATGGGGTTGTTGTAAACCAAGCGCAGGACCAGACACTTGGCCTCCTTGAACCCCATGCAATTGGCTTCAGCCCATCAACTCAGCCCATCCAGATCCCTCTGTAGAGCCCTGGTGAACACCACTGGTGACCCTCCGCCAACAAGATTTAACTTCATTCACCACAGCTCTGGGTGGTGCATCTTTTGGGCATGTCCTGAAAGGCATAATGTCTTCCATTGACATTTAAAGTTTTGTTTATCTCCTTCACTGCTTGGATCTTTCTGCTTTCTATTGTTTCCTCTTTCTGGGGAAATGCCCCTATAGAAGGAAACTGTGAAGACACTATTCTTGGAAGGCATTATCTGCTTAGAAAAAGCAAGCAAGGAGGAACCCTCGGCTTCCATCTCCCAGTGAAAGTGTCTCCAGGTAAAACATTGCCTTCATATAGCCTTTCCCAAGGGGAAAATGGCTATTAGAATGGATTACCACACAGACAACTATAATTTCCCTGCTGGATTATGAATCATGAACTAGTGGTTTATTTTCAGCCTAAATTATCAGCTAATTATTATTTCTTAGGCAAGCAATAATCCCTTTCATGAGGGAAAGCCTTCAAAGGGAATATTTTTAATTGAGAGCACAAAAAGTTTAGGAATACAAAGCAAAGAAAGGTTAATCTCAGTTTGGTGCAAGCTTTCTCCCTTCTCTATGCAGTCCAGAGCCTCAAGGGTTTGGAAAGGCCTTGAGCACAGAGATTTTCATTTACTCTGCTGCTGTAATACATTTAAAATGTACAGTTGCAAACCTGTCTGATTGGTATTTTAAGTAGAGCACTTGGAAAGTGAAATGGTGACAAGCAAGATAGAACAGAAAGACAGAGAAACAGCAGTGCTGGTAAAACTGAGGGAAACTGATGAGTAAAAACACAACTTGCCCTGGAGAAAGGTAAAATACATTATTTTAGGTTTGCAGATAGCGTGGGCCAGGAGATATTCTGCAGGATTAATTCTACAAATGAAGTTGCTTTGGTATTTTTCACCAAGCGAGAAGAATATAGATGTTTTCTCAGATATTTATTTACAGTTTTATTCTGAAATACTGCACCAACTAGCCCTGAAAAGAAGCCAGTATAGACTGTGTGATTATTGTGGGGGAAGAAAAATAATAGTCACCTTCCTGCCCATGAGCCACTAACCTCTAAGCAGACAGCACCACTGCCTTTCTCACAGAAAGCAGGAGACTGGAGCAAAATGGGAAGTCTGCCTGTTGGGTTTTAAAGCTTCCTGTTCCCCTGCTCTATTAAGCAGAAATGTTAGAAAGGCTCACACTAAGCAGAGCAGTTATCACTGTGGCTGTGTATGCAACGTGGGGCAGATGTGCCTGCAGTACACCAGCAGCCTTGGTCTGGACCTCTGGAGGGCTGCCACGTCGATGGTCCTAAGCCACCTACCCACAGAAATCACCGGATGAGCAGCAGAGTTTATTTGGGTCCTGTCCCAGTCTCCCTTGCCTGTCTGATCACAGACTTGAGTGAAGATGCAACTACACCCAGCTCTGGGAATTAAATACTAGAATAGCTGTATGAAGAATCATAACACTCAGGAAAGCACATCCCAGTAGAGCATGGTATAGCCCCCTTCATAACGCCAAGGAATCCTGAGGAGCCCACATCACTTCCTCTAACCCCTATCCATTCTCTCCTTCATTATGCTTTGCGAAGTGAGGATCAAAGGAAATTATGCAGTTGCCTTTTTAGTTTGTTACAAAACAAGAATTCCAGGATTTTAATTTGATTTTAGTGGTAGGCCATAATTTCTTGGTCCAGTCCTGCCTGTTTATCAACCTTTGAACTTTATTTTTGTGTCTGAAATGTTGAGCTGTTTATCTACCTGGCTGATAGCTCAAAATACCATGCAAGCAACACTGTATATGTTGATGAGGCTTTTTAAGTGTTAGTTCAGCTGCTGCACATGAGTTTCCTCAAGGGGAAAGTGGTGGTAGGGAAGGGCAGAGGAGATAAAAAATACCAGAATCGTGAAAATCTCTAATGTAAGTGAGATATGGGAAGCAATGGTATCACCAGATGCTAGACGCTACTGGCATAATGGACTGAAGGTAAGAAAAACATTTACAAAGTCCAAGTAAAAACCAATGGAGCAAAACACCTACTAAAAATAGTGTGAAAACATTGCAAACTTTTGCTAAATTTTAACTAAGAATCAGAAATTGAATTGTAGAATGTGTCTCTCATCATTCAGGTGTTGCATTTTAACCATATAGGTTATTCTACAATAGTGGACTAACATTCACTTACATTTCTTTTAAATTAATTATTTATGACTTCTAGTTGCTTAACTAGATAGTTATTAACATTGACAGTTGTTCGGAAAAAGGGATCTGTTTCAGTTGACAAAGACAATCTGTGCTAGTTCAATACAGTGGTATAAAATATCATTCTCTAAACAGTGCTTGTAACAGAATAAACATGTCTCTAGTGCAGAGTTCATGGGAAAATATGGATTCAGTGTTAGGAAACCTATCTTCTAAAGAAGGTAGCTAAGGATATTTCTGTTGTATGTTCCCTTTGTCTGGCAAAGTGGCTCCTGTCCTCTTTCCTAAGGCAGCAATAGGATGGTATTGGCTCCATGCTAACAGAGATATTAAGAGGTTTGCTCCTGGAGAGGAGCAAACTGAAATGCTTCAGGACATAAAGGTTGCAGAGTTGTCATGGAAGTACATGAAAACAACCTCATTCAGAGAACAAACTCAAATTCACAATTACTGCCAAAGCTCAAAACTAACAAACGAGGGGAGGTCGCCAAAGGCAACTCTCCAATGTAATTTAAGTGGTTGGAGGTTCGATGCACACTCTCACTCCAGGGTGCACAGAGGATGGGATTGCTTCACCAAAGGGCCAAAGCATGACTCAGGATATCCAGTAGAGAACAGTCACTCGCCTGGGGCAGTGGGGCAGGGAAAGTCTCCATGTGTGCCCAGGGTCACCTTTCTGTCACGGGGATGTTCCTCTGAGAGACATGACAGCACGTGGACTTGCAGTGGGGCCCACAGACAGCTCAGGGCTCATGAACATACAAGGAATTGGTCCAGTTTCTACTTATCTTCACAACATCCAAGTTTTTGCGAGTTCCTGATTCCTGCCTTTGTTACAGGACACTCTGTCTGACAGCGAGGGCACCAGTCATGGCTGCCTGAACACTTCTGGCCCTGCTGCCCAGTTATTGACCACTAATTCCCAGCAGTCTGTAGGACACGTCAGCTTTGATGTATCACTTCCTTTAATGTGTTTTTTGGAATGCTCTGACGAAAACACACGCACATTTATCTTCATTGTTGCTGCTGGGAAATGTGAAGGTTGTCTGTAACAAGATTTTCCCATTTAGTTAAATAATTATGTTAGGATTTTAAAGCACTCTGGTTATCAGAAGGCAGCAACAAATCTCTAGCTTAACAAATGCTACATGAATGAAGGTATTTTAGCAAATAATATTTTAAAGCCCTTTTGCACATTGCTGTAGAAATTTCAAATACAGGGAATCAAATTCAATTCTCATTAGAGGTGACTCTCTTTTTAAGCCACAAATACACATACTCAGTGCAACTGACTGCATAGAACAAGTAGTAACTTCTGATGAGAGCAGTGCTGGAGACTCACTGACAGTCTGAATGATGACTGTGTGATCTCACTATGACTTTACTATGTGATGAGAAGGCTGTAATTCCAAATCCAGCACTTCTTTGGTGCAAAACCCTGGTGGTAATACACACAGCTCTTAGTTATAAAATAATTTTGGTCATTGAGCTGTAAATCAGTTCTATTGAATGCAGAGGACCAATACTGCCTTATGCTGAGACTCTGGTCCTGTCAACTTTTTTAAAAAAATAGATCAGTAGTCTTACTACACAGGTTAAACTTTGCTATTAATTTCATTTATTCTCTGACTGACTTTTTTATCCTTGTTCGTTCAGGCCTTAGGCAGTGCTGAGCTGTACTGTGACTACAACTTAATTTACTGCAACTATGAAGGTCTTAGAGTCTTCCAATACTGCCTGTAGGACAAACTACAAATAAAACCAGTATTAAGATAGCATGCTTTGCTATCAACAATAAACCCAAAACAGTCAACAGATAAGCAGGATAAAATTGCTATTGTGTATTATCATTAATAACAGCAAAAAGATATCACAGTTCCTAGTTTCACACCTCTTTCCAGAGAGAATTCAGATTTAGAATATACTGGCCAGATATCTCTGCTCCTCTGTTCCTTCCTGAGGTGAAGCCTGCTTAGTAACTTTTGAGGATCTGTCTTCATTAGTAACTATTTTATTTACCTTTTAATATTTCTGTAAAAAATATTTGTATTAGTAGGGAAGTTCCAGGCACAGAACTATCACCTGTCCTTAATCAATCAGTATAGTTCTGAATAAAGAGATGTACGTATTTTCTTCTCAGAATTGAAGGTCAAAAACATCTTCTATTTCAGTTCATTGACAGGTCCTTCTTTACAAGAAAAGCTGAGTGCTTTGCCTTTATTAATTCAGTGTTAATTTTAACAGCTTCATCTGTAACATTATTAACATCTTATGGATAAAAACTTATCTCAAATAACACAGAAAATATTTGAGTCATGCAGATTCAGTGTCAGTATAGGAAAAGGAGAACTTAAATTACAAGCCTTAAGGCTTATATCCAACCTGCATCAATCTTAGGTCGGGGCTTCTTGTAGTGGTCTCCATGATAAATAAAAATTAGGAACAGGCAAATAAGGTCATTGTTGAGGCATCAGTGTCCCTATTTTTTTAGCTATTGTTGGTAGGAAGCTTAGTAAAGTATCTGAACGTTTGCCAGGTTATCTATCTAAATGTATCATAGGGAAAATGCCTTCAGGAACCAAACCAGCTTTGAAGGCTCTGCTGCCGAGAGCCCATTGACCTCAACAGCTGGGCCATGTAACAAACAACCCAAACAAAAATCATTCTGAAGGATGATTTCATGACGTCCCTAAGAGAGTGTTAAGAAAGACCTACTGCTTATTTACCATTTCTTATCAGATGATAAAAAAAATGATGATGACAAAAGTCTCTGAGGGCTACTTCAGACAGCAGAAGGCTGCTCTACTGCGTCATCAGACTGCTGGTGGTGTGTGTGGAGGAAACGTCTCACTTCTGATGTCAGCATCACTTTCACAGTAATCATTTCTCACCTTCCACAATTTTTTTCTGAGAATGTGTGAATTAACCCAGCACTACACAGAAAGTAAGAAAACAAAGTTTCAGAAACAGGTAAAAAGATGGACAGTAGAGTGAAAGGTTAGGAAACAGTGATTTATAATGCAACGAAAAGAACCAAGAACGAGATTTACTGAGGAAAGTTATGAGAAGCAGGTAGCCAATGCTTGAAACAAGGAGAAGGGGTAAAAAAACCTGAGGTGGTGTTTCTCACAGGAAGGAATACATGAGAAAAGAGAAGAGAAGCACCAGAGCTGACACAATTCCCCAGGGACTGGCAACTGATCAGGAAAGTTTTTGGCTGCCAGTATTTACCTAACATTAGCTAGTTCAGGTCTGAAAGCTGTTACCATACACTGGCTGCTCACTGGCTTCGGTGGAATGACTTAGTGCTCACAGTCCCCTTCCCAACAGAGGTGAGAGCAGCACCGACATCACCCTTACCAAGTGAAGCTCTGTTGGCAGTCTCAGGGCACACGGACTGGGTTATTCCTTCACAAGAAACCTTAGGGCAGAGGGAGTGTAGGGACAGCTTTACCTTCTAGTTTGAAAAGTAGCAGTTGCTTCTTTTGACTAGTATTTTTTAATATCCATAGGTTTCATTTGCACACTTTGAGGTCATAATACACATTTTAGAAGAGCTCTTCAATTTCTACTACAGATATTACTAGCAAATAATCGAATTTAATATTACTAAAAAACATTTATAGTTACATTTTTTTACTAATTCTTACAAAGTAGTAAGTAATATTAGATATTAATAGGATAAAGTAGTTGAGAACTCTTAAAAGTTTACCCCTCTATTCTGGTTCTGCACTGACAGTCATTTTAGTCAGCAAAGCTTGTGCCACCCCAAGTCTTAGCAGTCCCAGTTTTGTAGAAAATAATATACTCTAGTATATCTGATCCATGAGAAATTAATTCATTTTAACTCCTTGCACGCAGGTATTGCTGAAATTCACCCTATTGACAATAATAATAAAAAATGTTTACCTTAAAAATATAGATATCAGATTTTACTTTGCAGTTTGTATATAAAGGCTTTCCTTAATTTTTTCTTTCATCAGCTACTTCAGTACTGTGGAAGTTAGAGGTTTGATTCTTTTGACCTAAAAAGCCATTCAGAACATTATGCACTCAGAGTTTTTGTGTTATGAAATATCAGAGTTCTTTTTACTGTTCATATGATGAACAGGACATCAACAGTTTGAAAAAAAACCCATAAATAAATTCTATCATACCGTAAGTAATCTCAATAATTTAAGTAACAGCTGGCAAGACAATATCGGAGGTAGTTTCCAGGGAAAAAAGAACATAAAATGCCAAAGGGATCCCTAACTTTAATCTAAAAAAGTATGTTTTAAGAGACTGCAGAAATCTGTGGCATTTTCCAGAACTATCAGAGGCTTAAAACATCTTTGACCCCTTTCCGAGGGTTTTTATGTTGACTGCATCCCTCGTTCATCACCTTTCCACACTCAGTTTAGAATGAATTAAAAACATTTTGTGGGACTGACTACGTGAGTAAGGTGACGCTTACAGACAGATCCTCCAGTGGGACAGCAAGGCCAAAGAACAGGATGCATTTGAGGAAAATCATGAGGAGTGATTTCCTCACGGATATTCGCTTTCAGCAGGAGCCCTGCTCCTTTGCCTGTGACACATCTAATAAACAGAATGTTACATTTTTTTCTAAAATGACAAGATAAAGAAGAAGGAGACACACATCATGGCCTTGAGGCATTCTGGAAGTGGAAAGAGAGTGGGATTAGCCAAGCACTAGAGCTGACAGGAGTGAAAGGGTTGTGTGGGAGAGCAGGATCAACCCTCCTGACAGTAACAAGCAGGACATCTTCTATTAGCTATAAAACTGGCCCCAACCAAAATGGCTGATACAAATGTAATTTTAGCTCCAGAGCTTTATTTCTGTGACATGAACAATGTTCTATTTACATTATTTACAAAGGAAGGAAACAGGAGGGGAAAGAAGGGGAGAAGGAAGAAAACTGAAGCAGTGTATGAAACTATTTTCAGCGAATGACCATTATCATCATGGTCTTAAAGAGAACAGAATGTGTGGCATGTAGAAAATAAATAACAAAAGAGAGTAAGTAACCAGGCACTATTTATTTTTTCAGTGTAACTAATCAACTTCACAGCAGATACAGTAAAAACAATGCATTACAACTGTCTTACAAAGTTGTGTTGAAACTCTCTTGATTCTTATCAGTTTAAGAGACATCAGAGCACAAACATCTAAACTGTTCATTTTGCACAGAACACGTTACTCAATGGTGTGTTTTAATTTATTTTTATTTTTTAAGATTATGGCTTTTGGAGTTTTACATTTAAAAGATTACAGATTACGTCTCAGAAACATCTGTATGAACCATGCACCAGGGTGCAAGCACATTTCCATTCAATTCACAAGGACTAGTGCAACATTTACATGAAAATTCAATAGACATTAACATTCATGTTAGAGCAATGAACTCTAAAACCTATCCAACCCCTGTCAGTCTTCTCCTTGCAAGATATTTTTGAGATTTTGTTTTTTTTCTAGAAATCCTTATAATCCAGCTCTCTCCCACAATCTTACTTCAGAAATTCTATTTCCAAAGTCTTGTGCAATCAAGCCCCTTCTGATAGTGAGTTCCACAAGCACTTACTTTCTGAGCCTCTTTATATTATTTCTGTTATTGGTCTCAAAGACTCATTTTACCTCTAATAAAATCACCTTTTAGCAGCTAATGTACATGTATTCTACATGAGTTATGCTGCTGAAAACAAAACAAAACAAAACAAAAAAACAAAACCAAACAAACAGCCATGGGGTGAAATACCTCTATTGGCTTTCACATTTCCCCAGATTTCAAGAAGCTTAAGAAAATAAATTGAAAAATCCCACAAAAGGCTACAAATTTCTAGCCTTGAATCATATTTGAACTTTCTGCCCTATTCTTTAGCAATCTAGTTTATTTAAAACACTATCAGTGATGCCTAGTTACTCATTTTTTGGAGTGGTCTAAACTGAAAGCTCAAGGGATAATTTTTAGAAATGGCTAAATATTTGAAAAGTAGGTCTTTTTCATTCATGTCTTAAACTCCACAAAAGAAAATGAGGCATCCAAAAACTAAGAGTATACTAAGAAATGTTAAACTCTGAGTCAATTTTTTACCATGGTACCAACAGAGTTCTGAAAATATAAAGCAGAATCCATCTATTCTGCAAATGCAACAACAGCAACTTCCTCAGCATTGAAGAAATTTTCTTCCACCTTTATATAGGTATAAATATAAATATATATATAAAAATCAACAGAGGATATTTTCTTATTTACCTTTAGTGATATCAATTGCTATCTCAACCACAACATTTGTATTCTTTCTTCTTCAGTAAAAAGGAGTTAAATTAAAAATGAATCCACAGGACCCATTAAATGGAGCCATAATTATTTCAGGCTTCTGAATCACTTCTACATTCTAACTGTGCAAATGTAAATGTTTTTTTTTCAGGATCATTTTGGTCACATTTAGAACACAAATTTTATGGGGGGGTGGAAGCTTATTAAAATGACAATGTGATGTATATATATATGAAAGTTTTCATACCTTGCTTTCCAGTCTACAAATGGATATATATACATATGTCATTGTCATTGCCATTATAATTTCTATCACACTTACAAAGTCATATGTATATGGAATTTAGCCAAGAGCATCATCTTTTTATCATCTCTGAAGTCTTCTGGTTCAGCCATGCTCATTAATAATGTTGTCAAATATAAAAATGTTGGTATCAGTGTTTCACTCTAACCAAGCAGAAAAACATTGTCAAAACTGAGAAGCGGGTAACAGTCAGTTTGATAGCTGAAAACGCTTTAGTTTTGGTACTTCACACAAAAGATTACGGTATTTTAGGAGAGGCTGAAGAAGTCATGGCTTAATCACATTAAAATCCTGTGAGAGTACCTTGATGTTTCTAGGTAATTGAATATAATAATGGATGAGTACATTCCAAGGCTATTGGAAAAGTACCAAATAACTGAGTAGAACTGTAAATATCAGCACACTCATAATAATAATATTAGCTCAGTTGAGGAGGTTTCTGGAAGGAAAACTGAAATGGAAGAATAAATTTGAATCAATATGGTGTATTTTATATATAAACCTTAGAAGCTGCACAGAGAGTTACAAAACTTATCTTAATGTTCCATATTTCTTGAAGTAAGTTATCCACAAGGGCATTAATAAATAACTTCAAAAGGAACACTGATGCATAATATTGCAACATTGTCCACTGATGCCAAAGCACTATCAAATTAAATGAATTGCATGAATGTTCACTTAGCCAGTTAAAAATACCACCATTTTTCTAAATACTGAACGAAAAAAAGGATGCACTAGTAAGGGGCAAAGTCTGAATCACTGAAACTATATGAACTGTAGATGTCAAGACAGAGATTTGCATTAAGAGTGCATTTGAATACTGGAACTCAATATTATAAATACTTAGACACATAATAAATCAATCACGTGTTATTTTTGAAGGATATTTCTGTAAATTTTGGGTTTAGACCATAAATTGTAATTGTTTATAAAATATCAATGAAGGGGATTACAAATTATAGCAGTACAATTTGTTTAATTGAAATGGTAATTTAATATAAATATTAGATTTTTCAAGATAAGAATCACCATGAGGTTGCCAGATTCTGATCCCTCATTTTCATTTAAGGAAGTATTTATATTCTATAGCAACTGAAAGTGTATTTAAAGGTAAAATGACATAACCTTTCATGTTCAGACAAAAAGTCTAAGCATTCACAGTGAACAACAGTTGGAAACATAAAATATACTGTGAAGATGCGCAAATCATTAAGGGTTTTTTTGATGACTAAAGCATGAACATATGTTGTACACTAATACTGGACCTATGAATATGCAAATGTCCACATTTATCTGTCCTGGAAAATCTGAGCCCTAGGGCAAGTGCCTTCATTGTTACTGTTCTCATGCCATCAGGGGGCAGAGCGACTACCATGACTTTACCTGTTTAAAATTACCATCACCTATTTTCTATGTACTTCACAAACCAAAAGACTCCTATATGCCATCTTCCTAAGGAGGAAAAACAATTCAAGGGGAAATATATATCTGAAGTGAAATAGTGACTCATCCTCATTTCCTACCCATAGTAACAGTTTTGGGGTTTGTTTATAAATATTTAATTGGCAAAAGTAATATATTTTCTGTTCAGGCAGTACTGGTCATTGCTGTTAACGGAATTTAACCTTCTCAAGTCTAAATGACAAAGGAATACAAATGCCACCCTACAGAGCCAGTCTGCCTTCTCGGCAGGATCAACTGAAAATCACTTTTCCAATGTTTGGCAGAAAGACACCTCCTACCTGCAATGCCTGGACAAGGAAACTTCAAGAGGAAACCTTTCTTTTTGAATTCAGCAAGGCTCAAACCTTGATGGTAAAGATCATTCTGTGAAGCCAGAAACACACAAAGGAATTGCTTCCAACCTGAAACATTTTTGAGTCTCAGGTAGGCATGCAGTGATGTATGGAAAAGTAGCTACTACAAAGAATTACAAAAGAGAAGCCCTATTACTGCAAGCAGAGTCTCGTCCCTCTCGATCCTGTCAGATAGTGGGACTCAGCCTCTGTTGTCAGTAGCAAAATTGTCCTCATTTACACATGCCATACACCTACTCTTCTGAACCTATTTTCTTGACTAAGAAAAGGAACTGAGAAAGAACAAGGTAGAAAAGTTTACAGGTCTTCTTACATCCCCCACGGTTCTCCCCACACAGCTCAAGTGATGTTGATGTACCATAAGCAAAATCTGCAGGCAAAGTAAGTTTTGTCAGGGGGAAAGGGAATAAGAATTTTACAGATTTTTTTTTTCCCCTCCTTAAAATACCGTGAAATTTCACATTTTTTTTGGAAATATATTGCTAGTGAACAAGACCCATCTGTGGTAAAAAGGGCTGTATCCTTTGGCCTATTTCAGTTTTAGGCAATCTCCTGTCTCCGAGGGCCACCTGAGATTTCCTCTAAAGCCTTCGTTAATTCTCTGGCTTTCTCAGATTTACCAGTAAGTAAAATCAAAAGTTTATTATTTATTGACTTTTCACTAGCACTGTAACAGATCCAAAAGACAGTTCAAGAACCCCAGTACTGAGCCCTATGATATGATTTAGACACCTTGCCCAGGAGTACAACCATACCTCTGCTCCTATACATGGGGAATACCTCAGAGTTTCATAGCAGGACAGTCATCTCATTGAAACTGTTCCTGTGCAAAGATAAACATTAAGCGCAGGGATGCTTTTCCATCATTCTGGAAGTAACAGCACAGATCCATCTTCTGAAGGGAAGCACGTACCCTGTTTCAAATTAGAGTCTCTCAGGCAGAAATCACCCTTTTAACCAGAAACTCTTACCAATCTCCCTGGAGTACACCAACTATCCTAGTTCATGCCTGACATGATTACAATCCACCTTACCCACTCTCTGATTCAATGACTGAAAGCAGTCTGAGACAAATTTTTTAGCCCTCAAAGGGAGTTACAGCAGTGTAGACACCTGGGTACTAGGTCTTTCCCAGAATTAGTACTCCCTACTTTTAAAAATATTTTATCATTAATAATAAAAGGAGAAAAAAAGATAATCTTTTCAGATCTAACCTGATCTCTACTTTTCTGTCTGACATTTCACCAGAATAATCACTCAAGACAACTTTTTATTGCCCATTCAGTCTGTAATTAATGTATAGGAAATACACAGTATTTTCTTCTTTTTTTAATATTAAAAGTATTTAATTACGTTGCAGGGAAATCAAGAGCATTATCACAAAATCCAGTGAGAAATCTATTAACTGAATATGTCACTCAGATCCATGCACCTTGATTCTGGGGTCACTGCTACCATTAGCCTTTACCTCATCCCATCTTTTCTTTTCCTCCTTGCCAATTTTCAGAGCAGACTCTCAACTGAATGGAATATGCCTATCACAAGAATCCATCCTTTCGCCTCTAGCTACAAGCTCCCATCACCTGTCTTGGAGCAAAATTTGGTCATAGTCTTGCACCTTCACTCAGATGATCCCACCCATCTGGCTGAAACACTAACTTACTAAAGAATAAAATAAAGATGATTTTTCAGGTTTTGATTCATCTGGTAACACAGCATTAGAACTGCTGTTGCTGGTAGAAATGAATCATAAACCAGAGATCACTGAAAAAACAAAAGGACAGAACCATTCCTTTTCTCAGTTTGAACCACTTGGGTAGCAAATCCATGGCATGAACCAATGCAAAAGCCTTCTCTACAGCCTGGAGACTATTCTACAGCCTGGAGACCTCTCCCTCTAAGTCAATCTCTCGCTGCTGCCACCACATTCATTGGGGCATGTGAACATCCACAGAGCTTTTTCAGAAATGGAAGCACAGTAATTCTTTCTAATTCCTGGCTTTGTGTTTTTCAGCTGAGGAATTCTACATTAGTTTCTATTTTCTGTATCTATTATAATGACTAAAAAATACAGTATTAGTTCACAAACATAAAAGATCACATTTAATATATAACTGAAACTACAATCAATTTTAAAAAAGAATTGTATTAACAATCAATTTTTTAAAAAATATATTTGCACTAGTTCTCAGCTATTTGGAAACAGTAAACTGAACTGATGACTGATAGAATTAAGTAAACTGCCTAATGTTTTACATTAGGCAGATAGATATTTAAATCCAGACTCATCCTGTTGGGTTTTAAATTGTAAGGTCAAAGGTGTTCACAAATTACAAAGCACACTTCATGAATCAATTTTAAACAACTGTTTTGCTACCATACCAGATAAACAACAGAAAATTATAAAAACCATGTTGGAAGTGATTCTCCTTCAAATTCTTACACAATCCTGTATTTCTGAATGTCAGAAAACTGGATAAGGTTAAAGTCTTTGAAGCACATCAACATGTGAATATAAAATACCCAGAGCTCATGCTTTGGTTGCACTGCCACTACATAAAACAGATTCATTCAGACACAAAAGACATGCACTGAAGATCAGTGAGGTACAACCATAGACAGAACCTTACCAAAAAACAACACGCTGATCTGTACTCACTACTAAAACAGACAAGTGGTGAACACTAATACAGAAACATCAAGGAAAAGTCTCTTTTTTGAAAAATACATTTCAAGAGATGCCTAAGATAGGTGCAGTATAAAACAGCTTCCCCAGAATTTTTCCCCTCTCTACTTTTATGGCAATTTCTCCTCTTAAGTCCCCCTCTTTCAGTGAGAAAATCTCTTACTGAAAAAGGCTCTGGTTCACATCCTTAGTGTTCAATTATTTGAGCTACTGAACACTCATTATTGAAATTAGTGCAAATTAAGCATGTGGTAATGGCCTCAATTCACGATAGCATCACTCTATATGACAATACATAAGCACTTGCTTTTCTGAATTCTGGTCTAATAACACTACTGACTAGGACTAGGTTTAAGCATGTGCTTATGCAATGATGGTCAGAATAATAGGACTCCAAAATACTATGATCCCAGATAACAGTAAAAAAACTTTTATCTGGATAAGTTTGAAAAATGATTGCAGCATCTAGGTCCAAGTAATTATACTGTCTGTTCCTTGCCATTTTTTTGAGTATCACTTAGATTTCTTAGAATCAAGTGCTTACATGCAGATTAGAAAGAAAACACATAGGACTAAAATAACACATTTATTACATGCCGTGTTACAGTTCACTACATTTCCATTTCTATTTGCACTCACAGTACTATGGGAAACTAAAATTATTTCATCAGAAACAAATGAAGTACACAGAAAAGTTTGTCAACAGACAGAAGCAAGTGTATCCATAAGCCAAACAGCCATAACATTCAATAGGTTTAATACTCCATTACATTGTTTCATAGAAATTAGAGATGAAAGACTTCTTATCCATCCCTTGCCAATTCTGGATGTTTTCTGTTCTCCAATTCAGTCACTGGAGGCTGATTGGCAACTGACAACCACATGAATAGAAAAAGCTCACTAGATGTGCCAGAGGAGAGCAGGCTGTGAAATTTGTATTTCCTCTTGTGAAGTGCCAAGTTCTTTCAAGTTTCTTTTGTTTAAAGGTGAATTAATAAAACTCAGGGGCTCACAAAATCTGTGTCTTGTATTGTATAGCAAGCTGAACTACTTTTCAAGTACACATCCAACATGCTGCTGACGCCGCCTTCATCCCTCCTACAGAAGAATGTGTTTAGTGTGCTGTCAAAAAGCATCAAACTACATTATGGGATTAAAACTGACGTGTTTCCATTGGACTGAACATTTTCTGAAAGTGAGACTCTAAAAACCAATAAATTATGGCAAATCAGTGTTGATAATCATGCCACATTTCTATGCTTAGTCTAACAGTTGGTACTCAGAAAGGTCACACAACAAACAATGTCAGCCAGCCTTGACAGTGGGCCTTCAGATTCTCTCAACCACTCTCATATTTCATTAGCGAAATACTGAAATGAAGTTTTAATTAAATCTTGATCTTCTTTCACACTTCCTTCCAATATGACTGTGCAGTCTTGCATTCTCTATTAAACTATGGGGCTGAACACCACAGTAACATTTCCTCTGAAATGCGTATAGTATATCATATCTTATTACACTGAGTACAAACTAGAATATAAATATACATTAATCTTTTCTGAGAAATTCAGAGGAGGGACCACATTTAACAGAAATATTGGGAGGGAGCTTTTCATGTAACATTTTCTATTCTTAGGTATTAATCAAGTCTTTATCTTTAGTACTGAACATCCTTACCTACAGCCAAATGCTAATCCCATTAATCCTCTTTAAAGATCTGTAAGGTCTACGGTGTAATGCTGACTTTTACTTAATGCATATCTTCATTTTATAGTGAATTTTGCAAGCTCACTTGAGACCAGTTTCTTTTCGAGAATGTAGGAAAGACTGCACTTTTCCATAATGAAGACAATGGATTTAGAAATAGAAATGAAATACAAAAGGCTGCCAGCCAGCAACAGTCAACACAGAGAAGGCAGTCCACAAAGGCTACTACTGAAGCATTGCTGCCAAAGTGATCAAAATTCTGACCACAGAAAGAATGGAGAACTGGTCCTATGATTTTCTGGGGGGATGCATCCTTGGAGAAGGATCTTCAATGCATAAGGATTCTTTTAACTCCCTGTCCATAACATGACTTTTCCATTAGAAACAAACAAATATCAAGAAGGTAATTACCCAGCAATCCACAGGCTCAGTAAATTAATACCACTTGGCTTTGGCTCAGTAAGCAGCACATGCAGTAACAAACAATCTACAAAATCATACTATATGCACAGTGGAGCAGATCACACACTACATCCTCAGGACTGGAAATTTAACACAGTGGCTTTGAGTACAGTGACTACAGCACTGTTACAGGTTTTCCAAACTCTGCTGATACAGATGCTACCACATGTAGAGGTAAAATTTTTCTCTGGCACCGAGTATGAATCAGACAAATGAGGGGATGTGAAGAGCACAATGTTTAATGTCCAGAATCTCCGCCAACACCAGTCTGCTTTCCATGAAATGAGCAAGCAATGGCAGCTGGGTAAAAATTTTTGAAAGTTGTAGCCTTCTTGGACAACTTTGGGGAACTCACAACAATGAAGTAACAGGAGATGAAGCACAGACATAAACGTCATCTAAGGCTGAAAGCCAGAAGCCTCTATCAACTGTCAGGATAAGACAAGCTCAGAATTACCCTTGGGTATTTTGATATATCCATTTCTTGCTGCTCTAACATCTGCTTTCTGTATAAATCTGAATTGATTAATTATGCTTTTTAAAATACTGCAGGTTGAAAAGGGAAATGTTACATTTCAAATTTTTAAAATCAGAGATTAATAAAATCATCAATTCATGGATGAAATGAATGAGACTAACTAATCCCATTTTATTAAGGCTTTCTTTGTAAAGGTGTAAGAGATGCTACAAAAATCCTTCTGCATTATTAAGGATTAAAACTGAAAGCTTATGTAGAACTGTCCAGTTAAACAACATAGCCTCTTGACTCTGCATTTTCCTAGAGCTGGAAAAAAATTTGTGTACATGTGTCAAAGAAAGACAAAAGTTAGGGATATTTATTCTTAAATTTTCTCTTCAAAATACCAGTATCAGTTCTGTAGTTGATCACAAGAGGGAGACTACATCATCATATTTCCTCTCATTGTTTCAAATTTTTGAAGCATTACAATTTGAGTAATTTTGGACCAGCTCTAATCTCTGATTGCTCAGTTAAAAGTATTAATGACTATTCAATTTGAATTTTTTTCTGAGTTTGTCAAATCTGAAATTTATAGGTAAAGATAGCCAATCCAATAAACAAGATTGAACAATGCAAAGGCAGTGGGAAAGAATATTCGAGAATAGGAGTCAATTTTTGCGATACGGATGTGTATTCTTCCTTCTCGCCAAGATCCTGTGCGGCAGTCTTCAAAACAACAAAAGAAGCTAGCACAGTCTTTTCCTTCAAGGCACTCATATCCATAATCATCGTCACGTTCAGGGAGATGATTAATGTTATTAATTGGAATTAGTGTTGATCCAGGTCGAACAGCGATTGCAGGTGGTTTCTTAAGGAAAAAAAAAAAAAAGAAAAATACAGTTTTGTGCATTTTTATCCTCACATTAAATAATTCCATAGGCTTTCCACAGCATCGTAATCACTGTCAGTACAATATACAGAAATTTTTATATACAGAAATCCTTGTATTAAAGAAAACAGCAAATTATGAACTGCTGTATATAATTAGCTTATGAAGGCAAAAGATCATGAATGATTTTCACCTGCCACAATGAAAATCGGGTTGTGCTGGAATTTGGGAATAGTAGATAATTAGTTACATAGACAGAGTTAGTTGGTCCTGCCTATACAACACAGACAAACATTTTGAAGTCAGTCACTGCTTGACAACTGGGTCACAACCAAGTCCACAAGCAGTCTATACACATCACTATCAAAGGAAATAATATCCTTCCATCATTTGGAATATTTGGAATGAGACTGGATATTTTTCTGGAAGCTGTATTTTCACGAACAGAAAAAAACTAATGGGATTAGTACAGCATCAGTGTGAAGTTTAACAGACTGAAACACATAAGGCTGTGTCATCTAACCCTCTGATATTACATCCCTAAAGAATATTCCCCCACCTTTATAATCCAAGACACAAGTCCTTAGGAGAATGCCACTCAAGTCACTGAAACTGATAAGTTCAACTCTTAATTCTTACTTTCATTTTTCTGTTGGCACAACCCTCTTGCAATCTGACAAAAACAATGTAATAGATGTAAATAATTCTCATAGAAAAAAATCTGGATGCCTTATTACCTAGTACATATAGTGTTTGCTATTCCTTTTTTTGTGACTTTTGCCTTTTCTTCTTCCTTTTACTTCCACTAACACAATCCACCTTTCTCTCTTTTATTATTTTGTTTCTACGCAGTTCTTTACTCATCATCCTTGTTTTTCTGAATGTTTCAGAAGACATTCTCTTTCTCTGCCCTTTTTTTTCTTCTTTCTAAATCTCATGGCCTTTTCAAACTATTCCATAATCTTCTTCCTTTCAACTTCTCTCCCCCTCTCCACCCCCCCACCTTTGATATCTCTTCTAAAATCTTCAGACCAAAGAGAGGGGTTACATTCTTACCCTGTCTTTCTCTTTTCTACCATCTTCATATTTTGTCATGTAAGGAATAAATACAGCAGGAGAGGATGCAGTGAGAAGATCTAACCAGGTATTTAAGTGTAAAGAATGAGTTCTCTTAACCAATTATACATGACAGATAATGCAAACATATGAAAAAATATGAAAAGTGGGAAGCCACATAATTCAGCTTCTTGATACACTTCATATCTGCTGTCCCACTTCATGGGAATTACTTTGGTCAGTACACAGATCTCTGTACATTGTTAAGGAGGCATTCTGTTGCTGCATGGGCATTTTACCTTATGTCCCATAGGATGATGTTAATGCGGTGCAGTATCTACCATGTTTTCAAACAGCTTTATTTAATAGGTGTCTTTACCAGAGGAAGTTTCTCTCAGACTGCTATTTCAACACTTATTAGACATGATGACCAAGGGAGCTAATTATCATCTTAAAGGACCTCATTATTCCTTTCAGTTATGATAAAATACTGACAATACTAACAAACAGGAGTTACGTGCTTCTATCCTAATTTTGGGCACTGTAAACAGGGCTTACTTTTGTAAAACATAAAAAGTAAGTTCATTTTTTTTTAACGGAAGAAAATTACTATTCTATCGAAGATAAATAGGGAAAGATGCTTATTTCTGATTCACACCTTCTCTGGCATTACAAGAATTTTCTGACTGTTGGTTCTGCCCATGTAAGATTCATGGCATGAGTTGTTTCTACAGCTGGTGTAAAAAAGGAATCCCCAAGACAGAAACACCATGGGAGAAGAAAAAAATTACAGTACTGCTTTTCATTGCTCATGTCACCTTCATGGACTGAAGGTGTCTACTGAACTACAGGTTTGAAGAGGCACCTTGAGAGTGGCAGACGTGGTCATGTTATAGGCTTAAGTACCTACAGAAAATATATAAAATGTATGTAAGGAAGAGACAATGTGAGTGAAAAGAGGAAAAAAGACCTCACAAGAAAATGGCTTTATATCCATTGGCAGAGACTAAAAAAAAACTCAACAAAACACCCACAACATGTAGATACAGTGGTACATTCTGATTTTTTATGTACATGCATACTGACACTGTAGATAAAACTTCATGTATCATGGCAAGCGTTTATAATCCATTCTGATAGGATCAAACCCCAATTATTATGCAATAGCTCTAATACATGTACAAAAGAAAGCTGTTGTCTGTGGAGATCAGCTAAGGTGATGCATACACTTCAGCTGAAATGACGATCAGAACAAGATCCACAACTAATTAAGTTTAATCTTTCCTGCCCAAACTCATTATCTTTACTAGTGTGGATTTGCATAAGCCAATTCATACTACCTTTCTTGAATGATGCCAAAACATATGTTCTAAGATAAAACTACTGTAATCATTTGTAAAATCTCACCTTTTTTTCCCAAGATCATTTATTGTGCCTTATTGTCATTAGTTCTGGAATAATAGGCTTTTATTGCATTTTGCAGTAGAAATAGAAGATCTGTACAATGCACATTTTCCAAAGGGAAAAACACCTGTAAATGAGAACTTTTCAGAAGAAACTAAACTGACTTTTTAAATTAAATTGTTTCTTTGAATTACATACCCAAAACTACAAGAGAAAAAGAATTAACGGAAGTCTTTGACAGAAATAAAAGGGGGGGGGAATTAAAGGATTTGTAGTTGTGTGACTTCCCATTAACCAATCAGATGGCTTTTTTATTTGTTTTATTTGGAACAAGAGATTTTATGGCTTTTTATAAAACATCACCAAAACCTCCCTACTTACCAAATTAGAATCCTTGCATCTAAGTACTTTAATTCTTCCCTTTTTTAGGGTAACCTCTGTATCTAGTATGGTCTTATAGCAATAACATGCTGGAATATTTTTAAAGAATTCTGTGTGAAAAGATTTCTTTCTCAACTACTTAGAAATAAAAAGTATCCTTTAAGAGCCCAGTATAACACAACTGAACAGTATTTTGAGCATTATATCGCTAATTTCAATCTTAGTGTAAATTCCAGCTATTTATTCAATAAGTTTCATAGTTTCTATCTCGTCATAATTCTATATTTTAAATTTTCATATGCACTGAAAATATCAAAGTGCTTGGCAGATTATTGCACAAATGGCTGATGCGTGAACAGATTCTGGAAAGTGTCGTTACTCCATTCGAATGAGTGAACTTGCAAACTACTTCAGCATCTTTTGATTTGTCAGCAGCTGTTCTTGAATATCTCCCTGGTTTGAGTAAACCAGTACCTACTCCCATCTTCCTCTCCTCTGTGTTGTGCATGCTGAAAGTAGACCTATTCAGCTCTGTGTTCACTGAGTGTCATTGAGACCTCATGGCAACAGCAACCTGCAACTGAATCTGCTGTGCTAACCCTGGGAAGCCCCCACATTCTTCAGCCTCTGTTACCTTTTACCCTCATAGCTCAGGTGTGGCCCATGCCAAAGCCTCTGTTCCGCCTCTTCCACTGTGCTCACATTTGTTTCTACCACCAACAGGAAGGAGGTTTGAGGTTTCCATTTCCCGGTTCTCTTGTCCGTGCTGGATTACCTGAGGATCTGATACCAGTGATATCTGACCAAGGCAGCACAGGGCAGTATTAACCCTTCACCAGTAGCCTTGTCCTAAAAACAAAGCTAATCCACTTGGATCAGCTCACCATATGAAACCTAAGGGCTCTCATATCCCTGGTATTTAGTAGCCCCTCAGTGTACCCATAAGACAGTCTCCCAAAGCAGTACTGCTCAGAATGGGTGCACCAGTTCTTCCTGACAGGAGTTGTAGAATGGATATGGCATAATAGGAGTTTTGTATTTCTATATCTGGGCTTCTGTAATTTCATATCAATTTCTGTTTCATCTTACACAAGTGGTATTCAGCCTTCATCCAGAAAAGACACCTGGTATGATGGTTCAGCTATGCTCCTGCTTCCTTTGATGGAAAATGATCTGGAAGGGGGCTTTATAAAATTGTCCTTGTTCTTATTCTCTCCATAAGAGGACTACAATCAGTCCTCAGATATTAAGACTAACGTTCAAATTAATAAGCTATTTAATGGACTTATCTTCATGTTTTCTTAGTTTAAAGACTACCTTTAAATATCTGTACCGGCTCCCAACAATAGATTCTTTGGAAATTCCAGTATTTTTACTACAGAAAGAGAAAACCTCTTAAAACTGAATAATGCTTGATCCTGAGACATGTGGGGATTTACACCATATGTACATCAACTTGTAAAAGCAGAAAGTTCATTTAACCAGAAAGAAACATTGAAGCAAATTTAAAAAAGAGTTAAGGTGTAATTTCTCTAGTGGAAGGAAGTCAGAATACTGACCAATAATAATCATTTTTTCCTTTGCAAACCTTTCTAAGACCCAAGTTAGGTTATGCAGATCCAAAGAAATCCTCATACAGTCCATTTACATTATTTTTACTGCTACAGCCTTATCGGTGGTTCTTTGACAGGTGCTGTTTTCAGAAGCACTGTGCCCAGACAGAACCATCTCCATGGGCACAAGCTCCATGGACAACTCTAGAAGCAACAGGGGCATGGAGTATTATGTCAAACCACTCTCCATGTTAGGCTGATGTGTTCTCATTCACATAAAAGTGAAATTTTTCTCACTAGTAGTATTTACAGAAAATAAGTACAAGTCCCCAATGGTAAAGAAATGAGAAAATAAATATCAGTGCTAATTATCTTTGAACATTAGCTTTTCTACTTAGAACCAGTCTCTCCAAAATGAATGCTGCAACAAGAAGCATTCTGTATTTCTTTTTTTTTTTTTCTTGTTCGATTAAACTTACTGATGGCTTAGATTTTGCCTTCTTTTGTTTTCCTTTGTCCCCTTTTCTGTTGCTGGTAAAGTAATGCAAGGTGCCATATTCCATCAAGGCAGCAAACACAAAAATGAAACAAACTGAGACAAAAAGGTCCATTGCTGTCACGTAGGAAACTTTTGGGAGTGACTTCCTAGCAATTGTACTCAGTGTTGTCATGGTCAGCACCGTTGTGATGCCTGTTTGAGAAAGACAGATAGAAAAAAAAAAGGACAGGAAGAGAAAATGTATAAGTAATCCAATCACAGTGACAGAAAAAAAATCATTAAATGAGCCCTTAATTCATTGATGAGGCATACAGGAACTGAGCCACAGCAGGGTTCATCGCTGATCACACCCACATGCATTGATACTATCACAAGAATCCATCCCTGTGGATCCAGCGGCCATCATGGGATCATAGAGAAGGAAGCACATTTCACCTTCCCTTTAAATCCCTTCCATGTTCAACATACACTGAATAAACAGTGACACTGAGAAAGTTTGTGCAATTTTATAAATCTGTCATAAAATGTATGTATAAAATAAATACAATAGAAAAACAGGTACAAATAAGCACACATTTTACAAACACAAGAAAGAACTCTAGCTCTTGAAAGATTAAAATGTAAAAAAGGATGCATTCAGAAAAAAAAAAAGTTGTATTAATTTTTAATGATTTCAAATTTCTGGTAAACATAAGAAAAATGAAAATGTTTCCAATTGTTTGCTTCTGACATGTAGTAGATAAAATTAGATCACCTTCACGGCCTTTCTGGTCTCATACTCTAAGTTAATAGATATGTTTTCAATGCTCTGCCTTAAGTAATAGAAAATGTTTTCCTTGATTCACTTACATACAAGTTAATTAAAAGAACCAGCTGGCCTTAATAGCAATATGTTCAAAATCTCAACTATACCACTCTTCACCGGTTTAGCATTTATAAGGTGTTAACACTGTCTTCTTGTATTTGATTTTTCAGGCAAATGCAAAGCCTTTTTCATCATAGTCCAGAATTAGGATATGACCTTTCCTTTGGAGAGCAACACTAGAACACACAAATTTGTTATTTAAATGCACAAGATTATTAGAAAATAATGCATTACACCAGTCTATGGCTGTTTGTGGCTTTTAAATCAAAGCATGGAATCAGTGGTCGCTATGGTCTACTCCTGCAGCAGGAAGACAGTAGTGATTTTGCAACTGATGTCCCAGTGAAATTACATGCCTAAAAAGGGCAAATGGATAACCATTGAGTTCTTCAAAAGTGCTTCACTCCCACTAGATACTTTGGAAATCAATTAGACATTTCTCTGTATGTTTAAATATCTAAATACCTTCAATCATCTCAAATCCTTAGCTTAGGGAAACCACAATCTTCCACGATCTTTCAACATATAGGGAAGAAAAAGGCCCAAGCCTTTTCAGTGTGCCAGACCCCAGCACAGCCTGCAGGGGAAAATTCGCACCCACTATTCCTTGTACCAACCTCTCTTCAGAGAGGACAAAAAGAGATGTGGATTTTCCCAATCCTCTCTGCTATGTGAGAGGCATATAGGGGGGCTGTCACAGGGAGCAAACCTTCTACAGCACAACAGCTACTTGCCACAATACACCTTGCTTAGTTTTGCCTTTCTTGCCTTACTTTCTCAGTTTTCTTCTATGAAATTGTGTGTATTTGACAAGTACTCCCTCCTTCACCGGAAGATTTGCACGTGAGAAAAGTCATCCTACAATCTGTCAAACTATGGCTTTTGCATGTTCACACAGAAGCAGCTCAGAGTTACCTGCAGGGAGCTGTAAATAAGACATTGCAAACTTTTGTAGTTCATCTCAAGTAGATGAAGGTTAGTACTGCTGAAGTGAGAGCTTGAAAACTTCAGCTTAACCATGACATCAAAGGCAAATTTTCTAGGTTCAAGGCATATAAAAAGTACTCTGTAAAAAGAACAAACTGGATACAGAACTAGCAGGATATCAATACAACAGTTTTTCCTGTTACATGTAATGTCTTATAGCTAGTCAGAACCCACAATGATGTCCAGTCAGTCAAAGAAATCTGACAAGAGATTTCTACACCAAGGTTTAAAACTACCAAGAGTTAGTTTCACTTATTTATTTAAGACTTTGGAGTCTCTTCACTAAACTTTGCAACACTTTTAAATAACAGTTAGGATCCAAGATTTAGATTTTTCTCCCCTCACCTTTTCATTAAGCTACTGAGCCATGCTCATTTTTGCCTACTTTCTTGACTTGTTAAGCTTGCAGGCTTGGAGGTGGTCCGTTTTCAGTGGGAAAGGCAGGGAGTTAAAGCTGGGACTCAACTTTCTGGTAGTAAATGATTCTATAAGGTGTGAATGATGTGTTCACGATGCTAAATGAACAATGATATAACGCATAATGATGATGAAAAATTAACTCACATCTCTCACTTCCTAAGATACACTCTCAGCTTTTGATCTTTCTCCCAAAATAGGTCGTACAGCTGTCACCAGTTTTACTATAAGCATCTGTCACTTTTAAGCTCAAAGTTGCTGGTGTACGTCCTGTGCACTCCATGCGCCACGTCTATCGTGCTCTATGAGGGGACTAAAACTTTTCTCCAAGGCTGCCAGGAATACTAAACAGTCAAACTCAGGAGACTGACACCATGCTAAGGTCAGCCAAGAAAACAGGAACACAGAAGTGTCTCTGTACTGGAACTTGCAACACCCTTCAGTACTGTCTGTAGTAAAAGCAGGACAGTGAGTCAGTTTTTATGTGTTACAGGCTTAAGTGTTTGACATGCAAGTCTGGTTGCAAATTTTCTGTCCTATCCTGGGCTTAAAAGAATAACTGAATCATTTTAAACCATCAACAACAACAATATCAACACAAACCCCCCTCAAAAAAAAAAAAGGAAAAAAAATCCCACAAAACAAAACAAAAAAAAAACAAACAAACAAACAAACAAACAAACAAACAAACAAACAAACAAACAAACAAACAAACAAACAAACAAACAAACAAACAAACAAACAAACAAACAAACAAACAAACAAACAAACAAACAAACAAACAAACAAACAAACAAACAAACAAACAAACAAACAAACAAACAAAATTTACAATCCTGTAGTAATGACATAATTTTTTCCATGATGCTAAGTGAAGTTTAGTCGTACTTGTCAGACTAATTGCCATATTGCAGTCCCTGGAGATGAAAAAAAGAACATAAAGGCGAAAAAAACATATGTATGTGAATAACAGAAGATTCACAGTGCTTGGATCAGGACTTCCATGCTCAGTATTCCCTCCTTAAGCCCTGCTATGCAGCCATAGCTGGATTCTTCTACTACCAATCTTACAGTTCAAGAAAAACAGTGACCAACAGTCACAATCTGAAGGGGAATAAACTGTGGCTGATTTACTCCGTGCTGCAGATTTGTATTTTTGGGGAGTACCAAACCCCTCAAGGCTGAAAAAAAAGCCATTCTTACCCAGAGAAGTCCTTGCAGGAACTGCATCCTTATTGATCCAAAATGACACCCATGAAAGAACAACAGTGAGTATACAAGGAATGTACGTCTGAATAGTAAAATATCCCATACGTCTGCTGAGGTCAAAGAAGATTGTCATAATAATATAATCACCTAAAAATGAAAAATAAAAAATATTTACATTATATTTAATATGGTTTTCAGTTGTATCTTCATCTGTTAGTCTTGTTCTGTATTGATCTTGCACAAAAACAAAACTTAACACTTTGCCTTACCAGACAAGGTGTGAGAAATTTCAGTTGTGTTTCGTAACCCTACAAATGCAAACTGATACAATCTCCAGTATTTTGGATCTGCCACTTCCACAGAAGTTTTTTTCCATTTGTATTCAATTTCATTTCTGGGATACCCATCTAGAACAAAACAAAACAAATCATTTAGCCACAGAACATAGCAAAGTATGTTTTGTGATATCTGAAGTTACTTATAAACTAAACCAGGGCTATACATAAAGTGGATCAGAGACAAAGACAATCTGTAGTCCACCTGATACACTTCAAATTTAACCAAAAAATATCTGGCCTCAGTTTTAAGCCTAGCTAAATGTATCATGGATAAAGAACTATGTAAATACAAATGTTTTGGAAATATCTACCCAATATTCTTGAACTCTGATATGAAAACTTGGCTCAGAATCATCACTATAAATTAACACACAAATGCAATTCACATTAAATGATCAGAAAGAGTTTAAAAGGACAGACACTTTAGTACATAATTTGACAAAATTCCTATTGATGGCTCAGGTAAGAGCTCCAGAAAAGAAGTTGTAGCAAGGTGGTGGTTGGCCCCTTCTCACAGGCAACTAGTGTAGGACAAGAGGAAATGGCCTCAAGCTGCATCAGGGCAGGTTCAGGTCGTGTATCAGGAAGAATTTCGTCACTGAGAAGGTGGTTAAGCACTGGAACAGGTTGCTCAGGGAGGCAGTAGAGTCACATCCCTGGAGGCGTTTGAGAAATGACTGGTTGTGGCACTTAGTGCTGTGGTCTAGTTGACATGGTGGTGTTTGGTCAAAGGTTGGACTTGACGATCCTGGAGGTCTTATCCAACCTTAGGAATTCCATTACTTTAATAGCACAATTCCCTTAGGAATTTTTTTTAAATATAGTTTATATCAAAAAAATGGAGCCTGAAAGTTATGTTTCTTGTTCACATAAAATAAGTCCCACTCAAAGGAGAAGGACTTCTATTACTAATTAAGCATTTACAGGACCAAGTTGAAGACAGATCTTATTTTTTCTTTTAAGTATACCAAATGGAACTAATTCAACATTGTCAAATTTTGCAGTCAAAAAAACCAAAGTTCTTCCAGGGCAATGCTTTTCCATTAACTGGAAAGGGCATTGTATCAGACTCCTAAGCAACAGGATTATTTTTAAAGTTGCACAAAATGCTTGTAATTCAACTCCTTCATTCTTGCATTAAATAATGCAACAAATCTAACCAAAACATGAATGGATCAGTTCTTTCCTTCACTGCAAGGCTTTAAAAAGTATACATTTGCTCTCCTGATGCCAGAATTTAAGGAAATTTACAGCCTGAATGTAAAGAGAAAAAAATGTTTTACCACCTACAGCTTGAAAACTCCAGAGGACAGGAGTGTTCATCCATAGGAAAATTATGAAGCTGAAGATAACATTCAGCATTAATTGTCAGCCTAGTTAGAGAAGGAAGGAGTAAAAAAAGAAAAAAGGTTATATTCAAGCATTCAGACACTTCAGACTACATAATAAAGAACATGAACAGAAATAAATTTTGCTAATTAATGGATGTTATGAATAGCTTACTGTGTATCAACAAAACCACATCCAGCATCACCACCAAAGAAAAAAATAACAAAAACTATTATCACATGCAACCTAAGGATCTGAATTGTTTCAACTGGTATTTCAAGCCATTTCAAAATTTTCAATTGATTTGGGGGCAGCTCTCAGCTCTACCAGAAATAGGGGATAAAAAGGAGGGTCTGAAGACAGGGGAAGGAGGGGAGTTTATAATAGCAAATAAAGGAAGTTTCTGTAGAATGCATTTGTGGAGTCAAATTGTATTTGGCATCATTGTATCTGGTGGCTATACATAAGAGAAAAAAAGGTGGGGACACTCTTGAGCTTGCTCTATAATCATGGAAGCAGCTCTGACAAAGACAATAGTATGGACAGGAAAGAGCAGACAGTGTTTCTACTCATTTAATGTCTAAGGCATTCATTCACAACTTATAAACATTTTAGAGGTGGTTTAGGACTCATGATTGTGTCAACTGAATCACTTGCTTCTTTTGAAAATGCTGTCATGGATTTCTGCAGGATTTCCAAACAATCAATGCAAAACCCAGCTCTGCTACCTTTCACTAGGAAGCTGAAGTAAGGGGCTAGACTCCAAACTGACTTATTTGCATTTAAAATACCTCCTTCTTTGTTGGTAACACTATGTAGAAATTCAGAATATCTTCTAAAATGAACTTTAAAATTAATATAATGCTTACATACTAGATAAGAAGGGATGGGAAAATGAAGATTCTGTGACATGCTGCCAGAAAGCTTTGTAAGTCTCTGAACAAAGTATTTATTCTACAGAAAGTGCCACCAGGACCTGACCAAAAGAGGTTTATAGGGGAAAGTGTATTTCTTAACATACACTGGGCAGTGGGAGAGGAAGACAAGTCATCCCCTACATTTCTAATCAAAATGCTTGCATTGCTATGAAGATGCTTTTAAAATTTGCCAACTATGATATATGCATTTATTGCATTTGTTTTCCATTTTCAACCTTTGAATAGTCAAACACTCAAACAAAAAGAAAGCAAGCCCAGACTTCTAGTAAAAGCAACACAACTAAATCTGGAATCATTGACGGGTGCAATGGACAGACCAAGGGCTACCCTCAGAGGAGATTCAATAAGGCTGATTAACAGATTCACCACGTCTGCTCTCTGAATCACCAATAAGGAAAAAAAGCAGAGCCCACAAACCTGGAGCACTGTCAGATCATATTAAAGTTCCTTCAGTAAACAACATATGAACCTCTCAGTGTTGTTCTGCCTTAGGCCAAATTCAGGACATATCCTCAGCTATACAGATGTTTGCATGTTGCAGTGCTGGGTGAAAACCTGTTCTGCTGTTTTGTTACGAGCTCATTGTGCTTTATAGTTCATACTCTAACACAGTGATTCTAACTTATTGCTCTGTGAGGGATCACAGGATTTTTTTGCTTGCATATATTTAGTTCTTTATGTTGCTTTGAACCTCTTTAGAAGAAATTGTACATTGAAACTGAATAAACAATGGAAGGATAAACTCCAAGTATGACTCTGGAAATGCCAGCTAGAAAAAGGAAAAAAATATAGCATGGAAACAGAAGAGGCTCTCTAGAGACTTTTATAAACACCAGTCTAATAAACCATTTAAAAAGTGCCCTTCAGAGATGTCTGTATGCCCCCAAATGAATCATACCACAAAAAAAAAAAATAATTAAAGAGAATCCCTTTAAAACATCCCAATTTTTCTTACATCCGATAGAGAAGACTTCTATAAATTGTTTCTACAACACAACTAGCCTGCATATGAACACAGTACAAATGATTGAGAAGAAAGTAATTAAATGGTGCCAGGTTTTGTTTAAATAAATAAATAAATAAACTCTTAAGAGCAGAATCATATTTATGGCATCCTCTGAATGGACTATTTCTTGATTAGCTCCTGATTTATTGCAAGATTTTTTAGGCATACTTAAAAAATTAGACTGAAAGATGACCCTAAAAGCCTTATGTAGGCTACAGGCTTTCAAGAATTGTTTGAAAAGTGACTCAAAGATCAGTACAGATAGCTAGATGATAAGCTTAAAACCAACCAGCACAGGCATCTCCCATTTGCCAAGAAGAATTATCACTAACATGTTTGCTTATGCCTAATTTGGATGAACAGATCTGTTGATTTTAATAGCTTGGAAGGGTAAAATCACGTTAAGAATTATATGCAGGATTGGGGCCTTAGCTTTAATTGAACTTCTTATGATTTTTATTATCCAAAGATAATAACTTAAGATTTTACTTACAGAATATAATTTGGTGGAAATTAGATAACAAACTATTTAGATCAGAAAGTCTGCAAAACAATTTATGATTTATCCACGATATATTAGTGATAGAGCACCACGGTGCTATACGCTACATAACAACATTTTTAAAATCCTGCCTGTACCTAAGTGAGATCAAAATTTGCTATCCCCTCTAATTCTTCTCTACTCAATTATCTAGGCAATATATTTCAATGCTATAAATGTCATGGTTTTCATGATCAAATAATCTTTTTTTTTTTTCCTCCTTTAGTTAACTCCTTGTGAATTTTGGTCCATAACAAAAGAGATGCCAGGAATTTGATTCACAGTCATTATTTTCATATTCCTGGTCATAACAATTTGTTGGTTTTTTTCTATCCAGACAATAAAAACCCACCTTAGAGTGTATAATACTCTTCCATCACTCCAGATTCGAAGCAAACGATTTGGAGTTGTAATCCAGTGAGCATCAGATTTCCTTGAGTTCCGGAAGAAAGTGTCTGGAATCCAAATTTTTCCAACCATATTGCTATTAAGCATTAGCACCTTCATTGAGCTGTTAAATTTTAGACGACTGTCATACCAAGTCTGGGCAAAAATTATATCTATAGTGTATTCCTAAAAACAGAGAAACAACCATATCTATGTATTCGTTTACCAAAGTCTGCAAGCCAACTATTTTATATTTTGTATATAAATCTGAAGCCAGTTCCTCTATTCTCTTTTGTATTATCATTTGCAGACAGCAGGCTGTAAAACCAGACTGAGAAACTACAGGTTGGCAAAAGATGCACACAGACTTCTGTCCCTACCTCCTCTCCCCTGACACACATTGATTTCTTAAGGAAGAAGATACGTGACAGGAGTTTACTCTAATGCGAAGGTTCCCGCACAATGCAATCACCTCCAGGGGCCCTGGACAGAAATTTAAGGGCAACCTTGCTACTTCAGGGCTAGACTATATTTGTTAAGACAGCGATTCTACATCTCTGGAGAAGCAAACCAAACAAGCTTTCTATATTTTCCCCCAAACTTTACAACACGTATATTAAGATCCTTCCAGACATTTCAGATTATGGAGAATTTGTAAATATGTGGGAAGTAAACATCACAGTTTGCAGAACTATCTTCTACCATCTGCCTCGTATATCTGCTAACACACACACAAAAGTATATATAATCATAATCAGGAAGGAAATTTCCCTAAAGAATTTCCACTTTACTTATTAAAGACTCAAGAAAACTCCTTTTTAATAGAAAACTAAATTCCTCAGTTGACTTATGGCCAGAAAAGTAAGGCAATGAATAAATAAATAAATAAATAAATAGATTTAAGGAAACCCCATTGGCTTTTAATAAAATAATTCTTGACACAGTAAAACTTGAGTGACATAAACATTATAGATGAAAAAAAAAAACATTTTTTTCAAAGAATCCAGCCAGTTGTTTCTGCACTTCAAACACAGGAGCAGAGCAGCAGCTCTCTGTTGTATTTTTCTCAGTTCTAGACCATGACTCTAACCTAAAGGGCAACAGCCTCTCTACTTGGTTGCAGATGTGACCTTTCCTGCACAGATGCCCCTTGAGGTCTTCAATGAGCAACTTGGCAGCTCCCCTGCAGGGAAAAAGAGCTGGAGACCAGACTTAAACACTTGGTGTTGGTTGTTCACCTCTCAGTCATGGGATGAGTGGACATGGGAGAGGGAGGAATAGACAGTGTTTACACTCTTGCTTGAGCCAAAGGAGTCACTACCAGTTTACTTGGTCAATAAAAATGCATAATACGGTCAGACAATTCTGTTTTTAAATAAAAGCAGATGACTTCATTAGTTGCAGTGGGGTTTTGTGTCCATTTTACTTTTAAAGAGCAGCAAACCGTAAAAGTTACAGACTCCTCACTAATTTCTGAAACTGATATCACCCTTGTCCCAGGAAAGTTTGTGAAATTTGGCAGCTAGTCTTTGAGAAGTGCCAAGGCAGATATTCCAGGAGTCCCTTAATCTCTCTTAATTTTCCCACCTCTTCAGATTAGAGAAGAGCAGGTATATGCTAAAGGGAGGCTTGTTCTCACTCTGTGATGTATAGCAGATGAATTACCACCTGGACTGTGGTAACTGAGTGAGTTTCAAAGGTTATGAATAACTAATGTATGAGACAAAAAGTGGAGGGACAGAGAGAACAAAAGGACTAATCAAAAATGCACTTTAGAGGTGACTTCGCTCTAAAATTCTGCATATTTCTTGAGAGTCACTGCCATCAGGGGAAGATTCTGCAGGTCAAAACAAGTCCTTGTTTTTTTCTTCCTATTTCTGTAAACAGCATTCAAAACACCTGTGAAAACCCTGGACCTGCTCAACCTTAAAATTCAGTTTTATGTGTTTATCTGTACTGTTTACAACGGGAAAGAAAACTTGCCTTGTTGTAGTACAAAGGAGAGCCCAAGGCAGTGCACCAGAGAGGTGTTTTAATGGGCTTAAATGGGACAGAATGAACAAAGATTTGTGTGTTGCCCTTACAGTGCAAATAGGAGAAACAAAAGAAGTCAGTGAATGAAATCAACAGACACAACCAAATGTATGAAAAGTGAAGGCTGTTTGAAGGTGCTACTCTAAGCAGCCTCTTCACAGTAGCACTGCCTTGTGTGAGAAAGAGAAAATTATCAAAGTGTCATTACAGTCAAATCTGCCCAGAGCAAGAAAACACAGGCTATTATAGAATACCAACCATCCTAATAAATTAAGATAGAAAAGGAAGAGGAGCTTACAGATTATTTTGAACACACAAAACAAAAGAATAGCATCAGCAGACCCAGATGCTTGTATCTCTTATCTCTCCGTATTAAATGTGCAAGTTTTAATCATATTAAATAGAAAACACATCACTGGACCAGCTACTAAGAAAAAAAATACCTCTATTTCAGTCTAAACCAGCATGCCATGTATTAGAGGAGTTGTTTAGAAAACTTTTGGAAAAAAAATGAAACAACAACAAACTTTAAGTCTTCTTGGCACAACTATTCAAAAATAATCTAATACTCAATAGTTTAATATCATTAAATTGGTTACTACTTGTTTTCAAGTGTCTTGCTGAATGCATAACAAGGTGTTCAAGTGCTAGCCTCTTGCGACATATCTGAAGAGAGTCGTCCTCGATTCATAAGTTCACATTTCTGCAACGAGATATCTCCTTCTCCCTCTGGAGCCAGGCATAATCCTACCACTCATCCCATCTGAAAGATGCGGACATGCAGCCTCACAGTGGGTGGCAGCAGCAGTTCACCCCGCTCTTCAGCAGAGACCCTGAGACAGTGCTCTCGGATTTCTCCCAAGAACACTTATTGCACTTCTAACATCTACCTTGGAGGACTTTACTATCTACTTCTTCAGCATATTTATTGGGCCTATGCCTCCCTGAAACCTCTCTGTCTTTGAGGGTCCATATTATATCCTGAGGTGGCATATATTCTTCACATAATGCATCTCACATGGGATCACCTTTTTAACCCATTACATCTATACTATCTTTCACTCAGGTGAACTTTGGCATCCTGTCCAAGTACATACAGGTACTCATACTGTAGAGGTGCAAGACATGAAAATGGGACTCGTGTTTATTAGCCTCTTTTCCAAACACATTTTTCCCTGCAAGAGACACCCCTAAGCAGTCATCAAGCACAGGCAAAGACATAAAGGATGATCAAACTGAGTCTGGCAGCATGTTGCTGTGACAGTATAGAGTACAATAACCTGAAAGGGAAACTAGGATAGAAGAATTATTAAGAAAGATAGATTCTTTCTGAAAATCTACTTTTGAAATCGGCCTGATATTTTCAGCATTTACGGATTCATACACTGAATCCCCTTAAATTTGAATCTCCTGAAAAATATTTCATATTTCCTTATAAGAAGGGGAAATCTGGGTCCCTAAAATTTGTTGAAAATTAGGTAGAAAAATCCCAATACTGTCTTTTCTGGGAGTACTTTTTTTCTAAAATGAGATGAATAAAAGCCCTAACTTTTTTATAAAAACTGTATAAGCAAGCACAAAAGGAACCAGATTTATACAATGTTCTTTCAGTTCCAGAAATGTTTCTAACTACTTTGTCTTCCTTCTTTTCTTACACAATTTAAAATTAACATTCTTATCACTACTTCTATTAGTCTTTCATAAAACTCATCATTTAATGCCACTGTGTAACCATAAAAATTGGTTTACTACTCCTTCTTTCAAAATAAACTAATGACAAAATAGCCATGCAGAGAAAATGGAATCAGCCTATAGCTGTGTTAGTTACAGTCACAGCAAAATGCATCCTTCTTCATATTTAGCCTCACACAGTTCAAGAACAATGGTACACATTAGCTCATGTTTGGCATTTGACTAGTATGCTGAAAACCTTTTTTGCACAGCTGGCATGAAGTGCCCACCTGCCAAATTATTTACAGGTAACTGCAATCCTCCTCCATCTCTTTCCTCTACAAAAGATCATAAGAAACTCCAAAGGCTCAGAACAGAGTGACTAATCAGCGAATACCATCAAAGAATGGGCCAGGCAGCAAACAAACCGTGACTATTGACGAACAGGTTCATAGTCTGAGTGAAAGTCATTTAATAAATAAAAGCAATTACTTCAAATAAAGTAGGAGCAGCTGCTGTAGGGGAATAAATGGAATCCTTGACATGTTTCATTGTCATGCACAGTCCAATTACAGTCAGACTTGAACAGGTCAGTGGATTATTTTATTTTTTTTTACTGGAAAGCTGTGAAAGAAAAGAAGGTAGATACCATCTAACATGATTGTTTCTCAGTACAAACCACATCACACAAATTCCAATATAATATCTATAAGGATGGGAAAAATCTAACGATGAAGGAAAAAAAATTCTTGGCTATTTTGCATGACAGTCCCACAACTGATTTGATATTCCACAATAAAAAACTGCAGAGAAGTCAAGTAACAAGTAGCTACATTGTTTGGATTATGTTAACTCCATCACATTTTGTTTTAGAACAGGAAAAAGTAGCCCAGTTCTGTGACGCTAAACACAAAAACAGGGAAAAGTCCCAAAACCAAACTCACAACTGAAAAGTTGTGTTGCAAACCAGAGACCTTCAACACAGTTCATTACTAGTGAATTTTGGTGAAAAATTAATAAATACATACCTTTGTCGTTTCATCTTTTCTCAGAAACCCACCCCACCTTTCTTCCAGGTTCAAAATTTTACATGAAGACACCTCCCATTTTCTGTAATGCCACATGCTAATTCAGAAATCTGTTCCGTATGGAGCCCCTCAACACAGTTCAATTACCAAATGTGGCGTGATTTCACTTTAGTCAGTTATTTTATCACTCTGTTCAGTATTCTAATTCCTTAAACTGGAATTCAATGCCAGTGAGGCAGGGAATTTTTAAGAAAAAAAAAAAAAGAACGGGAAAATAAAGGAAGAATTCTACCAACCTATATGTTTCAACAATAGGAGATGTGATTTAATATCAGAGCCACAGTTTAGTGTGCTGATTAAGAGGTTTTAACAACAATGAAATTCATAGACAGAACTGGTAACTACATGCTAGGAGAAGCACCAAATAAAGCACTGAGCATTAGCCAACATCTTCATCTTGCCAATGTGCTGTCAATAAATACTCGTAACCTTTACCTTTTCCCCTCACCTAAGTATCTCTGGACATCGGTGAGGGGCTTTTAAGTAATTTATTAAAATACTTAACCTATCTTTGATATATAACTACTCTTAAAAAAATGTATAAAATGTGGCTACTCTTGCTGGTGGGTTACTTTAAAAAGATTTTTGATCTGCTTCAGGGTCAACAATGGTTTCAGAACTTGATCCCCATGGCTGAGACCAAAGCAAAAGTAAAATTTCTTCATTTGGCAAACCATTTTAGTTTGCTCACTAGAGCAATCTAAACTTAGTGACCTTGGGGTAAGATCTAATAGATCTAACAAATCACAATGATTCTGACATGTAATGATAATATTGCATTAATGACATTGCAGCCATAGAAGAGGTGAGGGCTGCAGGAAATGCAGTGAACAGAAGTGCACAGCATCTGCTTCCAGAGTCTTTTAATCAGTCAGATTATCATGACTGTGCAGATAATCACACTGGAGAATGCGATGAGAACATATGCACAGGGTAAGTGGAAATATGGAAAATCGTATCCACAGAAGGTGAGTACAGCAAGACTTACATAGTCGTAATTCAGAAAAAAATCTATCACTCTTCACATCATAATTTGGCATCTGTGCTTATCTAGTCCTTATTTTGAATATGCAAAGTGACAGATGCAAACAACAATATGAATAAAAGGCAAGATTTATTTAAATGTTTTTTGGATTAGAAACTATAATTAAAATCTTGCCAACAGTGAAAAGAGTAGCTAGAAAAGTAACTAAAGCATGTCAGAAAAATTTACTCTTTTATTTCATCAGCTTAGATTCTGGCCATTTGAAGAAAGCATAAGGAGAGGAAGTAGATAAGTTATATACATAATCTATATAGATTCTCATGGTAAAAAAATTATACAAAAAGTTTTGGTTTGCTTTTCAATTGAAAATTGAATTTTTCAGCCACTGCTTCTCATCAACATTAAACTACAGAAAGACCAGAGAAGATAATTCAGAACAAAACAAAACAGAAATCCACAAAAAAAGTAGACATATGTACATACATATATACTAAAAACCTGGGAGTGAATACTGGTATGGGTTAAAGGTTTGCCTTTGAGGTTTTCAATAGTCATTTACCAGCTCCATTAGCTGTACCTTCTAAATTCAGCAGCTACATCTAACTTCCTGCAGTTAGAGAGACTCAAGTAGTCAAAATTGGACTCACAAGGAACTTTAACAAAGTTGTACATTACTCAAACATACACAGCTTTCTACAGTTTCCCTTCATAAATTAACTGTAAAGTTTCAGACACAATACTTCACCATTCAGTCTGGTGCAACTATTTTCAAAGCAAGATTAATTGCACAGTTACTGTTTGGTTTAGTCTTCTCTTTAATTTACATGGTTTTCCTGCCACGGTTCAAAATCCCAACGTTGATGGCAAACAGACTTATCTGGGTTTGGCTTCTACTCTTCAACTCCTATAAGATACATGACCCTACATGAAAACACAGCAAGCCTGTCATTTTGGCTTTCTGGTTGATGAAGCAGTAATGTGCTCCAAATATCAGTCATCTGCTACAATGAATGTGTAAGAGCACAGGCATATGTCAAGAACTTCCTAAGAAGAGCCTCTATTTACTTACTAGCCCCAAAAGCACAGCCTGTTGCAGGTATCACTCTCTACAACAGAGATATTGCTGTTATTCAAAAAGGCAAAATCTCCATCAGCACTTACTATATGCTGGCAAATGACAAACTTCAAAAGAGTCCAAGAACAAGTGTTTTAAATGTGCACTCTCCAGGGTGGTCAAAATAAGCATCCAGATGTATAAGACTTGATGAAATTTAAAAGCATGCAACAACAGAATAAAATGAAGGCAAGATTACCAGAAAGTGAAGTTACATTCACTTACTAGAGAAAGTATATTTCTTAATAGCTCTTTTGTCAGTGCTGTCACTCCTACGACCAACGAAGTAAGGCAACACTCTTTTCAGGGGTAGGTGTGCTTCCTTGGTAAAGAGCTTGAAGGAGCCACTGCAGGAAAAGGCATCCAGACCATTCCTCTGTCAGTAAAATGAAACTCCTATAGTATGCATTGTGAGGTGAAAAATCCTGCTGTAGCTGCCTGGCTTTTAACAGAGAATGAGGTTTTGCAGTGTCAGCACAGATCCTGGCGGCAGCCCTTTTAGGGGCCAGTGAATGATAGCAGCTTCCCTCTGGTGCACGGCAGCTCAGGAGGCCATGAAAACTTCTGTGGTAAGAGCCATTGCCAAAGTCAGCCTCTGTTGCAATAAGCTGTTATGATTGCAACAATCCAAGCACATTCCCTGCCTTTTTTCCCCAAAACCCAGTTCAAATCTAGGTCAGCAGAATTATTTCCACAATTGGAACGCAGCATGACGTATTTCCATATAGACAGACAGATAAGGAATTAATAACAAAGAACAGGTGTGTAATGTTCTTCAAAATATTCATCTTCTAGCTGACAGAGAGATAAGAGGTACAAGACAAAGAACTAAATGCAGGTTATCTCAGCTGCAGACACAAGGGAGACAACATAGCAGAAGACAAAGTATTTGGAGAGGTTATAGGAAGTAACAATAAACTGTGTGACAGAAGAGCCAAGCAGCCTGTGCGGTTTTGGAGTGAAAAGGAGGAGTTGAGTGCTGTTTGGGTAGTCAATACCTTTGCCTTCTCAGTGAAGTGCTATGCGATACATACCTTAACATCACTCTTGGTTTAGATCATCTCAGATCACAACTGAACTGTGCAGGCACTCAATACTCTTTATACAGGACACACAACCTCTGCAAGGGGCAAGGAAGTTTAAATTTAACATAAAAGATGTTAACAGGATTTGGAAAGTCAACAGGGGCATAATTACAGGTAGTGATTTTAGCAGAACACAAGTTTAAGTCTTTGTAATATTTTTTAACCTTCACAGACAGAAAAAAGGAAAAAAAAAAAAAAAGTAAGTTTAAACAGAAACATGATGGGAAACAATTAAATGGCTTTGCAGACATTTATAGAAAGTTTCTTTCAAGCATGAAGGGCAACTTTGGAGAAATTGGTATGAAAAGTTGAAAGTACAGGAGCAGAAACTAGAGAGATCTGAGATACTAAATGGCCCCTTGAGGAAAAAAAAAATAAAAAAAAAACCAAACAAATAAAAATGGTTGAGGCTTTGAAGTGCCTTGAAAGTGAAAGGGAACTGTTTATGTGTGAGACACAGTGAAAGTGGAGACAGAGGAAGGAGACAGAGGAAGAACTTGAGCAAGAAATGACCCAGGAGAAACAGTAGAATTTTTTTTTCTGAAGAACACCTTTAGATGTTCTGCAGAGCCACACTGCAACTGAAAAGATTACAGAAATACATTGGCATAACAATGGGAGTCTGAACAAGAGTTTCCATGTGACAAATTAAAAAATAAATATAAACCCCCTTTACAGTCAGAATTTGCAAGACTAAAACTGAGACTCTAGTCCTGGTTCTAAGAACCATCACATCATAGAAAATTTTTAGATTTCAGTCCTCAGTGATATAGATTAGTAATTTTTCATAGCAACCCAGAGTGGAAGGGGTTACAAAAGTGGAAGATTTGAAGCTGTGATTTAGCTAAAAAAGCAACTGTTAACACATGAAGGACACAAAGCAGTATTTTAGACTGGACAATAGGAGACACACAGAATAGCAGGCAACTGACACAGAAAAGTGGCTAAATTTATGCACAAAACTATCAAGAAGAAACTGAGAGCAGGAGAAGGTGACCATGGAAGACCTGTGCAGAAGTATCAAAGGAAGAGCTTTAAGAAAGACATTCACATTAATACTCAAATAGATCAGGTGTCAGGAACACAAGAAACTAAGAGTATTCCTCACAACATGCTGACAGACTGACCACAGATAAAAAGGAAGAAGCTTTTCTGAATTGTCATCTATCCTTAATCATGTCCACAGCTCAGCATTTCTGTCATTTCTTTAACAAATTACGGAATCACAGATTAGCCTTATGAAAATATAGAGCACTTACATCTGAAATCTCAGATGTTTCAAAGGCAGTTTGGTTATTGCTCTGGTTGTGAAGGCTAAGAATGTGAAATTATATAAACTGGATTGCCAAGCACTATGCTGGTACACTCTACTGTAGTTGGGGGAGTGAAGTCAAAGTAAATGATGTTGTTGTTGTTACTATTATGACTATTACTATTACTATCATTACTATTTACTACTACTATAATGGTGATGATTTTTATTACTACAACGATGTCAACTGTGGCTTAAGTGGTATAACAGTGCTATATGAAATCAGTATTTCCTAAACCATGAACTACCTAAGTCCTAAGAATCAACCATGACACAAAAAGACTGCAGCCTTACATAATAGCATTGCTATTATCTGGCACACAGAAATGAGGCCATATTTCACAAAGAGCACAGATTTTCCTAGTGACTCGTAGGCAACCTTCACTACTTATCCTGACGTCATATCTGATATGGGACAATGGTAAACTGCAGCTGAAAACAGGAAAAGTACTGAATAGTCTTTAAAGTGGGGGCTGAAAAGATGTCTATTCTCTGCTTTGGTTTCAGAAGAATACTGCAAAATTTGTCAGTCATAAAATGACTGCCTTTTCCCTCACCTCTCTCCATTCCCTTCAAAATATTCACAGAAATTGGGAGTGACACAGGAACTGCTGTGCTGAGGCAGTAGGAGCAGAATACAAACAGTACTTGGTCAGAATATTTGGCCAGGTCTCCTGAAACTGAACAGCGCAAGCTCAGAGCTATCTTGTGATAGCAGTAACCAAACTGCAAGTACCAGATGAATCAATTAAAGCTAATTTTTTTTCAGAAAAAAAAAAATGAAATTTTATTTTTGATGTATTACTCAGTTTCTAGAGCTCTTAATATCAGAAATGTTAACAGAAGTATGGGATTTGACATATTTCATAACCAAAAAAAACAATGCTCTAGCCTACTGAAGGACTATTCACTCAGCTGCTGTAAATGAACACTGTGTTCATCAATCTCAAACACTCATCTGAGTAAGTCAATTAACCGTGATCATTTGCAGTGCTGGCGGGCATCAAAATGATTGGAATCTATCTTTCCTAATCAAAATAAAAGAGTAAGTTGGGGAAAAACATCCTAAATTATTTCAAAGAAGATGTTGTACAATAAGAAACAGGTAACATTCAAAGACTCATTGGTACTGTGTCCTGTTTTAGGAATAAATATTCCTGCCATTTGAAAGAGAATTAAACCAGTTTGCATAAGTGCACACACTTGAATCTCCATAAATTTCCAGTGCTTGTACACTGAATTAACACGACCTTTAGGAAATCTCATAATTTCTTAAGTATGGGCCAAAGTGCATCTGTTGTGATCTTCCTTTTAGTCAGTCATCACAAAGCTCATGGAGTCAATGATTCTCTTCAAACAGTCTTCAAACTTGGAAGCAAATCCAACCTCCAGGAAAAGCTTCAAGTACAGTTCACAAACCATGGCAAGCCTATCAAACAGTGTTCACACATTCCTGAAATGTTACCATTATTTCAGCATTTGGATAGCACTGATTTATTGTGTGTATATTTCTTATATGGAACAATGTTCACTTAGACACACAGCTCTGTAACAGACAGTCAGACAAGGAGGAAGAGAGTTCATATCTTTCCTTTTAGACACTTCTTACTTTGGATTTTTTCTATTGTGTTTATTAAATCCTTAAGAAATCTGACTTGTAATGTCAGTGTTCACACATGTAAACTGAAGTACATCCCTAGGCATCAGCAGGATCAGGGCCTTGCTAATCCCAGTATCCTTCAGTAACACAACATTTGATATAATTCAAAACCAGAGATAAAATTATACTGATTTACAGAATAATGCACACAAAGAGTGTGTATATTTGAGTACTGGATTTCAGGGTAGCTTCAGGTAAGGTAACTTCAGGTCATGATAACTTACATTCTACCGTATTCAGTGTAAATTACCTGGCACTGTAAAGTAAGAGTACAAAACCCTCAAACCTTCAATACAAATTCAGTGATCAGTAGAGCAAGTGCAGTGACACACCTGGCCACAAAGTACCCTCCACAGTGCAGTAATGTTGAGCAATCTGTACTAGGATACTGATCACACTGGTACTTGAATAATTTCAAAAAATAAAACCAAAAAATCTGTTGCTAGTTAGTGCAACTGAGAATGAAATAAAATTTAGAAGCCAAAGGATACTTAAAATCTCCCATCAGAGCATTCAACACGAAGTCGTAAATGGTACAGTATGACAGGAAAGATTGTATCCTAACAGCATCCAGGCCATGAAGTCTGCACACCAAATTAGCACATTGTGGGTTCCGTGAGCATCTGATTTGAACAGTGGTTTAGCTCTCTTGTGAAACAAAAAGAGTGATGGGCTTCAAAGTATGGCTTCAGCTTGTGATTGCATTAGCCTTCAATGGATAATAAGCAAAGATCATGTGACAAAAGCTCAAGGATCCACAGAAGAGACAGAAATGTTGGAAAATAAGAAGGAAACTGAATTGCTCTGGACCTTCTAATAGTGGATGCCATTAATAAATACAAAAAATAAATAGAGACTATCATCTGCATCCACAGCAAGGGAAATAAAAAGAAGTAGCTCTCAAACACACTAAAATGGCAATGATAGCATAAGGCTTCAAATTGTTAAATTGTGACTTACAAACTCCTTTAAAAAGGAAAGGAATTTTAAAACATTATTTTCTTTTTGTAAACCTACATATATATGTACACACTTACACACAGGCAGACATAGACATTTGGGTAGAGCATTTTCTTTTGGCCAGTTTTTAGTTTAACTATCAGTAACAATGTCTATGCATCTCTATAGAAATGATCTACCTCTTTCTAACTATTTACTAAATGAAACTGGAGTAAATAGACATCAAAGACAGCGGAAGTATGAACTTTTCTCTTTGCTCTTCATTTTTGACACAATGATGCAATACTGCTTCTGACTTATGGACTTATTTCTCTCATTTGGAGTAGCAGTCTCTTATTGTCATAAGAGTTTTGATCAAGTGGAAATTACAAGATTGGATATTCCCTTAGCTAAAGGAAGGTAAAAATGTCTTGAAGGGGTGCCATGACTCTCCCAGCCACCTGAATAGCACACTTTAATGGTCCTGTCAAACCACAAAAGCTGTGATGGTGTCTTGGTTCTTCTCTGGACCCCCTGGGGCATCAGTACCACAAAACTGCATATTTATGAAAACGTACGGTTTGGAGATGAACACAGGACAGAGAAAGCTAATGAGGCCAACAGGCAACATGGATCAACCCCATTTTTACCTTGAGACCATATATCAGACTCTGATACTCATACAGCAAACAGTGGTTGCTTTTCTTTTGTCCCTAGTTTAGAAGGAGAAAGGTAGTAAAAGCCCAGTACTTCTAAATCAGGTGTTCATCACGAAGTAAAACCACAGCCTAAATACCCATTGCACACCTAAACTCTGTTAGGAATTTCATAGAGCACCGCAGAGCCACTGAGGATCAAGACTTTGGCCATAAAAATACACTTAGCTGCATTTTACATGATTATTGCATAACACATAGCTCTAAAAGGTCAGCTCTAAAAGACAGATTTAGTATTGGAAGCCTAAAAATTCCACTGATACAGACGCTTGTTAAAAATGTTTCATTCAGGTTGTGGATGCCCAAAGAGATCACAAGCTGTGGAAAAACATTTTTTAAGAATGGGGTGAATATAACATCTCGAATGTTCTGTAGATCTTTGCTATATAGTAAAAGCCAAGATATAACAGCCTTCAAAAACAAACTCCAATGAATATCATACGTACATCCCATTTACGAAAGTCTATCAAATACCAGGAGGAACACGGCCTGAATTCAAAATCAAATGTTTCCTCTCATAATATGTCCTCTGAAGCTGTCAGACAAACATACTCCCTCGATATGCTGTTTAGCATCATTTTCAGAAAAAATGCTCTCTACATGATGCCATATTGTATCCTAACTTAATAGTTAAAGGACATCATTTGCCACAGTGAATTAAGTTATCTGACAAATGAATAATCCAAACAGGAACCACAGATAATGTGTTCTCACATTAAGTGATCAAATGAAGGACTAAGAACAGCCCTTGAAATGGAAGAAATGGCTAACAATCTGAAACAATATTGACTCCAGGGAAAGTGCCTTCCTAATGAAACCAACAGCTCACATAAAGATAGTTTACAGAGTCAAATTTCTCATTGTTTATTTTGAAGAGAATGTTGTTTCCCAGAATAAAACATCTCATTTTTTGAAACCTAATCAAATTCTTTACATGTATATGTGTTATTTATTTTTATAAATGTTACTTTTTGTAATGATGTTAGTTGCTCATATACCATGTGTATGAACCATAGCTGGAATATTTCACAGGGGCTGCAGAGACAAGAAAAGGACATGGGAGATGGGGTAGTGCTACCCTGCAAAGCCAGCCTCATGCTGGTTCTTTAAAACTGGTAAACTGAAGCTATAAGCATTTTTCATGTTCAGTTCCAGTGTGTGCAATATTTACCGGCCACAGGCTGAAGGACTTAGATTGGTTACTGGAAAAAGAAGCCTCTACCACTTACTATATCCTCCTTAGAGCCTGTCCTCACATTTTGCTCTCACGGTAAGTTCCTTCAGGAAAGAATTGGACAGAGAGAAACAAAAGAGAAAGACTGAAGTAGATAGACAGACAAAAACAAAGACATCACCTATATTGGACACGGAAATTGGAAAATTTCCCCCACCCCATCACTCTTCTGCTCTGTCATGCATTTCATTATGTACAGTCCTGGCCTGAGACATGGACTTCCCTGCCACAGTCCCAGGTCATGGCAGCTGTAAGCTTATCAGACCATTATGCTGGAATGAATATCCTTTGCCACAGATCTGCATAATCTATTTTTGGCGTCTCTATTCACAGTATCTAAGTACCACGGTTTTTTCACGGTTGGTTTCCTGTATATTCCCCACCCATGCATGATGACATTGGTCTAAACCACAAGATCCATAATAATAATTGAGAATTACAGTGCTCTAACCAAATGCTCAGAAGACCCCTGCACTGCCATACTCCAGCCTCCGAACAAAACATTTCTCTGCCATGCAAATTCAATACTGTCAGCAATTCTGTAGGGAGAAGATAAAGGAAAAAGGCAGGAGAGGGGTGAGCTCAAACGCACCTAACATTGAGTCCCTGTCTTAGTCCTGGGCAGCAGTCCCCAGGAGAAGTCATGCCAAAAGGCCTCTCTAAAGCCTCCAACACCACAATTTCATACGATTGTACAATCTAGATGATTTAATACCGCACACTCAACTTCCTTAGAAGTGCTGTTACTTCAGTGTTGGTACTAAATAGGTAGGTCAGATCTCAACAGGTCTACCAGAAACTGGATGGGATTGATTGTTTAACTTCTGAAGAAACCAGCTATGTACACACACACCCACACATACACCCATGCACCACACACACACTACACACACATAAACACAGAAGAGGACGCAGCAGATTAAATAGAAAAAGGACAACAAAACAGTTAATTTCAAATTTTTCTTTCTATTAATTTGAAAAAAAATCCCAAACAATAAATCACTGCACTGAAAATAGTTTTATTCACAACTAGAGTGTCAACTGTTATTTTTCTTTAGCTCTGAAGAGTAGTTCCAGGAAATTATACTGGCCCAGGGACAACAGGTATAAATAAACATAGTAGAAATGTTCAACACACACTAAAACAAGAATCTAATACAACGCACTCTGTGTGGCCTCATTTTTTAAAAAGAAATATATTTTTTAAATTACAACTGTTTCAGATAGAGAAACAAAATACGTTTCTGCCATAACCACAATCATGTCCAACTGCACAAGAATACATGGTAAGGAATAAAGAAACTTACTTGAATGAGATTAAAATTATTTAGTAATATTAATCCACAACAACATTCAGATGATGTTTTCTGTCAATAATCAGAACTTACCATATTGATTGGGTCAACTGGGCCAATGCTGTTAACGTAGACATCTGTTTCAATTACCGTAGTTCTCACTAAACAAAACAGTAACCATAATGATTATATATTTAAGCAACTCTGTGCATTTTTTGTGTAATTTAACCTATTTAACTAAAACAACAAAATATCTGATATTCTTTTATTAGCTTCAGAATAATTAAATTTCTGCTCCGTTAGTACTTTAGAAGATCATATATGACTTGTCTCCCTTATTTCATATGAATTGTTAAAATTATCAACTTCAGTTTTTTAGTTCATAATGCAATACCCACCTATTCTTTGTGAACAAATGTAAGATAGATATAATAGGTAAAGGAAGGAAAAACAAACAAATGAAACCTCCCAAAAACTGTCTTCCAACTTAAAAATTTAATCATAAACAGAAAAAAAAATGTTTGGAAAAATTTGTTCATACAACAAACCATGAGATCTGGGAGAAAATGTGTTTATCATCATCAAAGAATCAATATGCAATGCTTTCTATCAATTCCTACCGAGAACATGTAAGAAAAATAAAATATCTTTTCACCACAGACTTCTTAATTTCATGAAGCTATAGCACCTAGGAATTACTTATGTCCTTTCGTCAGCTTGGTTAATACACTGTTTCAAATACCAAATTTAAATCCCCTCAAGTGACAGTCACTTAAAAGTTAAACATTGCCAAACTTATTTTGCTTTAAAAACACGGAAACAACTCTCACCGTGGAGACAAAGAAAAAAAAACTTAAAAAAAAAATATATTCTCTCACAGAATATACTTTCTTATTTTGTGCATTTACAGAAGGACACAAAATCTAAGTGACTTCCCATGAAAGGCACATTTGAAGTACAGGAGGGACTGATAACTCAGTTTTTTCCTCCTAACTGGTTTATACAGAAAAAGGGTTCAAACAGAAAAGATGAGAATGCGTCTTAACTTCATCAGTTTACCAGGCATTTTTTTCTAGCTTCTACTGGAGAGCCCCGATGTGGACACAAAGGATGTATGCCCTAGTACCCAGAAGAATGAAGAGGGTTAATAATAGAGCTCTGTCGGTCTTTTCATGATTTGACACAATAAAGTGAAGAATCTTCTTCATCTGCTGATGAAAAAAGGGAACGATACAAACAAAAAGGCATTTTGATTTCACAGAAGAGGGACCCTAGGTCATCAGATTTAATTTCTTTATACCGCAAACCATTAGAGATTGCCCAAGTGCTCAATAACAAACCTAAAATCTTAAGTAAGAAGGTTTTTTAAATCTCTAAAAACTTGAACAGATACACAGAAAGAAAAGGGTATTATTGACATCCTTGCCAGCTACAATGATAGGCAAGATACACTTCCTAGATATCCTAAGACACCTTTTCCCTGACAAGATCACCTGGGAGAAAATTCCCCCAATTCCAAATCCGGTTACTGGTATGAACCTAAGCCTGACAGAAAGATACCAGTGAGGCTGCACAAAGGACTTTTTATGACCACATAGCATAAAGTCACTTGATCACCATCCTGTCCCCATCACACTTCACAGAAAGTTTAAACAGATTCTGGAAATTAATTTATTTCCTGGGGGAAAAAATAAGTACTTCCTGAGATGATCCCTGTGGGTCCTTTCCAATTCAGAATATTCTGTGATTGAGCTGCAAAAGTTTTTAGTTTCTGCAGAATTCATAAAGGAAGTGGGAAAATACAACGGGATGAAGTTCAACAAGGCCAAGTGCCGGGTCCTGCCCTTTGGCCACAACAACCCCCTGCAGCGCTACAGGCTGGGCACAGAGTGGCTGGAGAGCAGCCAGGCAGAAAGGGATCTGGGGGTGCTGATTGACAGGAAGCTGAACATGAGCCAGCAGTGTGCCCAGGTGGCCAAGAAGGCCAATGGCATCCTGGCCTGGATCAGGAACAGTGTGGCCAGCAGGAACAGGGAAGTGATTCTGCCCCTGTACTCGGTGCTGCTGAGGCCACACCTGGAGTGCTGTGTCCAGTTCTGGGCCCCTCAGTTCAGGAGGGATATTGAGGTGCTGGAGCAGGTCCAGAGGAGAGCAACCAGGCTGGTGAAGGGACTTGAGCACAAGTCCTATGAGGAGAGGCTGAAGGAGTTGGGGTTGTTTAGCCTGGAGAAGAGAAGGCTCAGAGGAGACCTCATCGCTCTCTACAACTATCTGAAAGGAGGTTGTAGCCAGGTGGGGGTTGGTCTCTTCTCCCAGGCAACCAGCAGTAAGACAAGAGGGCATGGCCTTAAGCTGTGCCAGGGGAGGTTTAGGTTGGATATTAGAAAGAAATTCTTTACAGAGAGAGTAATCAGCCATTGGAATGGGCTGCCCAGGGAAGTGGTGGATTCTCTGTCCCTGGAGGTTTTCAAGATGAGGCTGGACGTGGCACTTAGTGCCAGTCTAGTAACTGCAGTGGTGTTGGATCAAGGCTTGGACTTGATGATCTCAGAGGTCCTTTCCAACCCATCTGATTCTATGATTCTGTGATAAGCACAAGCTGAAATATCAGAGTAAAAAAAGTTTATAATGTGTCTGTGTATATCACAGAATCACAGAATATACCAAGCTGGAAGTGACCCACAAAGATCATTAAGTCCAACCCTTAGCCCTGCACAGGACCATTCCCAAGAGTCACACCATGTGCCTGAGAATATTGTCCAAAAGCATCTTGAACTCCCTAAGGCTTGATCCTGTGACCACTTCCCTGGGGAGCCTGTTCCAGCTCTGGGTGAAGAACTTTTTCCTAATATCTAACCTAAACCTCCCCTGACACAACATCAGGCCATTCCCTCAGGTCCTATCACTGGTCAGCACAGAGAAGAGATCAGAGCTTGTCCTCCTTCTTCCCCTCATGAGTAAGTTGTAGACCCCTCATACGCACAATGTAATCTATTTAATATACACCACATCTCACAAACAGATAATTTTTTTCTTTAATTTTTCCACCCAATTCATTTATATAACAGCAACCCCACTGCTAGATCAGAACACAAGGAGATGGATCAAAGTGTATCTTGACTCATTGTTCAAGGAATGCTGAATACTTTACTATGTGGAATCTCTCACCTTCAAATCCAACCCACAGGTTTCTTCCCCTTCCAGCTCCTTGTTTTTTCCCCTCTCAATTCTTGTATCTCTGGTTATTCTGAAGGAGCTGATTACTCTGTAGATGCAGCTTTTCGTTTTCCAACAGCCTTTGTGTCATGTGCCAACTTTACTATAAAAATGAATTGCTGAAGTCATTCAAAATACCATTATTCTTGATCAAGACTTTCCTCTGAGGTTCCACTACAGGCAGCCCAACCACTGATATTCCTTATTAACAACTAAATTTTGAGATCTGTCAGTGAGCCAGTTTTTAATGGGGACTGCGTCAACTTTATGAAATTCCAGCTTACAGCAAGCAGTACTTCATCTGCCACAAGGGCTGTCCTGTAATGAGCAAGAGAGTTCGTTTTTCCAAACTTTCCTTTTCATACTGCTCTGAGTAAGATTATTAGTGGTATTAAGTGCCAGTGGAGAGTTTGAAAATCTGCCTCTGTTGAAATTATTTTAATTGACCAAAATAAGCCAGAGAAAGGAATCCAACTCAAGAGGATCGGAAGAATCTGTGTTTTTACGTTAATTCTTCTGCATGGTACAGAGCAAAGTACTTCTGAATTAGAAGAACTAATTCATTCTTCTTGTGTTCTTGAACCACAAGTGGTAAGAATTCATGCAAATGACAAATGCTGGAGGAAAATACATTCTCAATAATAATTTAACATCCATTTAATTACTATTGTTCCTCTCCACAAAGAGCCAACAATAAAAGACGGTTTGAGAAGCTTTTTTTACTGTGAATGCTTCTTATTTTACTTTAACGATTTTATATCAGCCCTGAAAACACTACAAGTAAGAAGAAGGATATTTCACACATCCTGTATGAAGTGCAAAACAGCACTGTAAACTTACAGAATCTTCTAAGCAAGGGGAGAAAGGGCTTGCAGACTTTCAAGATTTACGCGGAGACAATATGACCCAGGCTGAAGTAAAGTAAGAAGATGAGAGGACAACAGAGTGCATATTCAAGAGGGAGAGAGAGAGAGAAAAAAGAGCACCAAGGAGCAGCTGTCCACAAGGGATAGTTCACCTGCTCCTAACATAGCTGAAGCACACAGGGAACCTGTTTGGTAAGTCCAATCTAGAGAGATCTACTCACTTTCTGATTTCCTGCTTTGACTCCTTTTTTTCACTAGACTGAATATCTTCTCGTTTTAAAAATACTGAGATATGTTTATTTCCTATTAGACAAATCATAGTGATAAAAATCTACCTCTATCATTGACAAATCATTTTAGTAATTGGCCTTGCCACCCAAAGGGCCTCTTTTATAGACTATATCTTTCCAGGTCCAATTTTTAGATTTTGATATTTGAAATATCTCTGCCTGCTACACTTAAAAGCTCTCCTGATCATCTACTCTTAGACTATAAACACCCATCTCCTGACAGAAATTATTATCATTAATGTAAAAGTGCAGAACATTGCACTTTTTATTGTTTAATACTGCTCCATTTTCATTTCTCCAATCTGTTACTTCAATTGGTTAACAAGTAGCACATTAGTCCATCTAAATTTACTAACCAGTTCCCATAGTTTACCACAATTACCTCTTTTTCTAAGGTCTAAGACATATCACTTTTTTTTTTAAATTATTACTTGTCATACTAGTTAATTTTAACTAAGACCACTTTTGATAATTTCATCCAGGCTTATTTTCTTAGAGCATGATTTCTATAACTCGTCATTAATTGCCTAAAGAAGCAACCCCTCTAGGTTATAAAGCAGTTATTCAGTAAATAAATTATGTGACTACTACATTCAGAAATAACATAGGCCTTAAATTTGTAATAGCTTTTAATGGAATAATACAATTCTCACAACCAGCTAAGATTATTACTTTTATGGTTATTTATATTGACAATTCAGCCTCAAGTGTCTACAGCAGGCTTCCAGCTGCATCTCTGAAGAATTTTTTCGAAGTGATTTTGATGAAAGCAGAGCCCTGTTCTCCACACTTTTTTACCTTTTCATGTAAAAGAAACTCATCTTTAGCAAACACTCCTATCCCACCACTTTTATTATTTCCATCATTTTCTATGTAGTGCACACATCCAGTACCTTTAACTTTCATTGAATATGCTCTTCTACATCTTGATCTTGTATTTTGATTTTCTTCAATTCTTGGAAAATATTCATCTCCAAACACATATCTCTCTACCTTTACTTGATATTTTCCTACTTACTTGAGCTAATTAGCTTTCTGCCTATATCATACTTTCATCAATGCTACACTAAAATGACCTCTTCAATAGAATATTTTCCTACTACTCTTATTTTTTTCAAAATTAGTGCTTCCGTTAGTCTCCTGAAAATCCAGTTTTTGTCCATGTATTCTTTGTATCCCAGAGAACAGAACTTTTCATATTAGTGCACTGAGATGTAATTTCTACATCTCAACTCACTACAACTCAAGGACATTTGAATGAGAAATGACAGAACAGTTTTCTCCTATTAAATTTCAGTATTGCCTCTGAAGTTTCAATTTTCATTTGGCTTTCCTTTAACATGTCCCTCAACTAACTTCATGCTTAACAATGAAACCCTTATCTCACTCTGAGATGTTGAAATTCTGTGTCAACATCAGGAGGAACATAAAATTCTGTTCTGGGATTCAAACCCAAAATGTCCAAGTTCAAAACAAAAAATGTTGTTATTGTAAATGTGCTTTGTAATTTAATCATAAGAATGTTCAGGGGGATATTATTGCTTTGAAAGATAATGAGAATTCCAGTTCAATAACCTTGTTGTACAAGTACTGACATACACTCTAAAGATGTGGAATCTGACACCAGATTTTATCCACATCTTTGAAGCAGACTAAGATGAACAAACTATAGCCTGGTTTTGTTTTTCTATCCGTTAAATATCTGCTGCAGTTCTCAAACAAATGGACAGAAAGCAATACCTTCACCTGAAGTCAGAAATTTCAACTGATGTTATCCAGAATTTATGTTTTTGGCAGAAGTCTGCAACTTACCCTCCACCCAGAAGAGAATCAATCTTAACCTTTGTTCTCCTGAAAACAAAGGGAATATTCCCAAATGTCTCCTCATCACTTTGGCTGATTATACATGAATTTTTTGTTTTAGTATGGTGGATGGAGGCAGGCCCCAGATAGCAAAGGTCAGATTTGTACAGAAGTATTGAGAAGACAAAGGGAACATTTATGTGAGAGAAGACAGAACTAAGTGTCTTTTTTCAGGAACTGATATTTTGAATCCAAAAAGCTGTACACTGAGTTACTCACAATAAGATATAGTTCTTGCCCTATCAAGACTCAGTACATAACCAGACAAGTAAAGGTAAGCATTACATCAAAATTCTTCCATATCCATCTAGGAATCACAGAATATTCTGAGCTGGAAGAGACCCACAAGAATCATCAAGTCCAACTCTTTAGAGAGTGACCCGTATGGGGATCAAGCCCACGCTGGTGTTATCAGCACGATGCTCCAACCAACTGAGGTAATCTCAATGTATCTAAATCCATTTGACATTTCAGAATAAACTCCTCTTCCTCTGTATTCTCTCCATTTATGTCTAAGTTTTATGGAGAGAGAAGAGAAAAAGAATTCTCTTTTCTTTCATCCCCACCTACCAGTTAATCATTAGAAGGAACTCTAGTAGAGAGAGTTTGTTCCCTCATAATCACTTTGCTGTCTGTTGCATCAAATGGGGAAAAAAGGCCCAACAGTAATTCTATACATGTGTCACACATTGAGAATTTAAAGAAAAACATGCTGGAAGACCTTCCATGTTGTCTAAATGTTTATAGTAATTCAATTAAATGAACATGAAGGAAAAAAACCAAACTTTATGAGATTCACATGTGATTATATTATGACAGGGCGAGAAATATTGTCTTTCAACCTCTTCAGGATAATAGTCAACAATAAAACAAAACTAAGAAATTGGGGAAAGAAAACAATTTGTCGGAAGCTTTCAAAAGAAAATGCATAGTTTGAGATGGCATCTCTCTCTTCTCTGACATAAATGAAACAAGCAGTTGTATTGTTTATCACATAATGACCTTAAAGACTTTGATAGGGACTGCCAGGTATGTAACAAACAATTATGTCCTCTATCTCTCCCTTCACAGTTCAGGAAATAAACACAGAGAAAATATATTATTTTTCTTATTTGATCCAGCATGCATGTGGTAGACAAGAGCTGCCAAGCTTTCACATTTTATATGTTTTCAAAACAAGATTCTTCCAAATATTTCAACTTAATAATTACATGTAAATTGATGTTTTGACTATTGAAAGACAAAATTACCTTCCTACTAGCTGCAAAGTTTTATCTATAGCAATGCAATCTTCCTTCCTATATTCCTCTAGAAAAGATAAGGTCATAAATTATATTTTTAGATTCTTATGAAGTTTTTCAAAATCTGAGCTGAGGGAAGAAGAGAACTGGGTTGAGTTATATTTTTCTACAGTAACAGTAAGATCTCTAGGAATAATTCTTTAATAAACTCCTACAGACTCAAGATCAATTATTTAAATAACCATAGCTGGTTTATATCTACATTTCTTTCTGTCAGAAGGTATTTGTTAAACAAAGCAAATTATAATTGCCTTTTAATGATCTATTGTAGATTGCTCACTGTCCCCAAAAACCAATATTTTCAATAAGAAAAAAAGATGGTAAATAGAACATAAAGTCTAGTCTTGCCTAGAACATTACTTTTATCAATTCCAGGAAACCATTGCATTTAATTGCTGTTATATTTAAGTTCCTATCTAGAGTTATAAAAATCGCAGTAAGCGGATTTTTGCCATCTTTGACAAAATGCACACCACCTCCATTCACATTTTCTATTATACTGAATCACTTTATGAGCTTACCCCCAATATCTGGCCGAAGCTTACTGTCATATCCTTGAAGTAAGGAGTCCAGTATGTGAGTTACATCCCCACCATGAATCTTTGGTGCAAGGACCCATGTTTTATTCATCATTAGATCTTCATCATCCTCATCATCTGCTTTATCAGCTCTATGTGGAGTGAATAAAAAAAAAAAAAAAGAAAAGAAAAGCAAAATTAGGAAACAAAACACAAGAAACAGTGAAACTGAATACACAAGAGGTGAAGAAGAAAGAGATAAAATATTGAACACTATTTAGAGTACTTTATAAAAACCCAAATGCATTCTGGTGCCAACAGAAAGATGCAGGTCCTTATTTGAAATACCAACATTGTGTTTTATAGTGACAGAAACTGTAAGCTAATAAACATGTTAATAAAGACATTAACACCTCACCCGTACAGAAAAACTCAAGCCATGAGTCAAACCCATAAAAGTAACAGTAAGCATCATCTTACTGTTAGCTTTTTCCTGTTTTAAAACACAAAGTGTAATTCTTCACCTTTTCCCTACATGTACTTCTTTTTCAAATCATGGTAAATATTTCTAAGAGACACTTAATCATAATAGATCTCGGTGTCAAAAGCATTAAGAGAATCTCTTTCCTAGTAGTCTCTCTTCTAACTGCGATATAAAAAAATAAGACTTGTATACTTATTCAACTTCATTCGCATTTTATGAAAGCAAACAAACATTACATCCCTGTGCTATAACTAAACATTAGCAGAAGCTGCAGTCACATGTCAACTACATATCAGCATGTATATATGGTACAGTTAACTGAAAGGAATGGTGCATCATTTTAAGACCATTTATTGGCTACCTATTTTATCAAGATGAAACAAATGTACAAGGAAAACACACATTCATTTATTGCCTGTCTTAATTAGATAAGCAGCAATATAAGGCTAATCATTAAGTCATTAAGAAAAATTGCAATACCTTGGTTGCATCTGAAAATTCACTCAGATATCACCAAAAGGTCAAAGAATGCCTGGAAGAAGTTTTCTTTCCATTTCAATCAAATGAGTATGGACTTCAGTATTCCTCCAATGCTAAAAACTGCGATCTATATTAATCATCTACTTTATTTCAAGGAACTGCTATAGGCTTGAGGTCAAGCACAGTGCATCAGAAAGATAGCAGTAACTCTGACAGTCGCACAACCTGTCTTCACAAATGGGCACTGGCTAGCAACTACAGAACATACGCAACCTCTATAAATCAGATCCAATGTTAACATAAGTACAATATTCCAGTAAAAGGAAGAATTAAATTACTATTCTTGTGCCAATTCATATTAGACACCAAAACTAAAAATGTTACTACTTTATTATTAGAAAGGGTTTAAAAGGGCTTCAAAATTACACAGACATATTCTGCCCTCAAAACTAAGGCTGGTATTTTTCAATAAATTTCCTACAGGAAAAAAACCCTCTGGTATGCTCCATGTGAAGAATAGGCAGAAAAAGTCGGGAAAGGACAGAGAAAGAGTGGGCAAGCCTGGCTTTTACTGCAGTCCTTTGTGGGAGTGCTTCAAAGTGGTCTGTAACTGCAAGGCCTTACATCACCTCTTAGATAACATTAGCAAGTCTCACTGCAAATCACAACTATCATGGCTGTGCAAACTGCTCAGTGGTTTTGGCATGCCTGCCTAATTTAGGAGGTGCTACAGAAACCTCAGCTCAACAGTGTCCCAACTCAACAGGTTCCCAGAGGATGAACTGTTCGGATATAAGGGCTTTCATACCTAGTTTGCTGCAAACAAGTTGAAAGAGTCTGTTAAAGCTGAAAGTAATGTGACAGCTTCCCCATAACAGTCTGAAAAGCGCTTTCATTCTTTTAAATTGAAATGCAGCATAAAATACTTAATCTTTACTGCACTACATAGACATTACAGAAATGTCAGATATTAAATATTTAACATTTCCCATTAGCAGGATCCCACTAATGGCAGCACTAAAAGAAGTAGGAAGCTAAGTTTCGTAAATGTACACTCTTTTTCCCTCAAAGGTACCTATTGCCATCTCTTTCATGTTTTGTTATCACGCAGTTTTTTTTAATGTGTCTATTTATGGTCTGTTTGCAGTTTTTGGCATCTAGTTACTATATAAATTGGCTTACAGTTGCTCTGACTTGAGAGGCAATTCCAGCCTTTTCCCAAGGGCATTAAGATGATGAGGAGTAAAAGTTAATTTATAAGTAGCTCTCTAAGGATAGAGACATATCCACTGCAAAACTTACCTTTTTCTTCTTCCTCTTTTTGTCCTCCATCCCATAAACAGCAAAAAGTACAGTGAAACAACCAGAGCTCTGTGCAGATCCAGGGCACCTGACTCACTGGATCAGCGCAGTTATTTGCAAAGAATTTGAAGTGATTGTGACACTATTTTGTCCTGCTTTAATATTCTTTCCACAATGTTATTAAGAACAGCAGAGATTTGGCCAAAATGAAAAGTACAAGAAGTCATGCCGTTACTACCTAGGATTACATCCACAACACCTCCACTCACAGGCACTTGAATACCTTGACCTTTCAAAGAGTTCTTAATTTTATTTATAGATTCACAGGACAACTCAGGTGGGAAAAGGATCATGAGACGTGTCTCTAGTCCAGACTCCCATTTAAAGCAGGTTGGCTCTGAGGTCAGAGCAATTCGCTCATGGCTTGATCAGGTTGGGCTTTACAGACCTCCAAGGATGGAAGCTGCACAACCTCTCTGAGCAGCCTGATCTCCACTTGTCTCTTTTCTTCTATTTACTATATTTGAATAAATTTTTAAATTGACAAGAAAAAAAATGCAAATACAAATCCATTTCAAATTTTCACTTTCTCTCTTGCTTGATCGGAGGCCCTCTGGTCCTCCTCCAATTTTAAAATTCTGAACGACAAATAGGTATACAGTGGCAGCTTAGAAAGCTATTAATGAAATTCTAGAGGGAGGGAAAAATTCCATCCCAACGTCTGAGAGCTTTTCTAGACTCTAATAAATAAATCCATTTAAGAAAATACTTTTATTAGAGGTAACACTTATTTACTTAGTGTCTGACAAGTTTTGGCTTAAAATGTGCATTTCCGACTATTTACATGGAACTATCTGATTTTATCTAGATAATATTGTACACTGAAAAAAAGTGCCAACCAAAAGAAAAGAAATACAGTAGACTTCCATACTAATACACGAGGCTAACAAGGGGCTTGTGACTCACTGATCCATTAGATAAACCAGCAAAGAGACCAATACAAATCAGATAATAAACGTGGAGTAACTGGATTATTGCTGTTCTATATGGTGAAAACAGCTTTTCTCACTCTGCCTATTTCTGTCTTACTGGGCTTTTCAGAGGCGGTTGACTGAGATTAACCCATCTCATTACCAGAATACCATCTTTTTAACTCTTCTTTAAAATGCGCCCAAGATCACCAAGCTTGTAATAAAGACTATAATGTCCCTGCAATGCTGATGGCACCCAGTTCTACACCTTGGATTCCTAAGCCATAGCCACCAAAGTGCAACAACTGGACTGTGGTAAGAAGGAATGATGCAGGCTGGAAAAAGGAAGTGACCCAGTCATAAAGTCTTCTGTATGCTCTCCAGGGAAGCAAAGGACACCACCCGCCAACTTGAATTCTCAATCCAGGTGTTCTGGGAGGAGTTGCACAAAGGCCCCGCAAAAGACCACCTAGTCACATGAAGGTAACAGGACAGACACTGTGGGCATATTCATTTCCAGTAATCTGAATTACCAATCTTTGTCATGCTAAAGAGATTTGAATTAATCTGTTTCAAAGGTAGAAATCCCTTGTACACAGTGAGCAGATCAGTTGAGATGGTGTTACCAGCATCTAATCAAGATTGCTGGACCATGTTCTTTAAAGAAACATACACTTTGGAAAACAAGATGATTCACAACTGTTACTCTTTTACCAAGTTACTGTGTATCTCCAGCTCTTTCTCGGGGGTTTGGAAGGCAGCCAACTTCATTTCAAACCAGAAAAGAAAATGTTAAATTCAGGTGTGCTGTTCAATTATTTAGTGGCAGTTAACTTTGGCTGAGCACCTTTTTACTTTTTTGCCGTTAAAATAAATCTAACACACCTATGAAGATTAATGTCAATTAACTCAATTCTCACTGTAACAATAGCACTTTCCCCTCTCTCTCACAACCTCAGGAAGAAAGGCAAACTTAATTAAAGAGGAATTCTTTTCCTTTCCAAGTTCATCTAAAGGTTATTTCACTATACACAGAAGATAATACTTGATCCTCTCTCCATTTACTGTAAAATGTATTTTTTCCAACAAAGTTCAGACAGTAGCTCTTTTTCAGAATGTCTGGAGAAACTATATCTTAGAACAAAAATACAACATCGAACATTAAAACATTCCTGTTCATGGCAGAGCACTACTTTACATCTATTACTGCAGGTGCTAATCCTGATTTTAATGATTTTATAAATAAGAAAGAGACCTCACTTCTTAAGATGCTTGTTGTTATAACACTTCAGCTAGTCTCATAAACTCAACAGTAAACTGCATGTACACAGTTAAGAGTAATTAGGTGAAAAGTGCCCCAATTATGCTCTCTGTCCTTCAAATAATTGGAGACATTACCATGACTAATAAATCCCTGAGCACAAGTGACTAATTACTAAATAAGTCTTTTCAACATCAGGCAACATGCTCATCTTCAGACACTAATGTCATAGGTCTTTGTTCTCCTTTAAATATGAGAAAAACCATTCAGATGAGCGTTGAGTTGCAATTAACACCTGTCAAGTTTTGTAATGAATTGAGAAAAAAATGGATATAGTGAAAGTGTTCCTACTTCTATTTACATCATCCATGTCTAAGTATTACACACAGAAGTACACATATAGGATAAGCCGGGGGTATTTAAACATGGCTAAACATCAGTTTAGGTGCCCATTCTTAGGCTCCTATTCCCATCCAACACAGGTAAGGATATCCAGTCCTCCAAGCTGGGTTGATTTACAGGGAACCTGTGGACTTCTAGAGCAGTAGAGACTTGGCAAGGAATATGAATTGTCTCCACTGATGCTTCATGTCTGTGCACAAGCAACTCAATCAAGCCCTAGGCATCCATGAGGTTTAGACAACCTGCATAGTGGCCTTGTCTATATGGAGATAAAGTGATCCTTCTGTACAAGGAATATTCTGATAATCATTTAATAAATAAATAAAGAGAAAAGTCAGTGTTTCAGATAATTTCTATGCTAAAAGACATGGAAGGAATATACCTTTTTCCTAGTCGCCTTATGTACGTTAATAAAAACAGTAAGACTAGTTGTGTTACTTCATTTAGCTGAGTGTCTTCAGTTGCTTCAGGAGTTTAACCAGTACAGGGATAAGGCATGTTTTATCATTTAGGTAAGTATCACTGTGCCCTAAGACAGCTGTTATTCACTGGCTGTGCTTCCCAGCATATTATATAGATGTCCTTTGTCTAAGTATAATGCAATTTAACCTTTATTTTCCATTACTTAATGAACAAACAAACAAGCAATTTATCTCAACTTTCAGAGAAAATGGTAATGTATCTTAGAGTCTAAACATAGGAGATTACTTTGTTAGCAACAATACTGCTTCAGAGGTTTGTTAAAATAGTGCATTTAAACCAGACAGGTCTTCCTAATATGTAAATCAGGACAGATAAGTTTCCCAGTGAAGTGTTCCAAGAGATCAGACATCTAACCAGGCACTAGCTTACTGCAAAACACCAAACATTATATGTCTGTATGTGGTAAAGAAGTATATTTCGTGGCTTCATCAATAAGAGGTCAGAGCTTGTTTGACCTAGCCAAATTCCACACAGAAAAGAAGACCTAAAACATTGTTAAAAAGCTAAACATGGTCACTGACACCCCAGTGTCCAGAGTCAGACATTTGTACAGAGGCTGGTGATGGCTAATTCAGAAAGTAGAAATGTAAGTACTTAGGCATGTGTCATGTGAATGACCGAGGCATAGGAACAAGTATAGATGAAAATCTAAACTCTAGACGGATGATAAGTTCAAGAAGTGGCTGAAACAGGGGAAACTTCCTTAAATAGAGAGCAAAATGCAACTTCATCATGGTAGGAATGAGTAATTATTCTCATGTCAGCAATTTAGATTACACATTTGCATATTTTCTTGGATCTTCCTAAGATAAAACAAGGGCCTCAGATAGACTCATAATATCCTTAGAAACTGAGAAAGGATTGGGACTCCTGTACATACACAAGTATTACTTCTACGGAAGTTTTTCTTGAAAGCTCACTATCACTGCTAGCTGTCAGTAGTGAATGGTTTAAACATCTCTCAAGATTTATCTTTCAGACTTGATGGCTGACTTCATACTCATCAGTCCTACTACCTCTCTGTGGAAACAAACTCTCTTTTGCATTTGATCAGCTGCATCTTCACTCATATGCTTTATGTGTCACAGAAAATTTCTGGGAAAATAAACACAACTGCAAGCAAAGAAATACAGCTACTGAAAATACATCTCCAAAAAAACATCACTTGCTCTTCCTAATCCTGTGGGATATAGAGTCACTCATGTTGTATTCCTTCATGTTCATCCTTCCAAAACTAGTTTAGACATTCTCTTGACAAAAATCTCTTTTCCTCCCATCCATTCCATCTCAGATGCTTTTGTCAACCTGTTTCCCACTCCTTCTGCCTTGCCAGACTTTGTCATATTCTTTTGTGTGTCAAATTGTATTTCACTCTCCCATTGAAGTATGTTTTACTTATTCTCTACATCTTTTTTTCCAGTACACCTACTACATAATGTTAGGTTGATTCCTCTGAATACACATAGTACCTTGTGCTCTTCATCTTCTCTAAATTCATATTTGTCTGGTTATTTATAATTTCTTGCCCTGTTTCCTCTTTCCTTTCTTCTTCCTGAGTTTTTACCAAAGGGATGAATCTGGACCTTAATTATCAGGGAAAAGTACAGAAAAAATTATTAGAAATTTGTACACAGAAAGAAATATTAGAACTTTAGATTAAAAGTATAAGCTACATACGGAAGTTCACTTAGTATTAAATGACCAAAGCTTTGTTGTAAAAAAATGAACAATCATAGCACTAACAGAATAATGTCATCCTGCTGTTCCTTCCCTGTAACAAAAGGTTTTGCCTACATATCTGAGTGTTTGGACTGTAAAACTTGTGATATCTTAATACATAGCACAAGCATCAGATGAGCAAGGTCTTTTATGATGCTAATATAGTAAAAACATCCAAAATTACTGAACAAAGTAACTAGTCGTAACTCTAAACACTTAATAAAGGCATAATCTAACTGCAAAAAATATTTAGAGAAATGTGAATTTTTAACATTAAGAACAACAGATATTATTAAACATATCTTCCAGAAGAAAAATTTTGTTCTGAGATCCACACAAATTGTTCTCCTTCAAGTCAATTTTCATATAATGCTGCATACTATTTGAAATTACACTAGTCAGATTTTATTAATTCAAATGGCTTTTACAGATCTCAAAAAAATACCATAAGGACTCAAAGCATCACAGATATTCTTTATCCATCAGTCTTCTCATCTAAGTCAAAGTTTATTTTTCTTCTTTGAAAGTTCATCCAAATATTGACATGGTCAGACCAGTATAACTGCTGCCTCTACTCCTATCAACTTGCAGTCCAGAAATCAATTGACAATTTTTCTCACATCTCTCTATCCAAGTACAGGGTAATTCTCTGCACCAGTTTGGAGCTGCTGCATTCTCAAACATATTCATCTTGAATAGTGTGGCAATGTTACTTTGACTGTCTTAGTCAAAAGAACTCCTTACCTTCATATGTGATCACATGAATATTCTCCCCGGTTTTGTAGACCTGAAGGAGAGACAACTACCTGCTTCTACACCTCTTGTGCTATACAATAGAGAGCATGAACTTTGCACAAGTAAGGTAGCAAACAATGCTAAAAAAAAAAAAAGGGGGAAAAAAAAAACAACACAAAAAAAATTGAAAAACCCATCCCAAGATAATTCCTGTAATTTTCCACAGAAATTATTAATTTCCACAGACAATTTAGAAGGGATCTCAGGAAGTTTACTTCTAGTCAAAGGAGGGCCACTGAATTCAGACCAGGATGCTAACAGCCAAATCCAGATGGGTCTTTGAAAATTCCGTGGACAGACATCCCAAAACCTCACTGGACAACTTGTTCCACTGTTTAATTATCCTCCCAGTGAATTTTTTCGTTTATACCTACTTGGGCTTTTCTGTGTTGTAGTTCATCACCATTGTTTCTCATACTCTTGCCATGCATCACTAGGAAGTGCCTACCTCTGTTTTCTTGATCACCTCCCTGTAACTGCCAGGGGCTGATGTTGGGTTGACACAAAGCCATCTCTTCTCCAGTCAGATCAGCCTTCTCCCCTTAGGGCAGTAGCTGTGTACTGAGCTCCATCCAGTTTAAACCCAAAACTGGATACAGTATCGCAATGCGGTTTCACGAGTGTTGACCAGAAGGAGACAATCACTTCTCTCAACCTCCTGAATGTGCACCTGGTTCCACAGCCCAGGAGGCTGCTGGCCCTCTTTTGCTGCCAAAGTTCCATGCTTTTCACTAGGAACTCAAGATCCTTTTCGAAGAGCTGCTCCCCAGCCAGCTAGTTCCAGTCCTGTTGATGGGGACTTGCCACCCAGGTGCAGGACTTCGGTCATTTTATAATGTTCCCATTAATCCATTATCCAGCCTCTCCTCCTCCCCTTAAACAGCAGCCCTGTCTGCAAACATAGGTTTGGTAAAAAAACAATCTTTCAACATAGAAAAAAATAGTTGTTTTCAGGAAACTTTATGCTAATACCTTTATTCCTGATGCTCTGAGGAGTTCTTGTTCCAACCCAGACAAACGAGGAAATACGACACACTTCTCACTTCTCTTTTCCTGCATCAATTATTCAACGTTCTGATTACAAACTTGCAGAACATGATGTATGATTTGTTTTCACTGAATCACAGAACCATTTAGGTTGGAAAAGACCTCTGAGATCACTGAGTCCAACCTTTGACCTTGATCACCACCTTGCTAACTAGATCACATCACTGAGTGCCATGTCCAGTCATCTCTCGAATACGTCCAAGGATGGCAACTCCATCACCTCCCTAGAAAGCCCATTTCAATGCCTGAAAACCCTTTCAGTGAAGAAATTCTTTCTGATGTCCAGTCTGAACCTGCCCTGATGTAGCTTGAGACCATTTCTTCTTGTCCCATCTCTAGCTGCCTGGGAGAAGAGGCTGACCCTCACCTTTATAACCTTTTAGGTAATTGTAGACAGCAACAAGATCACCCCGAGCCTCCTTTTCTCCAGACTAAACAATGCCAACACTCTCAGCCACTCCTTTTAAGACTTACTCTCTGGACTCTTCACAGCTCCATTGCCCTTCTCTGGACTCACTCCAGCACCTCGATGTCTTTGTTGTACTGAGGGGCCCAGAACTGGACACAGTACTCAAGGTGTGGCCTCACCAGTGCCGAATACAGGGGGATGATAACTGCCCTGCTCCTGCTGGCAACACTATTTCTGAGACAAGCCAGGATGCCATCGGCCTTCTTGGCCACCTGGGCACACTGATGGCTCATCTTCAGCTGTCTGTTAACCAGCACCCCCCAGGTCCTTTTCTGTTGGGCAGCTTTCCAGCCACTCAGTCCCCAGGCTGCAGCACTGCCTGGGGTTGTCGTGACCCAGCACTTGGCCTTGTTGAACCTCATACCATTGGCCTTGGCCCATTGATCCAGCCTTTCCCTCTGCAGAGCCTTCCCAACCTCCAGCAGATCAACATTGCCCCTCATTTTCAATCACAACAACTGGTTAAAATATTGACTGTAACACCTATACTTACAGAGTAAGTACACCTCTCCCTTTTTTTCTGAGAAAATCATTACTAAAATTTCTTAGAGCAGCCCTTTGCCTAAAGAAGTACTTGAAAGCACCCATTATTTTCAGTAAGTAGGATCTTTCTTTTCTTCTATTCCAAACATTTTTAATGCTAGCTGAAAATTTAGTAGGGGCCCTTATGCCAACTATATTTTAATCTTAGAGATAAAGAGCATCTTGTCACTGTAGAATTTGTAGACAAATATATATGCATCTTCCTCTACAAAATGTCTTCTAAGTAAAGCCTTCTATCTATTGCATGCAACAAAAATACAACCTATTAGAAAGATAAGCAGGCTTTAGCATAACCTGTACTACTTGGACTGAAACTGAAGTCTAAGACTGATAAAATTCTTAGGGAGATTTATTTCAGCTGGACTTGAATGAAACCTGTAAATGTAAGCTGGTAAGTCTTATTTTTTCGGTTGGTAAGTTTTACCTTCTTTCGGGGTTTTGGCCATACCATGCAATCAAATAACTAAAATGTAAACAGTCATAGTCCACTGTTTATCCAGACCAACCAGCAGGAAATGAATGAAGACTCCAAGGACAGAAGATAAGAGGATAACCATAGAAAATTATAGAGCCTAAGTAGATATAACTGAAGAAGGACAAACAGTACTAAATAAAGGTCAAAATACCCCCAAACTGCTGAGGAAGGACACAGTGATGAAAAGGCATCACCTCTCTGGATATGTGAAACCTGTACTAACTATAGAAGTATCAGATCTCCTGGGAGCTTCAGACTACAATCTTCACACAATGACAGACACACATAAATCCATGTGCCGCATGTCAGCACACCATCCAAGAGGTTGCAGATCTCTATCTACACTTGACTGATGAAAGGTTAATTGTCATCAAGTTCAAAATGAACTGATACACTGTTGTTAGGCTAAGTGCCTTGATCCAAGAAACGCTTTCCATAGTGAAACTAGTCTTAAAACAAACATATGATAAAGGAATGCTGAGAACCATAACCTCAATTAAAAGCAGTCAGCCTAATTAAATGCCATGCCACAGTCACTGTAACATTCACCAAATTGCAAAGTCAACTTTTTTAGATTCTACTTTATCACCAGCATCTCAGTGAATATATCAAAAGAGGTCTCTTTTCAGTCATTTGAGCTGATGACATTTCAACATATCCATGTGAACATTTGTTCTAACACAATTCACTGCATATTTTCTGCAAAATCATCAGGTAACAAGAAATCTACTACAGCCCTTCACAAGAACAAGCTTATATAAATAGTTCCAGCTTCTGATACACATGTGAGCAGGTACCAGCCTCCTCCCACAGGAGGCACAGAAATATGTATGGACTCAAGTAGCAACAGAACGAAAGACTTGCATTGAATTGTGGCATATAGGTAACTGTGGCTTGAAATCACAGGAAAAAACATACAGGCTACAATAACTAGGAGACATATCCCCATGAGAAATGCAGTGAATGACTTCTACTGAAATTTTAGTAACTGTCATCAGACAGTTATGGACTAATCCAAAGGCCAATTAACTTAATGAATAATTGTTCAAAAAGGTGAATATACAGTGTAAGGACTTATGGAAATATCTAAACCATATAATAAAAAGCTTGGTGTCTCTCTCTCTCTCTCTAAACAAAATTATGTCTTCTCTGATGTAATTTATTGAGTATTAAATATAAAACATATCTCTTAAAACAGGAGTATTACACTTTTATTAGATGGTGACTAAAATTTATGGTTAGCAGAGTTGTCCTCTGCCGGACATAACCGGCAGGCCCTCATTGGCAAAGCAAGAACCTAAGGTGCAGGTCCAAAGCTCACCTGCACCAGATCTGATAGAATCTAGTAGGCATTCAATAGCTGTATGGTAGTGAGATCAAGTACTGTTCTTCTCCAGAGAAAACAATGAGGGCACTTTATTTTTAAAAACATCTACATAATTTATTCTGTCATGTAAATGTGGCATTGGACAACAACAACAAAAAAAATTGTCATGACTTATAGTGACAGTTTACCACCTAAATGAAAACTTAATGCTACAACTTTTTCCTAATATAATTTCCATCTGGTTGTACTTTATTCTGAAAGATAAATTGTGCAACACTATTATTAATATTATATTAACAACAATAAGACTTAATCCCTCGTGGTACACTGTCTTAAACAAGAAGAAAACCATATTAAATGAAAGGACTAATAATCTAATTTAATCCAAAGGGCATATATCTCATGTTACCTCAGATTTTTCCTATTCACTATGTCTGTCTTCCTGAAAACAAATAAAGATGACTGCGTTTCAATTTGGAAATGCAGAATTAGCGATTCACACCTTACCAGAGATTGATGCAGTGACACAGAAAAGGATTTGAGAATCAAGGTAGAAAGCAAAGAGAACACCTGAGCCATACTGAAGCTAATCCTGCGACAGAGTATCTGAGCAGTATGGAGTAGTTGTAGTGAACCAATATTCTGTGTGTATCTACCATTAGTGAGGCTAATAATTACATAACCTACCCATTTTTAAGTATGCTCTTCAAAGAAAAATGGAAAGGGTTTACGAAATGGTTAAGGAAATCAATATTTTCTGAAGAAATGTAAGTAGCTCAGTTTCCTTATCTGAGAAGAAAATGTAAGCAGCTATCAATTTGCCTCTTGAACTGCATATACCAGGTATATACTTCAAATAGCAGTTTGAAGAACAGTAGTTAATTTGACCGTAGCATGGGTAAATCCAATTCAGTGGAAATTTCCGTTCTGCATAGAGTGTCTCCAACTGTGACATATTTGTACAGAACTTTCATTTTGGATTAGATCATTCATCCTGCAACAACTGCTAGGTATTTAACTGCACTGCAGCTTCGCATCTCCAAGAGGTGAGGAGGTTTCTACAACACATTATGAAAGACTAGACTGGAAAGAGAAAGGCACCAGGACATTTTCTGACCGAAATGCTGATTTCTTCAAGAATTTTCAGGGTTCACTTGTGGTGCTCTGAGTTTTTGTCAAGGCAAAACTAGGCAGAGGCACACAGGATGAGCTTTCATGACTGGTTTCCCTTTTGAAAAGCAGATGGATGCAGACCATGCTATGTCCCTGAAGAGCAGCTGCAGCCATTGGTCTGCACCCTGAAGCTACCCTGCAGAACCAGAAGTGTCAACCAAGACCTGGATTTCCCCACAAAGAGATGGACAAGGGACCCAGTGGCTGAGCCAGCTGTAGCAGGTGGGACTGGGAAAAAAACCCAGGCTTTTTTTGCTAGCAGAAGAAAGAAAGAGATACACTGGATGGAAACCAAAGAAACCTCAGTCTAGAAATACTGTACAATACTTCACTGGATTCCCGCTCATGATGTCTTTATGCAGGGTCTTAGAACAGTTATACCAAAGGAGCAAACCTGTTACAGAAGCCAGGGTAAATTCTCGAGTTTTGTTTATTCTCATGTAAGACTGGATGGTCTCAACAGATCCTATTGACTGGAATATCTACCAATTAAAGCATATTTTAGAAACTATTTCCATCTTTGCCATATCATTGAGATTTCCCTCTTCTTCGAAATAAGTTCTGTACTGAACTACTGATGATCTTCCTAGTCTCTTTAGTTACCTCTATTAGTTCAATGTTGGTAAATGATTTACCATTTTAAGTTTAGATTTATAGAATCAAGTTTTACATAGGCATGTAGACCACTGAGCTCACCACATTATTTTTTATACTTATTAAAAATATTTGCATGTGTGAAAATGTCAAATCAGGGCTCATGTGTCATCTCCAGATTGATTCAATTGCCTCTAAATTACTCTGTACAAATTATTACTATTCAGAGAAATTGTTAAGAAACAAAAGTTAGTGTCATTGTCATCCACAACCCTTTGAAAGATTCCTGACAGTTTATTACAGGCATTTATAATTAGCGGTTGTCTCTGATCCTCTCTACCAAATAAGTAATAACATTATTTTGCTCAAATACATGATCAATTTAGTATGCCATGCAAGAAGGGGTAATGCAGGTAATTAAAAATGTGCCAGTACTCTTCTCTCATAAATGGTACAACAGCAATGGACCTTAACATGCTTACCTTTGGTTTTCTGTGAGTACAACATATATGACTTTTCTAGTTTGTATGTATGATAGCCTAAACCAAAGCAACTCACTTTCAAACAATGAATATGTCTAGTCTATATAAGTGGTCTTACGTACTGGCCATAGAAACTAGGTGTTTAATTGACCAAGATTATTTCAATTCCTCTACAGCTTCAAAGAAAAAACACATATTGCCTCAATCCCCTTGTAACCAACTCTGTGGACAGACTTTCATATTCAGAAAAAAAAGTTGAATAAGGTCAACAAGTGCTCACCTGTAACCTTTTCTGTCCAGCTCAGAAAGGCTTGAATAGGTAGTAAAGCTGTTCTTTGTAGCATTAGGCATATTTAACAAAAAGAAAGTTAAAAGTAATTGAAAATATGGTTCAATTTGCTAACAACTTTTTTTTTTTTTTAACAGAATGACATAGTTGGAAGGTTTACTTGAAACCTTGTAAAAAGATTATGTGCAAAGAATTTCTCATTATTTCTCAATATTTATGTCTATTTAAACTTTATACTAACAAAAGAAATTATTAACAAAGTTTTAATAAAATAAACTATATTTTGAGCACCGGGACTGCTTAATGACAAGTTCTTCACTGTCACATCATGAGCAAAGCACATAAAAGTGAGGATAATAATGAATAAACACCACAGACATTCAAATGAAATGGTAAATCACTATTATCAAGCACTAAGAAACCAACGTTGTTATGACAAGTTTAACTCTGATCCAGGAATTTATATGAGAAGAAAAATGTAGGCTGCATTATATATTTTCCTAACATATACTTTGAAATAGAAAAGAAAACATTAGTTGACATTTGTACCTGCTGAAAGTGCTGACAGTTGCATTTCAACAGAGCATTTGTAAGCTTTTAGAACATCAGATCACAAAACTAAAGTGAAGATATGGCCAAAATTAAGTTAAGCTTACAATATACTGTTAGGCATGCTGACCAGCACATACTATTTAAAACAGTATGAATTAGAAGAAATGTTACTGTTATGCTGCACCTGTATGGTTGGAACTAAGGAAATAATTATATTGTCAGCTCTTATGCTCTGCCTATGAATTATCTGTTTATTAGAGTTCAACAAGAATAACGGGTTTGCTGAACATTTAGAACTGCAGTGACTGCTGAGTAGCTACTCTTTCCCTCCACACACCTTATAGAAAGGCTCACAGCCCAATTTCTGTTGCAGAACAGGTGTCTGCTATTGACGACAGTAGTCCTTCAAAATAATAACTCATGAAGTTACATCAATTGCACTATCTGTTTGTGCTGCAGGTGAAGAACTGGGCATAAACAACTGTTTTACAGAGTTCCCTTTGGTGAGGGAAGTTTGGTATAATGTCACACCACAGCTTTTGGGGCTTAAAATCATAAACTCTTGGTTGGATTCAAGTTCCGGTGTCCTTGATTAGGCTTTAGCTCCATTTGTAACAGCTGAAACAACTTTACTCACACTCAGCGCAAAGTACTTTGTGTATAAATGTGCACTAAAAGCGCAGCAATTTGCAATCTTTTAAAAGTATGTGTTGAAAAGGTGGGCTGGCTCCTGAAAGACGTTTTCAGAAAAACAGCCAGAACTGGTGCAACCTGGTCTATTCTTGAGAAAAGCATTACTACTGTAATAGTTTTAGTTTAAACTTCAAGGAAAATCTTGGGCTGAAACTACAGTGAGGTATCCAAAGAAGCAGAAAAAAATATTATTTCCATCCTACTTTGTGGCAGACTGTTAAAGAGCACCAGAGGTCTCTGCAAACACCCTGAGTTGCAACACACCACACACCAGAGAATAATGATCTACAAAACACATCCATTTGTTGCCTCTTAAAACAAAAAAATAGGGGGGGGGGGAAGAGAAATCTTTCAAACACCATTTTTCCATGTAGTCTCTGAATGAAAGGCAAGGCTGAAAATACTTGATTCAGATACATGGATATTTATACCAAAGGTTCCATTTTATCTGAGATGTCCTGTAATACAGAATAAAATAATGTATGTAAGTTACCTCTTTTCCTCACTGAAGACTTCTTATCAACTTATGTATAAATACTAATGTCAATGAGATGCATACATAATAATCTACGCTTAGCCCTATAATCCAAACCACACTTTGATAAACAAAGAAAAATACATTTTTTTAGCTAGTTCTCCTCCTTTGTAACTAAGTCTTTGAACTCATAAATTAGCATGCATATTCTTTTCTCTGAAACCACTTGATAATTTCTTTCATACCTGAGATACACTATGATCATTAAGAAACATCTTGAAGATGCACAGCTGCACTGGTATAATTTTCATTAGTGCCTTTGAAAAATATTTCCATAATATACCAAGATTTTAAAAGACACAGATTAAAAAGAAGTAATAATAAGTGGTGGTTTTGACTAAGGTAACACAACAGACTTCTGAAGATGAGAGATGTCATGAGATCAACACACAGACTGATAAATCATCATTCAGTGTGGAGAAGGGGTCTAGAGTCTGACAGACTTTAAATATGTTTAATAGATTTTTTTCCCTTTTTTCTTTTTTTTTTTTTCCTCCAGCCTTTACACTACACATTTGTGTATCCTCTTAGAATGATAATTTGGTCTATCGTTAAAAAGAAAAAAAACTGTGTAACAGTCAAATATCCTTTCAGTGCTGCTTTGTGATTTTTATGAGCGTGTAACCTGTGGAATGGTTCACACTAGTTCTGCATTATTAATGGAGTTGAACGATCAGATTCCTTTTCTTTAACTTGTTATGGATACTAATAAGACGTACACAGCTGTACCAAACTGTTGTTTCTTCAGAGCCCTTCAGCTCAATATTCTAACTCTCCCTTAAAATGTACGTTTTCAACTTCTGGGACTTGAGCATCTGCCCTTGCCCCATCCCACGCGTGAGCCCGATCGCGCTCCCAAGAGGTGCGGAGGCAGGAGCCGGTGCCGTGCGGGATGTCCCGCTGCGCGGGCAGCACACCGAGAAGGTGCCAGCGCCGGGAGCAGTGCCCCCCGCACCACCAGCGGAAGGCGCGGGCAGCGCCCCATGTCCCCGCATCCCTGCGGGCACCGGCGGCACTGCTGCGCGGAGCTCGCTGCGCTCCAGGCGCGGGGTACCCCTGCCCTCTGTCCCGGGCCGCCCCCGGCACGGCACGGCGCGGCACGGCCCCGCCGCCCTGCCTGGCATGGCGGGGACGCGCTTTTCCCAGCACCGAGCCGAGCCTGAACTCACCATCCAGCCCAGCGAACTGAACTTTTACTTTGCCGGTGCCGGCTCCCCCCGCAGCCGCCCGTGGGAGCCACAGCGGCAGCACCGGCACCTTTTCCCGTTGAAGTTTGGCGGCGCTGCACAAGCCGCCTCCCCTGCCTCTGCACCCGCCGCCAGCGCGCTCGGCGTCCTCCGAGCTCAGCCCGGGGCGCGAAGGGCAGGTAGCCGATCCCGGCCGGGGGCAGGCGCGGGGCTTTCCGCCGTACTCACCCGCTCCCCAGACGCACGGTCAGCAGCAGCAGCAGCAACCGGGCCCCGCTGCGACGGCTCCGGCGGGGCGTGGGGCCTCCCCATGCATCCATGAGTGTAAAGGAGCTCTCCCTTTCCCGGGTTTTCTCCGGAGAGCCTAAAGAACACCCACCCTGCTAATCCCACCACCCCCCGGAACACGGCAGGCAGAGGGAGGGGACGGGAAGGGTGCAACACCCAAACAGGTAGAAACCCACTCTGCAAGGACCGAGCAACTCGCCCAATAGGCTCATCAGGTTGCTCCATAAATTATCCTAAAAACTGCTGGGCGAATCAATCCCTAGCAGAGGTGGAGCCTTCTTTACTAGAAGGGAAACATGCTTGGGAGAAAGGGAGGCATTGATTTGATATTTTCTCCGAAGAGGGAAATGAAATATACCATATATATATATGTATGTATGTATATGCATATATAGATATACCGAATACATAGAACGTTAAATATATGTTTAAAGCTATATATATATATATATATATATA
>VXAY01003830.1:2007237-2094146 GCA_013399855.1 Oxyruncus cristatus | reverse complement strand
GGGGCGGGGACGAGGTGTCGGGGGGGGATGGGGGCGATGTGCGGCGCTGAGCTGTGGGATGCGCCAGGGCGTGCAAAACGCGCGGTTTTCGGGTTTTTTCCCCTTTGTTTTCCTCTTTGCGTCCTCCTCGGCTGCTCCCCCTTTTCTGCTTCTCTTGGGAGATGTACGCGGGAAAGTAGCAAACACACCCCGCCAGCTACCCCCCTCCCGAACACCGCAGGGAAAGCACCGCGGCGGCGGAGGCGACCGGAGGTTCCGCGCTCTCAGCCTCTGCCCCGGCCGTGGGGACGGGCGGTCACGTCCAGACGGCACCAGAGCTTAGACAACGCGTTATTTCTTCTCTCGTCTTCAGGGTCAGTAGCCCCTGAATCTCTCCCCAACCCAAATTTCCGGCCCCTGAGATGCCCCTGCTCGCAGCTCTTTATGTAGCACTTCTGGAGTTAGCTGCACAACGTGTTCACAGTGTAAGGAGCAAACCGTTTTATAGTCACCACCATCACCATCATACTTCTTCGAGTCAAGTTGTCACTGCACAGAAATGTAAATAACCCCCCATCTAGTAGTTATTCTGATGAAAGGCAGTGTTTTGTCTTTAACATATCATCATCTGATTATTATTTTATGTGTACAGCTTACAGCTGCTTTAATGGTTAAAGAAACTCACCACGCTTCAGAGAGCTGCAGTACATTAAGTGAAAATTCAATGACTTGAAAATTAATAGCCAGTCCTGTGGGTACTGGCAGACGGTAAAGGCACATATTATTGTATGACCTGAGGTCTCTTTACTGGTGGATTAACACAGCAGGCAGCATCCTAGCATGATGGCAGAGGCATGAGCTTAGAGGAAAGCATATGCATTTATTACAGAGTAAGTGCAGAAGCAGCTCCTCTGCTGCAGCTGGTGGCACTAGCTCCAAGGAGCAGGATTACCGTCCCCCTCAGCAAGACAATAAGCACAGCCTGTCCCCAAGTCCCTTTCTCTCTAGGGAAGTCCTTCTGCCCTGAAAGTAGCCATGGTTCTAAGGTTTATTATGGATTGATCTCTCAAATCAACTGTATTTTGCAAAATATGCAATGAATCTTCTTATGTCTTTGCATCTGATGTTTATGGAATCATTAAAACTCTTTACCAGTCTATAAAATTTCATCCTGCCACTGAAAGATATTGTGCAATTAAAGTGACTACTGAGAAAATTTGACATAAGAAGTTTAAGTGTACTTACAGGATTCCAATGTATCTTCTTTCTACATGAGCAGTTTGGAGCATCTATTTAAAAACTTAATGTCACCCCTGTGTAGACACAGCAGCTTGCTACTACTGAAAGAGATGGCAGATTATGGCTGAAGTAATACATAGCATGAATAGTAAGAAAATGAAATTTTTCATTTGATTTCTGGGTTTAGAATGCTAAGACATATAAAATTACTATTAAAATAAAATTAAAATGAACACAGCACCAGTGAGATTTCTCAAATGATACAAGACTAAGTATGACATCAGGACAAGCCATTTTCAGATAGTCCCAAATCTGAATTTTCCTTGTACTTTAATGTAAAGAATGGTAAAAATCCATCCCTTTCAAAATTAGAAGAAATTATTCCATGAGTAAGTAAAATACTAAGTGGAAAATGGGTGTAGAAGTTTTGAAAAGCCAACACAGAACAAAAAATAATAAAAAATCTCTAACTACCAGAAGAAAACTTGCGGGAAGAGAAGTCAACTCAACCAATTCAGGTGGTCTGTATTCCTAGGAAAAATAAAAGAAGTAATAAATAAAAACTGCAAAATGGAAAAGAGAATATTAAAGAAAAGCTGGGCAAATTATCTAGTTGGGTGTCTAGAAGAAGGAGATGCTCACATATGGTAATACACTGAAGGACAGTGAGTTAGTTATTAAGGCCTGCTGATATTTCTCAGCTTCTTGCTGACTACAGTACTGGTACAGCTAACCTAAAAACTATTTAAATTCTCAGTTAAAAACACCTTCTGCTGCTGAGAGTAAAAAGGCTGTCAAAAAAAAAAAAAAAAAAGCCTAGAGGTGAAGAAAGGAGTCAATGGTATCATTTCAAACCTGCTAGGCATGACTTCAGAAATAGCAAAGTGATCAAGGTTAAGCAAAACTGCAGGATTCAAATCACTATTATTACTAAGTTTGGGGTTTGCTAAGGAAAACCACTGTCTCTATCTTCTTCAGTCATATTTAACGAGTATATGAATAGAAGAACAGGTTTCATAATTCACTGTCTTTCAAAACCATTTTAAGTCTATCAGTTATTTGTTAAAAGAGCTGCATAGTACTGAGGTGAATAGGAATGTAATGCCATCTTTCAGAAACTACTTGAGACTACTGTCAGAGTGTTAACTTTCCATGTTAAAAACATGAATCTTGAGTTCTTATGAATCGTTCTTGAGCTTATCTTATTTAACTGATTCCTCACTGAAGTAATGGTTTCAAAGAGAAGAAATAGAAAAATTTACAGATGAAAGTTTCAGTTTGGTTAAGTCTATAGAAAAAAGGAGTGAATATTGATTAATTCATCACAGTGTAGAATATCAGTTATAAAATGGGAAGTGATGGCATGCTGACAAACGGAAGAAGAAAAATAATGAAAGCTTGAATTTGGTAAATATTTTAAGTATTTAAATGTAAAATCTCATCTTAACTTTCAGCTCTGTTGCTACCTAATAGTGAAAGATCCAGAGAAAACATATGTACTCTTAACAAATTCCTTTAGAACTGTAGAGCAACACCCACACAAACACCCAAAGGAGCACTGGTTTGAGCAGCTCAGCACCTAAATTCTACCCAAGCTCATCAGAAATCTTTCTAACCTCCAGGCTTGAGGAGTGCATGATAACAGGATTAATTCAGTGTAAAAGACCTCCAAAACACAGCCAGGGGGTATCACCTGTTCTCTAACTTCTTAAAAGTGTAATTATTGATTTGGATTCCACAGAAATACACCTAACCCTCAGGCACTGTAAAAAGAGCAAAGGCACTTAGCACAAATTCTTGTCTTCCAGTCTGGAAGCCACCTATTCAACCCCAAGGTACCTACAATCTGTAATTCATCTAAAAGGATATGAGAAAGAATTTTCATACTTAAAGCTGAAGTCCAAACAGAAGGAAGGGAAAAAAATCCCCCACATTAATATATAAATAGCTAATATTGCTGTATTTTTCACCTGGGAGCCTTCACACTTAGTATCAAAGAGCATTTTGATTCTTCAAAATTAAATTGTTCAAGACTACTGAGTAACCCAAAACCACTTGTATGTAATTTTCCATAGCTGACATCCTACATCTGCTCTATTTCTCTTGAATATAGCTACTTCCCTGACAGGGACATATGAGACTTGATGTACTATTTCAGCCACTGCATACCATTTTGAGTACATAAGAGCTTTGAGAGCCTGGCCTTAGTGGATGGTCCATCTTCATTCACTGTGCTTGAGGGATGCTGATGGCTCTCACATAGTTCTGTAGGGAACACTTACCCTGCTGAGAGCAAAGTTATCCAATGTGCGGAGAGGGAAGAAGAAATTATTATAGTGTTCTGTCCTCCACCAGAAAAAGTGTATAGAACAGCAAGAGCTCAAGGACCACTGCAGTCACATCTTCAAAAGGGTAGATTAACATAAACAATATTTTGGTGAAATTGCAAATGTAGACCTTAACTGTGAATTCACAAAGCAATTTACCTCACCCCCTAGATTTATAGAGTCATAGAATACTTTGGGTTGGAACAAACCATTAAATGTCATCTAGTCCATTCCCCCTCCCATGGGCAGGAACATTTTCAAAAAATATGTTCGTGTCATTTGTGCATTGGAATAAGCACAAACATAAGTGCAGAGTCACATGCATGGTATTTAAAACATGCAGCCCAAATGAAAACAGTTCCATTCTTCTTAGGGCAATTCAGAAAAAGTGGTTTTAAATATGCATAATCATGCTTAATCCTACATGAATGTTTACTCTGATAAAATTCAAGACAGCTATCTTAAACAGCATAGTAGCTTACTGTTGCAAAAGATGTGAAAACATCTCAAGAAGAAAGAAAATTAATGCAAGCATTTTGGCACTGGCCTTTTAGAATGGGCCTTTAAATTTAAGCATAGTGGATATCCACAGGAGGAGAGCAGAAAGATGCAGAAATGTAACTTCAGTGAAGCTTTTATATTGTGATTAAACCCACAAAATAATTGCTTTCAGTGAAACAGTCAACATCTTAATAGAAAATAAATTATGAAACTCTCACTTCCCATAACTAAATACCATTTTAATTAAGATTTCATCTATGATGCATTGATTTAACTGCTCACTCACATTACTCATTAAAGTGATTACTAACAGTACGGCTTTAGCTGCACTTAAAAATTAAGCGAGAGAAGTAACCTCAAGACAACGGATGAAGAAAGAAGACTGCACCCCTCTTTGCAACCAGGGGAAGGGGGATTGTTATGGCATATAAGATGATATTCCTTTATATTTAGCATGTTACCCTTCCTCTCCATTTAAGCTATGATGAAATGAAAAACAAATTGAAGCATAGACAGATCTATGGTAACTAGGCTGAAGTGCTTAGGTAGAGAAAGATAATTTCAAATCACAAACATTCCCTTGGCTTATTACTATTGTCATTGCCTTTCACTAGACCTTCAAGTATTTTCAACATGAGCCAGAAAAAAGCAAATAAATACATTTTGATCTTTCCTGTATTACAGGGCATAAATCCACAGTTCCTAACACTTCTTCTCCCTAACAGCATAATTTTATCTTTGCCTCTCCCTCACCTGTTAGACAATTTCCCAGAAAACAGAGACCAGGACCCTGGATTTCTCAAGAGCCTGGATTTTCCTCTGTCAAGACACATCTTCAAAGGCAGTAGCGTTTCCTAGCGAATATGGTGATCAGCAAGAAGAGGACTACTTCCCAGTGTGAGGCATGAGTGTGCTGCAGACAAGGCAAAGAGTCTTACAGGGGACTGGGCCAGCAAGGTGCACTCTACTTTATTTAGGAAGTTAAGTCCAGCTTGGATTACCCCAATGCTGTGGGCAGAAGACGAGCGCTATTCAAACTCTTCTCCAGTCTTTGCTCTATTTCCCCTGTTGAGGAAGGAACACTGTTCAACCCAGTGTACCTCAGTGGCACAAATGTACAAAGAGTACATGGTATACTTTGGCACTTCAGTTCAAATGAGGAACTTCAATTCAAAAGTGAGCCTTGGAGTACATGAAGATGATTGCAGCATCTTTTTGGGTGTGCTTACCAGGACTGTTGGAACATACTGTGCTCCAGCACTAATGGGTCTTCAGTCAATGGGACTAGATTGGTACTAGTCTAAAGAAAATCCCCTCCCAACCACACTTACTGTGCGTGCTGGGTTCTCAGTACCAACCAATTGTCTCTGAAGACCTGCCTGTATTTCACTACAGTATTTGCCAATGTAGCCAAAGCCACAGTGATTATTTAGAGGATTAGGATCTTGGCACAAATCATGGCAAAAACGCCTGACAATGTATGCGCTCCCATACTTTGAAATCATACAGGAAGAAAACTTTTCTTTTTGCTGATTCCTTTTGTCTTCAGGTAGGATGAAAATTCCCATCAAATGAGAAGAATAAGAATCACTTCACAGCTTATAGGATGCTCTTAGGAGGGTACTATTTGATGATGTGTCTGGTCTTATTTTGTTAGAGGCTAACAGGGCAGCTGTTCTACCTGACTACTGTGAACACTTACAGTTCCAGTCAGATCAGGAGGACAAAGACATGTGAAAAAGAAAAATAATGGGGCAGGCAAAGACTGTGGTCTGTACTTTTTCCAGTTTCAAAAAGATTCAGTTGATACTTGGCTCGGCCTTTGTTGAAAGTTGAAAGTGGCCTTTCAGTATACCCTATCCTGACCAGTCCTCCTTAGGATATAAAAAGTTTTTTAATCTGCAAAGCACAAGAGATAAAAAGGTCTCCTCATAAGACTGGTCTGTCTGATAATTGAAAAAGCATTTTCTCCAGAATCCCAATTTAAACTGTTGGTAACAGAATCCCATAGCAAATCTAAAGGAAAGGTGATATAATGCTGTCCAGAAGTCTCTCTGCAATATATTATGTCACTTGCTGAACTTCCATAATTGTTATTAATTGACCTCTAGACATCTCAACTGTAACAAAAGCCTCAGATATTTAGAGATTGCTTCTTGGTATATTAGATTGTATTTTGCTGCCTTTTATAGAGGACATACATTCTCTGAAGTTGTGCTAAATTTGTCCTTTGCTTTTGCATCTCCATCTTTCTTCTTAAGGTTCCTTTTCTATCTTCTAATTATTGGTTACTATACAGCACTTTAAGAAACAAATGTTTAATTCCCATGTTGAATACATTACTGTCATCAGTATCTCCTCTGCTTACTAGAGAAATAAGCAGAGATCTGGCTAAGCTTCAAATTAGTTTAATTGTTATTGTATATTCACTACATAATCAAATAGAACTGTCCTCCAATATAGCTTGGTGTACACCCAGCGGTCAGGTCGATAGATTTATTTGCAGTGGTAGGAACAGGTTCAAAATACTTCATGTAAAACCAGCATTGCTTCCAAGTTTAATTATTGAGAGAAAAAGGAAAAAACCCCTATCTTTCTAAGTAGGCTGTTATGACAGGTCCTCACTAGATTGTGTAAAGAAAACTCTGTTAATTACCAAAAACCATTTGTTGATGACATCCAGCTTTTCAACCTTTAGCAGCACTGGGATAGCATGGAGGTTAAAGAATATAGGCATATTCCACTGAGTCATAATGCAGAGGTCTGCCAGTATTTTAAAGATGTACTTCATGGTATGTTTTCAAAACTACTTCATTGCATCGTCAATATGAAAGTTTGATTTCTTTTTTTAAACATAGAAGAGAAACAGAGAAGAATATTTTTCTCTCTCAAACAATACCAGAAAGCAGTATTAGAAGACCCTTAGTCTTAGGTCTGTTGCTCCTAGACAAACTGTTTTTTCTGCAGTTGTCTTTAATTACTGACTTGGACATTCTAGCATTTGCATATGATGAAAATTCATCATTCTAGCATGAAAAAATTTGTTGCTGTGCAAAGATAATTCTGGTGAATAATACAGAAATCAACTATTTTTGAAAGTGGAAGAATTATGGTTTATCATATGCTCTCAGGAAGGCCGTTACCAGTTATGATTATCAATACCAATTCACCCTTTTGATTGGAGACTGATGAAACAGCTGCTTTGGTTTGTATCTCTGATGATTATTATTCTTAAGAATGATCCTTCTGTGTAGTAATTCAACCATTCTCTTGAAAGTATCTCCTACAATAATACCACTGACAAGACTGGTGGTACTCATATTATCTTCTGCTTCAGCTGTGTTGCAAATGATACTCTGTATGTCAGAGTCTTCGATTACCCTAATAGCTGTTGAAAACATTGTATGTTTTTGTGAAGCTTCACCTCAGTTGCCAGACTGTATTAATCATGAAAAACAGATTCTTTATTTAGTCTGGAAAAAAAAATCATTATCATTTAATCTGATTTAATAAAATAAAATGTAATTTAATTTTCTATTCTATTTTGCTTCATATCGCATTTACTTGAAAATATTTCTTCTAAACTACTAATCCTTTTATACCATTCAATACTCATTAGCTCCTGGCCAAACATTGTCCACTCAGAGGCTCACCTTTCTTTTTTAGAAAGTATCTCAAAGGTTGTTGTATGTTAGTAGCTACCAGTCTTAGTGTGCCAGAGGCTGATGACGGATGTCCAGTAGAAGCTGCCATTCATGCAGAATTTTGCAGTGTCCCGTAGCTGAGGAATTTCCACCATCTATCTTCCACAGCCCGTTATGATAGCACGTAGTTTTGGGCACCATAGTATAAAAGAGACAAGCTATTAGAGAGCATCCAAAGGAGGGCAATGAGGATGGTGAAGGGACCGGCTGCTAGCTTTTCCTGGTGAATTCTGTAGGAGACAGTATCAAAGGCTTTGCTGAAGTACAGGTAGACAACACCCACAGCCTTTTCCTCATCCACTGGGTGCATAACCTGGTCATAAAAAGAGATAAGGTTGGTCAAGCAGGACCTGCCTTTCCTAAACTCATGTCACCTGGGCCTGATACCCTGGCTGTCCTGCATGATCATATGCCATGTGATCGCACGCCATGTGATCACACTCAAGATGATCTGTTCCATGACCTTCCCTGACACTAAGATCAGACTGACAGGCTTGTAGTTCCCCATATCCTCCTTCTGACTCTTCTAGTAGATTGGTATCACCCTGCCTAACCTCTAGTTGTCTGGGACCTCTCTGGTTAGACAGGACTGATGAAAAATGTTGTAGAGTGGCCTGGCAAGCTTTTCTACCAGTGCCCTCAGTACCGTCAGGTGAATCCCATCCAGCCCCATAGACTTGTGAGTGTCTGAGAGGCACACCAACCACTAACTACTTCCTCCTGGATTGCAGAGGGTCTATTCTGCTCCTTTTCCCTGTCTACCAGCCTAGGGGGCTGGTTGCCCTGAGCATAACTGGTCTTTCTGTTAAAGAGTGAGGCAAAGAATGCATTAAGTACCTCAGCCTTTCCTCATCCTTGGTGACAATGTTCCGCCCTACATCCAATAGAGGATAGAGATTTTTCTTGGCCCTCCTTTTGTTGTTAATGTATTTATAAAAACATTTTTTATTATCTTTCACAGTAGTAGCCAGATTGAGTTCTAGCTGAGCTTTCGCCTTTCTAATTTTCTCTCTGTATGACCTAACCACATCCTTGTACTCTTCCTGAGTTGCCTACTCCCTTTTCTGAAGGTCATAAACTCTATTTTTTTTTCCTGAGTTCATGTGAAAGCTCTCTGTTCAGCCAGGACAGTTTTATTCCCCGGTAGTTTGTCTTTCAGCACATGGGAATGACCTTCTCCCGTGCCTTTAAGATTTCCTTCTGAAAGTATGTTCAGCCTTCCTGGACCCTTTGTTGTTAAGGACTGTTTCCAAAGGGACTCTCTGAATCAGTGTCCAGAACAGGCCAGTGACTGCCCTCTGGAAGTCCAAGGCAGAGGTTTTGTTGACCTGCTCCCTTACTTCACCAAGAATTAAGAAGTCTATCATTTTGTGGTCACTGTGCCCAAGACAGCCTCCGACCACCACATCTTCCACCAGCCCTACTCTGTGAACAGCAGATCTAGCAGGGCACCTCCCCTGGTAAGCTTGCTTACCAGCTGTGTCAGGAAGTTATCTTCCACACACTCCAGAAACCTCCTAGGCTGCCTCCTCTCCTCTATATTGAGTTTCCAGAAGACATCAAGCAAGTTAAAGTCTCCCACAAGAACACAGGCTAGCCACCATGAAACATCAGCCAGCTCCCTATAGAATACTTCACCTGCCTCTTCATCCTGCCTGGGTGGTTTATAATGGACTCCAACACAGATACCTGCCTTGTTGGCCATCCCCTGATTCTTTCCCATAAACACTCAAGTCTGTCATCACCACCATTCCACCCTAGACAATTAAAACACTCCTTAACAAATAGGGTAGACCACCGCCTCTCCTTCCTTGCCTGTCCCTTCTGACGAGTTGTAGCCATGCATTGCAGCACTCCAGTCATGTGAGTCATCACACCATGTTTCCACCATGGCAACTACCTCATATCTTTCCTGCTGCCAGTGGCATCCAGCCACTCCTGTTTGTTATCCATACTGTGTTCTTGGTGTAGACACACTTCAGCCGCATGTTGATCAGATGTGTTCTCCTGTTCCTAATCTTCTAGTGATAGATCAATATGCCCAACTGACTGTGCCTACCACTTCTCTGAGGGTGAGTAAGCTTTTCCCACTTTCAACATACACATGCCTGTGGCTACTTTTCCTCTTCTCCAGAAGCAACTCAGAAAATAACCTTAATAGCTACAAATATAGCCACAGTAACAGACAGCGTGTTACCCTCCGAATGTTTTTCACCATATCAGATAGATCAACTAAACCAAAATATTAAACTAAGAAGCATCTACCCTTTTCTGTGACATCTTAGGTCTATGTGACTTGAAGTTGTTTCCAAGTTGGGTATGCAGAAGGCTTTCTGTCCTCATCATAAAGCACCCGTCTAGTTCTTTATTTTCACTGGACTGAGTGCTTCTTTACCCATTGCGCAATGCCTTTCTTTTTTCTTGTCAGAAACTGTCCATCTAGTATCTGTAGATAGACAGTAGATCACAGCCTCTCTGTTTCCTACAGCAGAGATGGGTGTGCACAAGCTAAGTAGAGTAGTTATGTTTCCTTCTGCTCTTTCCACTTTTATTCCTTTATCCTTGGCTACAGAAGAATTTACAGCCCTCATTCCTCTAAATAATTGTGACTTTCCAATAGCTTCTAGTCTTGTTTTAAATTTCATATTCCTGCTTTTGTGTGGGAGCCCCAACTGCTGCTTAGGCTTGCAAGCCTGAAATCTTGCGTTGCATGTGGATTCTCCATCCTTATCCCCACATAGTTCTACCACCCAGGATAGCAGGAACACATCTGTTCTGTCAATTTTTGTCTTTTCCGAGAGAAAAAAAAATGAGATAGTGTATTAGAACATCTGAAATAGCTGGAAAAAGCATACAAGCTTGTAAGTACATGATGCCTTCACTAAGTCTGAAAAAATTGTTAAAAATTCCAAACAAAGCAGAGATTAAGTTCAGTTGCTTTGGATTTACCATAGTTGTGTTTGTCAAACAGACAAGCTGAAAGCAAAGAGCACTTAGCACTTGTTCAACAAAGAACTACAGGAGGTAGTAGATGAGGTAGATTGGTTTAATGATCCATTTGCAATGTGGTTCTAAATCAGAATTTTATGTTTAAGTAGCTCCCTGAATATTTGGTTTGTTGACTAAGAGAACTGATGGTTGGTGCCTGAAAGTCTGAAGAAGGGTTGATATTTTTGAGCAGATTTCTCAAAATACCAGTGGAGAGTTCTGCCACCGCATCTTCAGACACTATTTTTCATCAAATGTTATAAGTTTTAGTACCTTTTAATGCCTTTAAATCTGTCACTAAATCCTTTTCAACTCCTTATCAATTTTATTCAAACACTGTTTTCTAAAATAAGCTTGAACTCTTCTACCCTGAAGACCTTCCACTAATACAGCTCTTAGAAGTTTGTTTCCCAGTTTTCCCTCTTCTCTGCAACAAATTTTACTCCTTCACAGAATTTTCCCTTGTAACTGGGATGTTTTATTTTTAAAAGTCTTTCTTCTAATGGAGTCACTCCACAGTTTTCAGTACAAAATTCCAAATCATTTTTCAAATATGTAACTGTCAAAATGTCTGATCTTGAATGAGAGAGGACTTGATAATAGGCATATTGAACTGCCCTCGTTCCATGTTACCAACCTGCTTAAGGTGGTGTAAATACCTTGGCAAAACATAAACGGATTTTAAACAATTGTTAAGTTTATGACCAGAATTAAATCATGTTTATGATAGCAATTAGCTGAAACCAATGAATTAGTAACAGCATCCCAGTACTGCCTAGCAAAGAATTTTGCATATGCAATGCAGTCAACCAGAATTACTCCATGGTTAATCCTACACAGCTTTTGACAATGTGCAAAGTGCACTAAGGATTTGAGTTCCACTGTTCAAATCTGCTCTTAACTCTAGAAGCTACTAACTCATACTGACAAGTTAAGAACAGTCTATAAACTTTTTAAAATGGCTACTCCATTTCTAGTGACTGAAATTCCTCCTCTGGTAAAGCAATTTTGATAACAGTGATGCTGCCATAACTAATAGGTATTAACAGCAAGTAGTTACCAAAATATATCAGATGTTCTTGTAGTGCATTCTTTTTTTTTGTGGCATGAACCTTTGAATTACCCTTGAATGAGACTGTATGCTTGACTGGATTGTGCTAATATAATGCTGATTACATTATTGGGAAAGAACAGCTCCAAGGAATTTGACGGAAAACAGGGGTCTCCAAAAATTCAAGCACAAAATGCAGAATGGGCCTTCAAAGTGCAAGAACAGGATGGCATCAGAAGACTTAGGGCCATAGACCAGGGTAGTACTGGATACAGTGGTGACAAAGACAGCAAAAGTCAACTATCCAACACACGGAAATACACTATATATACTAAAACCCAAGGATAACACAGAATTTGCAAACCATTGAAGAAAGAGCAAATAAGTTTGTTAGTAAAGATATAAAAATAACACCAAGTGAAACCAGAAATGAGAAGGAAGAAGTCTTACTACAATCACCATTTTCCTGTCAGTGAAGCACCTGGGATGTTGGATCCACGGTACAACTCTGCTCCCCTATTATATTCTCCTTAAGGAACAGTAACACTATTTGATCTACTGGCCCAGAATAATAAAGACGAGTGTAAAAGAGACAGGGATAGATATTAGGAAATCTGTGTTCAATAATTGTATTATAAATGAAAATTTGTTGTAATTAGATAATTTCAACTGTATGTGTTAGCATCCTTGTAACTAAATTAGTAATGAAATTTTTATTAAATTTCTAATACCTTAATTGGACTAACAATGAATTCGTGAGTTTGTATAAGTGTGTTTCTTTAATCCACATGCAATTCACAGTGTATTTGCTTCGATACCTCACCCTCGATTGTAATTTGGATGTTCTGCTCTTTAAAGTTATATATCTCGGGCATCATTTATTCTTTTGCTTCTTAACACATACATCTAATGTAACGATAGACAAATTAATAGGATAGCTGTTCTTTTAATGAAAAGCTGTGTATATATGAGGGCCCAGTGACTAGGTGTGTTTCATCACCTTCGACACCACAACAATCAAAATGAGAATAGTGGCAATTTGGCGAAAAGTCTGCCACAGCTGCCCACAGGCCCCTGATGCTCTGGAAACAAGCAGGGCTAGCAAGGCTAGGAGCATGCTCCTTCAGAGTGAGGGAGGTCCACAAGCCTTCACAACATTAGCTAGCTGCAGTCACTGAGTGGTGCTTCCTAAATCACATGGGAAGGAAGACTTTTGTCACAGACAAGGTGCCAGGTTATGGGCAAGGGATAAATCCGAGACCAGTGGGTTCTTGCTCCCCAAGTTGCAGTTTGCCACAGCTATGCCCCGAAGGAATGAGACACAGACGCAGTATGCACTTCGAGGGTCAAAGCTGATCTGATCTTTATTACAAAATGGTAGGTTTATATATAGGGCGGGAAAGGAAAGGTTCTGGAAAGGGGATACCTGGATTGGCGATTGGTAGGGTAACATGATTGACAGGGAAAGGGGATATGGATGAGGGCGTTACCTAGTTACTAAGCCCTTGTTACAATGCAGTTACACAGTCTTTCAGGAGGAAGACTCAGGCATTTATGTCATTACTGATTTCTTCTTTCCACACTCTGAAGTCCTTTTCAGTCCTCAGCCTATCTCCAACAACAAGGAGGTAAACTGTACCTTCAGTTCACTCTTGCAGACACCGTTTGACCTCCTGTCCATCTCTGAAATGCCTGAATGTTCTACTTGCTGCAAATGCAGGTGAAGAGGTAACCCCATCTTGATGCAAGTCTGGCTGCAGGGTTTGTCTTGTCCACTCACAGTTCCTCTTCCAATGCTCCTGTAAAGCACCTGAGATCAAACTCTTCTCTTTATATAGAAAGTCCAACTTCCTCCTGTCTGCAGAAGGCTTCTATCTAAAATCACAACATTTCTGAAACACAAGCATACCACATCAAATAATTTTTTTTATGTCTTTCATTTTATTTGGGTATGATTATAATTTTTCACTAGTAGAGGCATTTTAGGGAAAACAAGTGTTTATAAATTAGTGATAAATGCTCATGAAATGAGCTGCTGGAATTTTGGATTAAAATCGTGGCCTCTCAGACCAAGACACGATTACTAAAGAACAACAATCAATTTGTATACTACAGCACATTTTTTTATAATGTATCTTTACATATTGCAGCTCCTTAATACATAACACCCTCAAAAGTCTTTTCCAGGTGTCTTTTTACCTCCCTGATGAGTCTGATTTCTTCACCAAAGTTCTAAATAATCCATGGCCAAATATAAATCAATAATCTTTAATGAGAACATCTTCAGGAAATTTCCCTTTAAAGGAGTAATACAGTAGCTTGTCATTAAATATAACAAATTATTAATGTGTTGGCTTGTTCCTTATTCTGAATTGCCTAAGCATAATTTTTAATTCTTTTTTCCCTGTATCTACTTTGTAGACAATCTTTCTGCTTCAAAATACCTGTCTTAGTCATAAAGCATAAAAGAGCTATAAAAGCTGACTTTAAGTGGTGTCCTGAGATCCCTCAGGGACCATCCAGCATTCAGCAGATTAAAGTAGTAGTTTTTCAAGACTGAAAAGACATCTAAGTGTAAAGTCTCATTTTAGTAAAAAAACTCCTGTTGGATACTACGGTAGACAAACAAGTCTTTTAAAAGACAGCTCTTGCAGAGCACAAGTCACTACCTGGATATTAATATATGTCTCTAGTCTTCCTTCATATGCTAAATTGAAGTGTCTGGGATAAAAAAAGGCTGCTTGTGCTACTTCACCATTTGCATTACAAAGTGCTGAACTTGGCTAATGCTTTGTCTTCTCCTAACTGTACCTGTTGCTGTGTGAAGGCCTTTCTGATGGAAAACGAACCATTCCCCCTTAAAATTCATTGCAAAGTTACCAGCTGATCTTTAAACACAGCATCTCTAAGATACTGTGATGAGTGGATATTGTGCAGCAGCTCTAGCATTCCAACAAAACTATCAACTGTTCACAGATAGTGAGTTATAAATGTTCTTTTACCAATAAACATAAAATGCTCCTGCCTATGAAAACACAATCATAATCCAAGGAAGAGGTGTAGGTAAACTTACTAGTAATAAAAAATCTGTAGCAAAATCGAGGAATTATATTTTTTGACACAATACCCCAACAACTACTCTTCCATGGCTGCAATGCAATCAGCAGGGCTTTGCCTGTGGGCAGGCTCCTAGGAGGCTTAGAGTGTTGGAGGGAAGAGCCTCATGGGTTAGCAAAGCCCTCATAAACTTCAGAATCAAACTTAAGAAGTGATACCTGAGGAAGCGAGACTTTGAAGTTGACCTTTCTTTGTTATTGTTTCTCGAGAAAGAAATGATGGGACTGTTTCACTGTTCCTGCTCAGGCAAAAAGAAGAAAGTAGAGATGGGTTCTTTGTGCATGCAAAGTAAGTGAGAAGAATTCTTGTGAGACAAGATAAAGGACAAGCAAAATAAAACTATTTTGCATGCCATTGAGACTTAACTGCATTGGGAAGGGAAATGCTGAAGGAAAGAAAATTGTAAAAGTCTGAGCTGTATTTTATCAAGAGCTACAATGTGATCTGCTTTAAGAGAATTCCCTGGAGATCAGTCCAATGTGCTAGAATTAATATACACTCTCACTCAACATTTCAGTAATAATTTGAGACACCATGCAAGTTGGAAGAGGTAGAACATGTCTTAAATAAACTTAACTTAAACATCCCTTATCAAAATATTGTGAATTTATTGAGCCAAGAAGAAATTTTATTCTCAAAAGCACTTCTAAGGCACCTTACTATCTCACCAACACTTCAAATTTACTTGATCATTTTTAATATAGAATACTAACATGGGATTTGCTGGGATTTCATAAGGGTTTGAATCATCTCTGGGCCCTTTCTGGGCAAATTTTGGTGTCTGTATAAAAAAAGAATCTAATTATATGGATCCTCTATTTGATTTAACTACATGTTATCTTTTATGTCTTGGTAAGTTCTCCCACTGTCTCCAGAAATTTCCCCATAATTCTCCACCACGGTCTTTTGAAATAACTTTCGTTGCTGCTATTTCATCTTATTCAAGCCCTACCTTCTGCTGCAAAAGGATGGGACACACAGACCTGTATCCTGTCCTGTGCAGTCTTAAGACAGTTTGCAAAGGAAAAAGAGAGTACAGCAAACATCCTGGATGCTCAGGCACCACAGGAGCAGTGGTGGTCCCCTGCCTGCCCTTGCTGCCCTGCAGGAGCCAGCGGCTTGCTGTGCTGTTTGCACCCAGCTGCAGCTCCAAAAGCCCCTAATTTATCCCCTCCCTGAGCCAGTGGCTGAGCCAGCCTAAGGGAACCAGGCAGAATTTCTCCGATGATTCAGAAAAGCTAAGGAAAGGATTATGGCTTTACATACATTATAAATGCTTACGCCTTCACACCTTCAAACTGTCTGCAAAGGGTATTATGTAGCTGGGGTTTGCCTGTTATTGACTTCTCTCTGGCGCATGCAGAAGTTTCTGTAAACAAAAATGTTTCTTCCTGAGAGTTCTGTGCTTCAGAAATAAGAGGGGCATTGAATCTAATCTCCTCAAGTTTGAGGGGAGATAGGAGACTCAGAAACGCTCTTGTTAGCTCTCACACTTTTATAGAAAGAAGTATGATGTTATGTATTGAAGCCAAAGAAAAATTCATTTCTCTAAGCCAAGAAGGAATTCACCAGAATGAAACATATCAGGAAAGCAACTAAAATAAAAATCAAATAAAAAACAACACCCAAAACCCTAAACAAAAAAACAAACAAACAACCCCACAATTCCTAAACAAATGGAGTTTAAGCAAATCAATTTTGGAAAAGCTTGAAGTTGTAAAAACTTGGAAAATATCTGGAAAAGCCTGACACTAAGGAAAAATTTCTTTACACTAATCTACAGAAAAATTCACCAGGATGAAATGTGTTAGGAAAAAACAAAAAAAGCAAACAAAAAGCCCTTAACCAAATGGAATTTAAACAAACTGGTTTTGGGAAAAGCTATTTCTCCTCAATTGCTCAGCAAGTTTTCTTTGACAAAGTGCAAGTTCAATAGTTCTCTGTTTGTCTGACTTTCTGCTATGAGAAAAAAAGCACAAAACAGAAATATTTTTCTTTTGATCAAACCCTCCTTGCCTTGTACATGCATTACAAAGAGCTGAAACACAATAACAACTGCCTTTATCCTGAACAAGTCACCTTGAGAGGTACAATCTAAACCTGAATTTATTTATGGTGACTATGAAATATGACTATGAAAAGGAAATATAGTACTTAAGAATGAATATTAAATACATTTTTGTTGAAGTAGTTCATTATTGCATAACCTCTCCTTTGTTATATAGCCTCTTGTAACTTGATAGAAGACTGCAAGAACAAAAGGGAGGCACTTAGAGTTGAGGAAGATTTTCTAAAAGTCAGCTGCAACAAGGGCTCCCTGTCAAGTATAAAGTCTAACATACTACAGCCCCCTCTTCCAAAATCTCTGTGGCATGGCTTTCAAATGAAAAGCACATATAAGTATTAATCTTTTGGGGAAGAAAAAAGGTATAGAAGAAGAGCAACTCACAAAACAGAGGCATGTTTTTTCATTTATTTTAAAGAATCTGTATTTCTCCTTCTTCATGCATCCCTGTATCAGAGCGAAGCATGCCCAGGTGAGAGCTAGACCTCTGCACCATCAGCTGCATGAGTCCATTTATTCAGAGATTTCATCAGGATCTGAGTTGCCATAGAAAATAACAATAACTTTTCCTAAATACGTGTATAGTTATAATAAATTATTGACAAATAATACAGGTACTGATATTCACATTCTGCTGCATTGTGTGTGAGATAACTTTGAGTTATGCCCTAATTATCTAACTAATGGCAATTACTTAAACTAAATTTCTGGTTTGCAAAGAGGGAAATAGTCTAAGAAATGAAAATATATACTGGCATCCCAACTAAAATGTGCAAAAATCCAAGTGCCTGTTAAATATTTCTATGCTTTAAAGAGTCACATGAGCAGGTAGAATGGAAAACTTATACAGGTTTTCTTCTTTATTATTTTTCTAAATATCAATGATGATATTTAGAGTATTAAAAATAATCCTTATAGAATCAGCAATTTCTCTCATGGAAGACTTTTCTCACTTGCTTTGGTCACAGGTGTATCCTACAAATGAGAAACTTTGTTTTCATGCTTGTGTATGCAATGTGGTTTGTGCAATCTCCATTTATAACCCTAATTTAACACTTAACTGAAATTATCATGTTTCTGGCTTGGCAAGAAACATGTCTATTGTTCTTTTTGATGAACTGCTTTTTAATACAGATGTATCAACAAATCATGTTCCTTTATGTAGTCAGATTTTCTGAAGTGATAATAGAAAATTATAAGCATCAATTCCTTAAAGGTATGTTAGGCCGTGAGGCAGTTCAGATAACAAACAAAAAAATTTTCAAAGATTTTTTTCTTTAAAACACATTCCAAATATTTAAACATACAAATAATATATCAAATTTCTAAGCAATTTTTTTGTAATTTGCTATGAAAATAGTGTGAGCCGTTATCCTGAAGTATTCTTCTTGGATGATTTCTCTCCTTCGAATGACTTCCCAGTTAAAGTAATCATTTTCTTAGATGCTTTGCATATTTTCATTTTCTTTGATTCCCTATGGTACTGTACCATACAACAGATGTGGTTTCCATAGCTTTTTGCTCTTTCAATTAAACATTTTTTTTTTTTTGAGGGAGGGAGGTAGAGGAAGGGAATTCACTGAGATACTATTTCAAGGGGATGCTAACAAACGCCCAGGTTATTTTATGGCCTCAATATTGCTTTCCATTTTAATAGCTTTTATGCAAAATGGAAAAATACAAGCAATAATGGTCCTTCAGTGTTAGTTAATGCCTTCAGGCTTATCTGTCAGCATTGTTCCTGGATCAGGTAGATTGAAAAACATTCTTGGTATAAGTCTTATGAAAAAGTTCATTGTCTTTACTGCAACAAGATCATGCTATGGACCACTGCAATGGGAGAACAGAGCAATGGCCTCACCCTTACTGCATTCCATCCTTCTTCCTTTGGGGCTGCAGTTAAGCTTATGAATGAGCTGGTCAGATAACAGAGACAACCATGGACCTTCCATTCCTGCACCTGCACCATTTGAGAGGGTGATTGTCAGGGCTCTGTGTAGAGAAGACCTGCCCTCACAGCCCACCTGGGCAAGAAGGTACTTTGTGAGGAGCTCCATTATTTTAAACAGGATTACTCGAGGAAAGTAACCACTATATGGACAAGAGAGCAAATCAGACCTGAAATGAGTACTGAAGGGGTTTGCCTCAACAGAATCCTGTTCTGCATTTGGGTCTCTACAAGTTTCACCCAAATGTATGTGTAGCTAGTGCCTCCCCCGGGGAGTATTCTGACCACTGTCGCCAGAGTCTGAAGTTGACAAGGAGCCTCTGAAGTTCACCATGATGGGAATACAGCCCACACCAGCCTCCTTCAGCTGTAACCTGGGAGGGCTTGCTCTGCAATTCAAGCAGAGGTCCAACCTAGTAAGGCACAAGGTTAAGGACTGGTACCTAATAATGGTTGATTTGGTCTTCTCCCTGAATGAAATTTAACATGTAGACAATTACAAAAGGGAATGTTGCATAGATCATAAAGCCAAGTGTTTGCCAGGTCAAAAATGCCTACTTGCCCACTCCAGCCTTCTTGGTTGTTTGCAGTATAGTGCTGTAATTAATTCCAAAATCAAATGCTATGATTTTCCTCAGGGAATAGACAGAAAGCAGACTTTATCATCTGAGTGGTAATTCCTTCTAATACAAGTATGCAATTCTGATATACCCATTACCCCACTGAAAGAATCTTCAGAAATTGTAATGAATAAATGAATTTGAAAATTAAACCATTAGTCATTGTGAATATTATATCTATCATCTATTAATTAGAGATTCAAAACTTATAAGATTGCTTTGCCATTGATCAAGATAAATTCTGATGGAGACTTACGAATATTCTGAACAGTTCAATCTAGGATTGCATCACATAGCACAATGAAAAAATTAATTATTACTGAAAAATGTAATGGAATGCAAGGATATAATAGTCAGTTCATGCTTCAGCAGGTGTAAGGGATTCAGGAATAATTACTACTGTGAGAAATTAAATGCCAACATACACAAAAAAATAAATGTCAGAAGTAATTCTTGTATGTGGAAAGGGAATAGTTTAATCACCTTTATAAAAAAAAATTCAGTCAATAAAACCAGGTAGAAACTGAACAGAAAAGAACAAGGTCTGCAATGGGAGCTAGTGAGGGAAGTCAAGATGAGATATACTTCCTGTCATAACCTAAATACACTGCCGTATTACTCATAGCAGATTCTCATTTAATCGTGGTTATTCCTTTAACTTTGATGATCCCTATTTCATCAACAGAGAAATAATTAAAACAATATCGATATGTGCATCATGCTCAAAGGTCTTGAAAGTTTTGCCATTATTATAACTTAGCAACAAAACTACCGCACGTTGGACATAAATACTCGGGCTTTAGCAACAAGTGTGATTTGCGAGTAGTGAGAAAGGCAGTAATTTCAAGTGGTCAGCTCTTTTTGGCACTGTGATTGGCTCAGAATAAATAGAAATAATCTGATTTCCATTATTTCTCTGCAAAACTGAATGGACAGTTTTAAAATTTTCATTGTGAAAATGAAGGATGGGTAGCAGGAATAACATTGATTCAGTCTCAGGATCTTAACATTAAAAGGACTATTTCTTGCAGTTTTAGACTCATAAACATAAGATATCAAAGTATAATAAGAGATCCAGTCTTGCAATAGAGAAGAAAAAACTAAAGACACGAAACACAGGAAAAGCCTTTTTACACACTGTCTTTTCTGTGCTAGACCAACACCAAAACAAGATGTAGCAAAATGAGGTGTAGCTGCAATTCTAACTTGTGTCCTACCACAGGAAACAGTCCTTATTAGAGGGTAGGTTTTTTATCGTTAATAAGAGCTATAGCTCTATAACTTTGGAAGGGTCTTTTAAATATCCTTCCTTGCCTTACAACCTGCAAAACTTTTGTTTGATTCATAATAGTGCAGCACAGCATAATTCCTCTTTCGCATATCCAAATAACTGTAGTTAAAAATAAGTATTTGTAGCTTAGCAGGGGAAACAAACTGCTCATTACTATTACTCATTACTTGTTCTAGCATATTATTGCTGTCAGAATTCTTTTTCAAAAAGCATAAACATTGACCATTGTACACAGCCTAAGGTAAAAACAGTTGAACTCAACCTATAAGGCAACGTGAAGCATGGTTTTACCCTAAACTCCCATCACTGTCATTTCTGCAAACCGTAACCTATTTAGTGTCAGGTGGCTGTGATAAGAAGGAGTAACAGAAAGGGGTTTTGGAGGAAAATGTGTTTCATCAGAAAGGTTTAAGACAAAAAGCCAAGACACAGCTTAAGGGCATTTTCACTGCCAGTTCTCAATAACTCTAATATTAAAAATTGCCTTGGGGGTAAGGGAGAGGAGTGCAACAGTTAAATATGTTGCTCTGCACAAAACAGTAATCCTCACAAACCTTTGTCACATTCTTTGCATTTGCCACTCATGTCCAACATTAGCAAAAAATGTTGCTAGTATTTGGAAAGTTAAAGAGACATTGAATTCCTTCCTCTTTAATAATTTATACAAGGGTCTCAAAAGATCTGTAAAGAACTTGAAAGCAGAGTTGCTTTTCAATATTTAAAATGTTATGAATATTTATTTTTCACTGTTACTGTGACTCCTATCCACAACAAATGCAAAGGACAACTGTTAAAAATATTTTCCACGCTGGATCTAGTTAAATGCTTCTCTTCTCCCATATGATTTGTCGACTCTGCAAATATTACTCAGTCCCCCTGATTCCTTCATATCTGGATGTAAAGCATACTGTTAAAAATAAATCCTTATTCATCACAGTCTGATTTTTGGATTAAAAGTTTCCTGAAAAAATATATACTACGTTATAGACCATTTTCTGCATTGCTCTTAATCCGTCAGCATTCCATAAATTGCCATGGGCCGGGACACCTTCCACTAGACCAGGTTACTCAAACCCCATCCAACCTGGCCTTGAATACTTCCAGGAATGGGGCATCCACAACTTCCCAGGGCAACTGTGCCAGTTCCTCATCACCCTCACAGTGAAGAATTTCTTACTAATACCTAATTTAAATCTCTTGTTTTTTAGTTTATAACTAATGCCCTTTATCACTACCTGCCCATGAAAAAGTACCTCTCCCTCTTTTTAATAAGCCCCCTTTAATTACCAGAATGCTGCAATGAGGTCTCCCTGAAGCCTTCTTTTCTCCAGGCTGAGCAACCCAGTTCTCACAACCTGTCTTTGTAGGAGAGGTGCTCCAGCCCTGTGATCATCTTTGGGCCTCCTCCACCCGCTTTAACTGCTCCATCTCTTTCTTGTGCTGAGGACCACAAACCTGGATGCAGTTTCATGAAGGCAGAGCAGAGGAAGATAATCACTTCCCTCAACCTGCTGACCATTCCTATTTTGATGAAACCCAGTATATGGTCGGCCTTCTGGGACTGTGAGCGCACCTTGATGGGTCATGTCCAGCTTTTCGTCCACCAGAACCCCTAACTGCTTCTCTGCAGTGCTGCTCTCAATGACTTCTTCTCCCAGTCTGGACTCATGTCTAGCAGTGCCCCAATCCAGGTGCAGCACCTTGCACTTGGACTTGATGAACCTCATGAGGTTCCCATGGGCCCACTTCTCAATTTTGTCCAGGTTCCCCTGGATGGCATCCCTTCCTTCTGTTGTGTCACTTGCAATGCTCAGTTTCATGTCACCTGAAAGCTTGCTGAGGGTGCACCGGATCTCACTGTCTGTGTCATTGATAAAGATATTGAAGAGCACCAATCCCAAGACAGAGCCCTGAGGGACATTGCTTCTCACTGCCCTCCACCTGGACATTGAGCCATTGACCACAACTCTCTGGCTGTGTCCATCCAGCCAATTCCTTACCCACCATATATAGGCCATTCTTCAAATTCCTGTCTCTCGAATTTGGAGATAAGAATGTAATGTTCTTCATCTTCCGTGAAGAACATTTGTGTATTTCCCATGAGAAGATGCAACTTTCCAGGAAAAGAAAGGGCCACTCCTGAAATATTTATAGCTTTTGCACTGAAATACTTGGAACTCAGAACACTCATTTTAAAACAAAAAACCAAAACCAAACCCACACCATACTAACAGCATAGTCATTTGGTTGTTTCCAAGTAAGATTTGTTACTCCATCTACTCTCACCGATGAATCAAGGTGTCCAGTAGGAGGTTTCTTGTGTTTCACATCAACTGGTGGTTAGTGTATACCCAGCAGCAATAATACACTTTATAGCCTTCTGAAAACATGAAACATTGGCATGTGAATATGAATACATGAGGGCAATATCATTATATAAATGGGAAACCTGTTAAACTCTCATCAAGATAAGGAATTTCTTTTTCCAATGTATTGTTAGCTTCCTTTGGGAAATTCTGTCTTTAATAAAAAAGCACCTTCATAGAGGCTGTAATGGGTTGCTTAAAAGCAAGCAAATTAAAATCCCACACACGAGTCCTAAGAGAAAAGCCATGAAGGGAATATTTTTTTTCTGTCAAAGCATTAAAAACAAAAATACAAAATGTGCTATATTTAAATTAACTTTAATAAGAAGTACAAAAAGATAATGTTAAGCAATATTTTGCATGTGGTTAATAAATATTCTTCAACAGCAAGCAGTGACACATTCAAACATAAATCCAGTTATTTCTTTTACATTTTAGAAAAGTAACAATTTTCCCAGTTAAAACAAGGTCACAAATTACAGAATATTATCATCCTCTTTACTTATTTATAACTATGAAACCTACTAAATAAGTGAACTGTCACCCAGAAGATTCTGTATGATGTTGATGTTCAAAGTTAAGTATACTTACATTTATCATGCAGTTTCTTACTGTGCATATTTGATTGGTGTTTAATTTTCTTTAAAATTATTGGTTTCATTCTTCCTGTTTCCTTATTTCTTGTTAGTATACTGGAAGCGCTTATTTTCCGAGTGCTATACATTTTCATGCCTAAGTGACTCACTAAAGTAGATTTGTCATACAATGCATAAATGCTTTCTGACTCCAGCCCAGCTGAGAAGTTGCTTAACCATGTCAGAATCGACTCCACTTTATTTTTATTATTTTTTTAAATCAAGTATAAAAAGATTTAGTCTAATCACCTCCATCACAATTAAAGTGCCTTCAAATGTTTCCTAATAAAGTGACTGTTTGGAGTGGTGAGGGTGAAGGGGTGCTGTTTAGGAACTGATTTTTTAACAGTTTATAGATACAATGCATATGTATTCTAATAGATGTAAAGTACTACATTGCATTCCGTGCTAATGCTAAGCTACAGTAGCCTATAAACTGATAAATTCAGCCAAAATGAACATCTAATAAAGAATATCAAAATCAGTTGATCAAAGTAATATCTTGTTTAGTTCTCTATTTCCATTCATCCTCAACAGCATAAAGTACTGGATGGATAAAGTACTGGAAAACAAATATAACACTTCAACATGTTGAAGCTTGAGCTTGCCTCTTTTAATGTCAGATGAATGAAAGTACTCATTGCAATCAATAAAAACCTTGAATGCATAAAGGCATATTCCAGAACCCCCGAGTGAAGTATTCTAACATTATGAAAAGAATTAAAATTTAAAAGCAAAATAGAACTTTGAATAAAAATATAATAATATGTATTTATGTAGACTTCAACACTAGAGGAAGAGTATCTTGCATATTTTAAAACATCCTCCAAATTCCTTTTTGTTAGTGTTATCACCTAATCCTAACTCATAGCTCTTTGTAAACATTCTAAAAGGGCATTAATATATACCAGAAATAGAAAAGACATCAAGTCCTATATTTCAGTGTGGTTGACTCTTCTTTTAAGGGTTTATTTTCATGGATTAAAGAACTGCCAACCTCTATCCAAAGGAGATTCCAGGTGTACTGATTGGTGTACTCCTCTTCTGTAAAAATTCTTACTGACTTCATTGATGTAAATGAATATCCTGAGGATTTCAATCAGTTTTATTTTAAATTCAGTGCAAATTTTGCCCTGATCTCTCTCAGAGATGACAAGCCCTCAGAGTTTAGCCTCTTCCAGTAAGATGTAATCACAGACTTCAAAACACAAGTTAAACAATTCACCTAGAGAGGTGAATCTCAAAAATTAAGTGGTTTAAAGTAGAGGAAAACAAACATTTTATGTGATGAAGATCTGCCATTCATTGAAACAAAGTTTTGATCCTTTAACTTCTACTACTAAAGGCCTAAAGCGATGAAGTCCCTCACAGATTCTCAGATGGCTCTAATTAACAATTGGATTCAGAGTATAATTAAGAGTTCTGGTTGTTAGAGAGTTTGGGTTATCTACAGAAATGAGGTGGAGAAAGTCTTGAATAAAAAGAAAAAAATTTCAAGACATTAAAGCAATTTCACAAAGTTATATTGCACACTAAGAGCATTCTAGAAGAAGGTACACTGTCACTGGGAGGAGGTGGAAGGAATCATAACATTCCTTTATAAAGAACCGTTCTCTTTACTCAAGGCTGAAGCGTGAGCTGAATTTCATATAAATTCACATAATTACTTTAATGTTTCAATGTCTTGAAGACAAAAACTTTATATGTGACATCAAATTATACCACACTCAGAGATTATATTTCGATGTGTTTTAACATTTGTACATTTTTCTTAGGTGTTTTTTAAATAAAGATATTTAACTTACCCCATTTATTTTAAAATGTTTTTTTCCTCTACTTTAAAACTGCATTATTTTATAAATTTTAGCATTTTGTGTCTACATATAACAGGGCATAGACTGATGATAGCTTCATATCCACACTGAAATAATCTTCTGTGCATACTTGTTAGGAATGGAAATGTTCAGCAGCATAGACTATCTATTTTGTGAAAGGCCAAGGCAAAACTTGTGCACCACTAAACTTTCAGAATTGGAATGAGAGGTATGGAGGATGGACGCTGACTGTCTGAGCTTAAATGAAGGTCACACCTTTTAAGAAAACAGAATGTAGAATTAACAAAGGTTTGCCTAATTTCTGAAGCTTCTTTTCTCCCTCCACCCCAGATGTCCCAAATGGCTGGAGGTACACAACACTGCATGGACTGTTTTCACAAAGCAGTCAGTAGAAACCTCTCACTTTCAAAGGTACAACTCATGTCCCTCAAGTTCAGCAGAATTGTACAAGTATTTCAATTTCATATGCTCTAAGAGTTACTTTCCCACAACTCACATGTGGCAGTGAAGGCTCAGAACTGAAGCTGAAACAAAAACACACATTAATTCCTCAATGGCCTCTTTCTCAGTTACCTTACAATCCACTGACATGGTAACAAAGTTTTTCTCCTTCCTCCTTTCCTCCCTCATACATCCCTACTCCCTCACAGCTGCTTCTGCTTGATTTCATACAGACAATTTACAGTCACCCCACTTTTGAAAAGTCTCACCACCTATAACAACTGTGAAGGGAAGGTGATTCAGTAAGGCTCCTGTTTGGTGTCTAAATGTTCTCTCCTGTAACTATACAGGCAAATTAGCTCCACAATTTAGAATAATGTTCAGTGGTATGAGTAGTCTCCCAAACCAAAGCTTGTATCTCAGAACACCTACCATAATATTTTTTTTTTAAATGCTCAACAATGCAGCAGTTACAATTTGAATTAGTCCAGATATGGAAGGTGAAGGTAATTTCATTGGCTACAGTATAATTGAGAAGTTTAGAAGCCACTCTTTTAAATGCAATCTGTCATGAAGTGTCCAGCAGACAATTCTGGCTGATAAACCCTGCTGATCTCCATATTTCATGCTGATTTGTAAATTACTGTTAAATTAGCTGACCACATGCATCCAGAAGCCTGTGCCCTAGTACTACACTGGGAACGGATTTAATAAACCTCATTCGGAACTATTGTAACTCCAATATAAGTTTACCACAGTGTAAGTATATCTGTGTATTAATTTCTTAAGTCATATAAAATATGACACCCTGACCCAAAAATAATGGGAAAAATAAATCAGATTAACATGTCAACCAAAAAATTCACTGGTAGATTCCATGTGCAAGTCTTTGAGAGAAAAGTGACCTGCTTTTTCTCACTCATTCTCTCTCTCTCCCTACTTGAATGAAATGAAACTTCTGGGTATTTGCATTTAACTTTGTGACACCAGCTTTAAAATCCCAGACACATATTCTATACTGCTAAATGAAAACAAGGCTAACTGTGGCATTCCTTGCACAGTGCTTCCATTCACTTAAATTCACATTTAAATTCACTTATCCAGTTGATAGTCTTACAAATTTGCAGCTTATGGGTACTCAGTTTGCCCACTGTAAATGTTTCTGTAGTGAAACAATAAAGCAAACTCCTTCTTCCCACAGAAGGAGTTTGCTTTAATGTAGGCCAACTGAACTAAATGTAGAAGTGAAACATTTCTAGTGCTACCCACTTAAAAGCCTTGCTGATGCCCACAATAACTGCATGTAAATATTTTAAATTAATTCTTTTTCACTGAGTGAATTTATATAGTATGCCTACTTTTCTATATTAATGTGCAATAAATGTATCTTTAGCATGTGATAAACACCTATTTTTTTGACTGACTCTAAGCATAACACAAGAGTAGAAAAAAGGGTCAGTGAATGAAAAAATAGTTGTACCCAATAAAAGCAGTAGTAGTATAGCTGACTAACTTTAGACATCATCAGCTTCTTGTGCAAACTGAAGATACGCTTTTTGCATGCAGCTCTGAATTATCCAGATGTTATTTTCCAGAGAAGAAGTCTTGTTGGAAAAGACTTGTACTGTTAAAAACCTTTGAGGGGCCCCATTCTTGGACAAGGATGCAAAATCCTTCCTTATCAGATAATTTAACATGACTCTGAGCACACTCATATTTGGTGTGGGGAGAGTTCTGACTATACAGAGTCGTGCAAGGAGAAATACACAACGTCATGTCAACACTGGGAAGGTTTTGAGTACCTGGGACGTAGCCAAGGGTGAAACGCAAACCTCTGTTTCTCATACCTCAGTCCAGTGAGGTTTGGAGAGTCCCTAGGTCTTGATGTGAACAGAAGGTATGGACTCCCAGTAGGTCACAGGAGGGAGACCTCAGTCACAGAAAACATAATCGAGCAAGAGAAGTTTAGCATGGGCCTCCATTGAACTATACAGTCAGAGCCCTTTGCCAAAAACAGAGATAAAAGTGAGGGGTTTTTTCTATAGTCCTAATATTTACAATTATTTGTACATATGTACATATTTATATACTTATTCATACCTGGACAACGTGATGTTGAAGGGAAAATTTATAATTTACAAATGAAACATTTTAAAAATGTATAGTTATACCATGAAAAAACCTTTTTTTTATTGCTTGCCTTCCAGCCTTATGTTCATAATCACACTATTGCACACATCTCCATGTTACATGGAAGATCTACATTTACATATAAATATATATGAAAATAAGGATATTTTTATTTTAATGTTCTGAGTAAAGTGCTCATTTTTTAGCTACTGTTGATGAGAAAGGCTTAGACTGACAGTTTACTTAGAGGGAATTCAAGGGATACACACCTTGTCCATGCTTTTCCTTTTCATTTATAACCTACAAAATGTCTTTATTTTACTGATGTCAGCTCTGTCTTAACTATTAATTCTATTCATAATATGCATTTGTGACCTTGGCGTGTATACTGTCACACAAAGTACAAAACAGAATCACATCAAAAGCAAAGAAAAAGCAAGAAAATAAAACAGCAAAAGAAAGCAATGTTTCTCTTTGTTGTTTTTAGCACATTTCCATGTCTTAAGATACTCTTTTATTTGATTTTAGAAATATTTGTACAACTTTTTTTTTAAACTCTGAACATATCTATTTTATGCACTATACTCAAGTACTGTACAAAACTGCAATAAATGACACTATACGACTACAAATGTCTCTACTAGAAGACATCATCATAAAGGTGTATCTTTTTTTAAAGGTCAACTAATAACTGCTAATGTATGTGTGAATCAAAATATTTTTGATTGGCCAAGTATACTAAAATCTAAATACAGTACACAATTATTTCTCATGTTATGATTTACCAGGCCTTTAGGGGCATAAAGAATCTTTGCAAAGGCTCAGATGAAAAACAGTTTTACTAATAGTATTAAATGTTCTTATAAAATTGCCAATGGCAACTCCAATTTTGTTATATTTGTGTATATGAAATACAGTTGATACCTACTGATGATGCATGACCTTTTATTAAAAAAATAACGTTCAAATCTTAGCAAAATCATTTCTAGTATACAAAGTTGTTGTAAAGTTATGTCAGCGAAATGTAAAGTTGCAATTTACAAAAGCAGCAGTAAATTTTATTATATGGACAATTTCCTGAACTTAAATCATGGTTCTTGTTTCCCTTGAAAACAGTGCTTCCTGGTACAAACATAGGTAAATATTTTTATGGCAGGCTTTAGGAAAACATTAGGCAAGGAAATAAAGTATATTATATTATGATATAAATTTCTGAGTGCATTTATGAATCTGATAACATCCAATTAAGAACAAAATCAAAAAGGAAAAAAAAAATTCCTTGCTGAACCAGACAACCTGGCTCAGCAATGTCAAATAAATAAAGCCGTGAAAAGAATAAGAGTCTCACTAGGAGAAGTTGGCTGATATTGGAAATTTGATTCACACTTTTCCCTGAAATCAATTACATGAATTTATTAACAACTTCAAAGAGGACAGAAGTAAGAAACTTGTGGCTTTTGCCATACAGTAGTCTTTCCTACCTCTTCAGTCTAACTAGTATCCAGAAAGTTTGTGAAGAGTAGAACTGTACGACCTCTGTACTCTGTTATGTACATGGGTACTACTATTGTATCAAACAATTACACCTTTTTTAAAAAAAATCAGGTTTTTAAATGACATTTTCTTTCATTAAAGTAGAATTAGTTACTTTATAGAAAAATATTTTAACTTTAAATTAAAAAAATACTGTTCCTAAATAATTATGTAGGATCATATCTTCATTTCATTGTATGGAGAGAATATAATTCTGTATATTTGAATGCTAGTTTAACCGAAGTCCCCTGGGTTTAACTTTTAAAGAGCTGGCTGTATTTGCCATGGGTGCTATCTGTTTACAGACCCATGAATTAACACTGTGTGCCTCCTTTGGAGATACACAGACAAGACATTTATATACACACTGTACATAATGGTTCACAGATTAGCAGTTATTAGTCAGACTGTACATAGCAAACAACCTATCTGATTAGAATGATGCGTTAAGTCCTCAGTGCAATTCACCTTTTAGGTTGATGGCGCAAAGCCAAGTAAGACAGGCTCCCTGTTTAGGTATGTAGCCCAATACACTAAATTAAAAGTACCAAATAATACTGGAAACACTATTCTAGACATTCTGTCAATTTTGCTAACACTGTTGAATGTCTTCTTTGCTTCTTGTGGCTTCGCTTCTGGTTTTGCCTTGTTGGGTTCTGCAGTTGTAGCACTCTTGGAGATGGTTGGTAGCACTGAGTCCTTGGTAATATTTGGAGCATAGTTGGCAACAGCCACTGCATAGGCATTGTTTTTCTTAATGACAGACGCTTTTTCTTTTTTCTATTGGGAGACAGCATGAAGTTAAATATTTAATGTGTATTTGCCAGAATAGACTTAAGAAAACATAATTTGAAAATTAAAAGAAACAAATGAGTATGTGTTCTGAGTATATTAATGACTATATTAAAATAAATACCAGGAATAACATACTGATAAATTCAGATATTCCAGTCTATCCAAAAATAATGTAGACATAAAAATGCTCTTGCACCATCAAATGCCCTACTGAAGTTGTATGAGGAAGGGTCTGTTACTGTGATTTTAAGGATAACTGGAAAAGAGTTGGACTTTCTCTGGTTGCTTTGTATCAGTCTCCTTACAGAATTGCAGTGATGAGAACAGAAATAAGAACCTAAAAAGTAGCAGAAGATAAGAAAAATGGGATGGAATTAAAATAATTTAATGAAGCTCTGCAAACAGAAATTTAAATCCTGCACCTGGGGAGAAATAACCCTATGCACTGGTGCAGGTTGGGGCTAATGGGCTGGAAAGCAGCTTTGCAGAGAAAGCCCAGGGGGTCCTGGTAAACACTAAGTCAAACACAAGCCAGCAATGAGCCCTCGCAGACACAAAGGCCAAGAGCCTCCTGGGCTGCGTTAAAGAGAGCATTGCCAGCAGACTGTGGGAAGTGATCATTCCCCTCAGTTCAGCTCTGGTGAGGCACATCTGGAGCCCTGGGTACAGTTCTGAGCTTCCCAGTTCAAGAGAGACATGGACATAATAAAGCAAGTCCAGTGAAAGACCACAAAGACAATTTAAAGCCTGAAGCATCTGAAATACGAAAGGCTGTTAAGCCTGGAAAAGAGAAGGCTCAGGGGGGAATCTTAAAAATATGTACAAATATCTGATGGGAGAGAGTAAAGAAGACCAGACTCTTCCCAGTGGTATGCAGTGGAAGGACAAGACACAATGAGCACAAACTGAAACACAGAATATACCACCTAAACATAAAAAAAAAAAAAAAAAGTCTTTTTCTGTAAGCATGACCGAGCACTGGCACAGATTGCCAAGAGTGGTTGTGGAATCTCCATTCTTGGGGATATTAAAAAAATGTCTGGACATGACCCTGAACAACCACCCCTAGCTGACCCTGCTTGGAGTAGGGGAGTTAAATTTGATGATCTCCAGAGGTCAATTCTCACCTCAATAATTCTGTGTTGTTATGGGATTGTGTATGCTTTCAAAGGGCTAAAATTCAGCCTACAGCAGTTCAGTAGAGAGCCTATGTGTACACATAGGTACAGGGATGGGTAAGTAATGCATATAGGCTTGAGGTTTTAGACACATATATAGGTACGCAGATGAGTTCTGCAATAAGACTGTAATGTTATAGATTGATTCACTGTTTTGCAGCAATATAAAACTAAGAAATTTCTAATATCCTACAGGAAAGAATGGAAGGCAGTTTCTCAGGAAGCAACATATATTATTTACATATATATATGTTATATTTTTATATATTTATATATAAGTTATACATAAAATATAATAATATAATATGAAATATACACATATATTATTTAGAGACCAGAAAATAAATATTAGATTCATTCCATCTCTTCCACAAAATATAGAATTAAACAGATGAAGAAACAGTTAACTTCTGGATCATATAAGAAATCATCAACTGTTGTATTGGTTTGTTTTGATTTTTAATCTAATGGAAGTGGCACAAGAGAGGGAATTTTTGTGACATTTCTCATACAGGTGCATTTTTCAGGTGCATTTAAATTTTGTACTTCCGCTGGGAGGCATCTACCCAATTTCCACATTTGGGTTTTAAATTATGTCTAATTTGATATTTATACATGCCATTTAAAAAATCTTGGCAAAATCCTCATGGTTAGATATTGTGCCCAAAATACCTTGTCTTAGGAGATGGTGTCACATAAAAAGAGAATCTGTGAATCAGTTGGGAATTTAGCATTGTTCCTTATTGACTGGAATGTGAAAAAGTGTTGATCAAATATGTAGCTTGTTCCTGCACCTGCTTTCCTGTGAGGCAAATTCCATGTCAACAGAACTTAGACAAGAATTTCCATTCAATGTGAACACAGATGACTGTCACTGAGGAAACATATTTAGCTTTAATTGGTGAAGAGTAAGCCTGGCTTTAGGTGTACAGATGCATTCAGCAAAAATAAGAACAAATTACCAAATCAAATTATGAGATGAACAGTCTAATTCATCTACAATTCCTTCCTTTCAGACACAGTTAGCGTGTTTTTAAAAGGAATTTGTACTACCATTAATGAAACCTGCATAATAAAGATGAACCATATTTTTATATGACGAACAATGACTATGTTAAAAGTTTAGCGTTTTGTAAAGTCAGTTTGAAGAAAGTAGAGAACTGGACATGTGAATGGTATATAAACCTTAGAATGTAATGGCTAATTTTGTCATTCCTAGGGAAGGAATACTACCCAAGATAATGAGACAACACTGATGTACTACTTTAAAGGAACAACCAAAGGATGATCAGAGAGTTTATAAGGGCTCCCTACATTATTACAATGCCAGAGCAATGTGGCAGTCTGAAAAGCTTCACTCATGAGATGCTGACAAACTTGTAGTGATTCGGTATCTACCTCTAGCAGGAGGGAACAGACCCTTAAGTTATGGGTAGTTCATGCCCTTATGGAAGTCACAGAGACTTACAAAGAATGTACATTTCTTCTAATTCTCCTCTACTATTATCTGACCATTTTTCTTCTTTATGCATTCAAAGTGCTGAGAAATCATCAGTTAATGAAGCTTTGCTTCACATCCACTATGATCATTTAGGAAGCAAATAATATTCCATCCTATTTTAAGAAGAATTACAGAAATCAGTGTATTCTTTGTCAGAATTGAGGACTGGGATATAACAAAATTATATCATATATTATAAGTCAGTCGAAACAGGTGAGTTTTAATATTTGTTCTCTGTTATTACAATTCTAATCCATAAATATACAAACTTAGGTGTATCACCAGTTCATTCTGTTCATGACATAAGAAATTCTATCAAGTTAAAGCTTCATGCTATCACACCTACACCATAGTCAAAACCAAAAAATTAAGACATGACTGTGTTTCTGCACACTCAGAGCATCAATTCCTCATAGGTGAATAAGAATTTTGTACAACTGCCATTTAAATTAGCTTTTAAATTAATGTCTACCTGTTATTAGGGATAAATTTTAGAATACTGGAAATGTTCAAAAGTTTTAGATTTTGTTATTCATAGTTGTTACATATATGGACATTACTTTGTTTTCTGATCCTTACTTACCAGGAAAATTAATATACATTACATCTTTCTGTATTTTTTTCTTATTTCCAACTCAATTGAATTAAAAGATTAAAAAAAAATTATCAACCAATATAACCTGTATTAAATTTTATGAAAGACCAGATAAAGTTGTATCTGAGGAGTCAAAAAACAAGTCAGACAGTTCCCAATATATAAGAAAAAAAAAAAGTGCTTGATAACTAAATCTGGATTAGTGAGACCAAATGGGATTAGCTACATCAGGGCAGATATATTTTTGATCCGGACAGAAAATACATCCACATTCTTTTGATTTAAAGCAGTATGTATTATTTTTTTCATATAGCCTATTTTATCAAAATAATGTATTACAGCTGGTTTAGTGCAATTGACTGGAAATAGGACTATTTCCTTAGGACTTACCTTATCATTCACTACACTTTTTCCATCCCAGGCCCATCCTCGTTTTGTGAAATAATTTACAGTTGCAAATTCAATTAATGCAGAGAATACAAATGCGTAACAAACAGCAATAAACCAATCCATAGCTGTTGCATATGCTACTTTGGGGAGTGAATTTCGAGCACTGATGCTTAGTGTTGTCATTGTCAACACAGTTGTTACTCCTGCAAGAAGACATAAAAACACAACATCAACAATTTTTCTTGGATTTTGAATGTTAAGAAAAACACAAGCCAAAAACTATTATGGTATGTTTTTGAAACACAAAGGAAAATTTGCTTATCTAAGATGGTGATGAACTGACAGAACTATATTAAAGGTTGCATCTGGATATTCCCCTGAAGTATTCTAGTTCAATTTTATTGTCTAAACTTCCCTGATGTTACCACACAAATTGACCTTTGTTATGAGACTTTTTTTTTTTCCCCAGTAATTGTCTCTCAAACCATCCAGTGACATAGTTGAAGATATAAACAAGGTAAGTTTTCATTCAGGTAACATGGATTGTTTTCTAGAACAGCATTGATTTGAAATGCCAGATTATTATAACTATATTTTCTGTCAGAAAACAAGACTTTATGATCCAGGAAGACTGTTTCTTCACTGTGGCAGTTATTAAAAGCATTTCACAGTACTTTTTACGTAATGAGGACCCCGTAGGGAATCAGGAATTATACTAAAAAAAAAAAAAATCAGAAAAAAAGATACATGGGAGAAAATGGAAGAGAATATTTTTCTGAATCAAATATAGCAAGCAGAAACCCATAACCACAAATTCAGTCTTCATTCCTTAAGTAAATCAGTTCTCCCACCTCAGGCTGAATCACACTTAGACAAACTAAACTATTCCCTTTGTGGCACACCATTAAATACGTCTCTAGAATTAAAAGCAACACCAAGTGATATACTTAGCACAGATCAGCAAGCCCACACTCCATTGTGACAGGCAAAGGAGAATGCCATGGTAGAAATATATGCACACCACAGCTGCAACAAATACACACTCATAATATTGTTGTAAGAGGCTTCCCAAGAGAAAGTAAAGTCACTCTTCCTGAGTCAGATCCTCTGCTGTCAGCAATCTGTCACCTGGGTTCTGAAGGATCGACATAGCTCAGACTTTCCTTCTACTACAAGACAAGCAATTTTAACCATTGTGTGAAAGCAAAGAGAGGCAGCAATTACACCTATTGAGACCTCCTCAGGCTTTGCAATTTACATCCCTCCAGTGAAGAATCTCCATCTCTGAGGGTGCTAAAAAGGGTGGCAGAGCAAAGCTAAGTGGACTCAGCCTCAGTGCTATTGTCTCCTGATGAGCTTCCAAAGGTCTATGCAGCAGGGAAAACAAGGCACGGAAGCATCCTGCTCAGTCACACGTTATCCAGACACCTTAGCAAATATAAATCCCTAACTGCTGTTTTTCAGCCTCCATAAATTTAAGAAGTGGATTTGGCCTGGAATCAGCCATGACACTGTTGGGATCTACTAATCTATATAATGAAAAGGAAGCAGCTGTCATACTGTATGGTATGAAAAAGTGCAGACAGTATATTTTGTAAAGGACTTGTTCTCTCCTAACACACAACATATGGCTTAATTATTTTCAGCACCTAAAGAAAAGACAGCCTATCTTACATTTAAAGTTACCACATGCAAATTATAACACCAGTCCTGAGCTGCAGATAAATCATTATAATTACATGGAATTATGTTTCTCACATATAAGGTGACCTCATTCACATGTAAATATATACAGTTGCTAAGGTACTGCTCTGTTTAAGTCCTACCTTTCAGAATAAACTAATCTTCTGGAAGCCCCACTGACTTCTTCAGAAATCTGATTTCAGATTTGCTGCTGATCTTTTCTAGTCTCAATTAAAACATCACAAAGTTACATCATGTATCTTGCTACCACTTGACAATTTCTCTAAACAATTCGGCAAGTCACACCACTTTGTGACCCTAATGCTAATCAAGCAGTACACTGTCAGATCATTGCCAACATAACTTCATTTATTCCTTCACTCTGTAAATCCAGTTATGTTCGAGCTTCCACAGTCATTTAACCTGAGTGGAGTGTGAAAAAATTGGACAGAAAATTTAATCTGTGATACCTGACAGTTTAGGATTCTCTAGTCTTTTTACATTGCTGTTATTCTTTAGACAAAAGACAGATGATTTTGCACATTATAGTTAATTTGAAAAATCAGTACTATCAAGTCTTCTTTATGAAAAAGGACTGAATGGAAATAACCTGCCTTCTTGTCACTGCTAAACCTGAGAGGACTAAAAAATTATTAATGTGGAGGAATATGGTCAAATTGTAAACAAAATTCATTTATTTCACAAAGACTTAACTAAAAACCCCACAAAACCATACACTGACAAGATCAAAACAATCCCTCATTGCTTATCTAATTCGTAACACTAGTGAACTAAAATTGGAATAAAAAACAGTGAGTAGCATGTACTCCTATAATGAAGTACTCAAAATAAAGGCAAAAAGTGTATTTAAAAGGCCATGAAAAGACTGCATGATATTTCCCGATGATGTAGAAAGATCACAATTTATATATAAGTCAAGAACTATCTTCTGTAGCCCAACACCCATCAGATGTGGCACTGAATGGATGCCAGAAGGAAATAGACAGTTATAATTTATAAGAGACCATGAGTAGTCATCAGTTAGTCTTTAAAAAAAATCCAAAAAACCATTGACATTTCCTTGCTCTGAAGAGGACCAAGCATTTTTATAATTGACAATAAATATATCCCAACATCCTTATAAGTTTTATTCTCAGCAGTCCATGCCTATAAAAGCTAAATATCTTCTATCACCACAGATTTATCCATTCAGACCAAGACTGGAGCTATTTCATTGCCTGGGATTTTTTTTAGGGTGTTGCTTTTGAAATAGCATCTGCTTACTGGAGAGAAAAAATCCATCTCCAGGGCTGCAAGTTTAACACTTTTCACTGGCACTAAGCTATCTGTGGAAAATACCATCTCTGTTATGTTTATAACATAAATAATGTGAAAAAGTAGAAATGCTTAATTAAAAACATGCAGTGAAATTGGAGGAGCTAGCATATATATATATCAAAATTAAAAATCTGTCATGATGACTAGTTCATGCCCACATTTCTGTGCAAAAGTTGGGCTACTTCTCAGCAGGGACCAGTTTTTTTGGAACCTAATTTCACCTTTTGTGTGTCAACTGATTTTTCTAATTTGAAGAGATTTTAGTCCACTAATCATGTCCTAGGCTTATTGTGCTAGAATGTGGAAACCTCCTTTGAAAGTGAAAGTGAAGGGCCTAATTAATGAGTTACCAAAGGAGATTTCTGTAACAAAAGAGGTACTTCAGCTTTGCAAACAATTTATACAAAATGTTTAAAATGAGCTCTATTTCTTATAATGTCAGGCTAGTCTTCCCACTATTTTGTCCTTTCATCACAGCAGTTTGCAAAGATATACATAATGGTTGAAGAATATATCAAAGAAGGATTGACAAATTGCCTTTTTTTTCATTAGGAAGTTAATTTCATTGCTCTATTGTTTTACTCTCTCTCTCTCTTTTTTTTTTTTTAATAGTAATTGCAGATATTTTTCCATAATTAGATATCTCAACCTGGTCCACAACCCGAATAGATTCATAAATACAAATAACTGCAGAAAAAAAAGGCTGTTGTCCCTTTTAGAGATTTTATCGCTCCAGGAGCAAATGGTTAGAGGTGTAAACAAAACCTTAAAAATTCTGGAGATAGAGTAATTTTAAAGTATTGCACCATAACATTTGGCCATACACCATACTGTTTGTTTTTTATTTACGCAATGTATATGTATTACTAGAGAAAGCAGTGCAAAAGGACTGTATGAGGATTTTGCTTAAACAGCAGGAGATAAGAACATTGAGAGAAAGATTACAGAAAATAGCTCCAGTGCTCTGTCCACCCTTTTTACTACAAGAAAACACAAAACAGCCTCTTTAAATGGCATGGGAGGCAAGGAACATAATCTATTTCCAGAAAAGTTGTATTCAGTCAGTCAGTTAAGCTACATATAGGAATCGTGAAGCTGGTGCTCGTGTTGCTTCACTGTATCAATACTGAGCAATGGAACAAAGTTCCCCATCGATCAACAGACAAGCTTATTCCCAAAGTTGAATGGCAAGTGCTATTTACCCCAACCCCAGTAAAATTGCATGTAATTATGTCACTACAGAGCATGAGCTACTGTCTTCACAGACCACTGAGCTGAGAAGACATACTAGTTTGTTTTCAGCCAGCTCGATCTCTCACTCAGAGCTACAGTTTTCCAGTGTCCAGTGCCTACCACTAGAATGTTATGTCTACAGTTAGCAGAAATTCTCAATTAAAAAATTATAAACTGAAAGTCATGAGTGTTGGGATGTCTCTACAGTCACAAAAGATAATCTGCAGCATGTGAAAGGAGAAATAAATAAAGACAGGTTAGATTTCTTTCAACAAAATGGGAAAACGTACTTTGCATATACAGAATTGCTCAAAAAGATGGGTCTCTATTATTCAATTCCCATGTAAAAATAACCAGAAAAAAATTCTAAACTTTGGGTTCCTCTTTCTATAGAGGCACAATTAAAAAGTTACACTGGGTTTGCGTGGCAAGGTTTTGGTAGTGGAGGGCTACAGGAGTGGCTTTTGTGAGAAGTTGCCGTAAGTTTCCCCTATGTCTAAGAGGTCCAATGTCAGCCAATCCAAAATGGACCCACCACTGCTGGCCAAGGCCAAGCCCAACAGTGATAGTGGCAGCGCCTCTGGGATGGCATATTTAAGAGAAAAAATATTATTGCACAGAAGCAATTGCAGCCAGAGGAGTGAGAATATGTAAGAGAAACAACTCTGCAGACACCAAGGTCAGTACAAAAGGAGCGGGAGGAGGTGCTCTGGTGCGCCAGAGCAGAAGTTCCCTTGCAGCCCATGGAGAAGACCATGCTGAGGTAGGCTGTTCACCTGCAGCCCACGGAGAACCACAGGGTGCAGAGATCCACCTGCAGCCCATGGAGGACCCCACGAGAGAACAGGTGGATGCCTGGAGGAGGCTGTGAGACAATGGAAAACCTGCACTGGCGTAAGCTGCTGGTAGGACCTGTGGCTCCACAGGGGACTCACATTGGAATAGTCTGTTCCTGAAGGACTGCTCTCCATGGAAAGGACCCACGCCAAGAAGAAGCAAAAACACAGACACAGGCATGCAGCATAACAATAACTTATCACAGTGAGCTGACAAAAGAACACAGCTATTCAAATTTAAAATTCTGCATTTTGGACAATATACTAAATAGTAATATGACTACTAATTTTTGTTCTTGTTTGCTTCAGTTAACAAAGACTATATATCTAACTACATTTATTTTAACATCCTCTATATGAGTTAAAACACAGACAACTGTAGCACCAAGAAAACTAATTTCTGATTTTGTCACCTGCATCTAATGCTGCTATTCAAACACATGTGATGCTTCTAAATGCTATGACCCATTAAAAATGAAGCGTGAATTCAATAAGATGCACAAGATTAGTTTTGCTAATATTGTTGACACTAAATGCATAACAATAAACACATTACTAAATGAAACAGATTGTAATCTTGCACTAAGTGAAGAGATTATGAACCAGGCTCGTTCTCTTTCATTAAGAATGCAATCAAAAGCTTTTCAGATTCATCTGCTGCTGAAAACACATTCAAGACTTATTTAATCAACGACAAAACTTTCTTCTTCCAATAATTTAAAGCAAAGTTGAAGCAATATAACATTAGGTTATAATTCACTTGGGGTAGGGTAAGTCAACAACATTAAATAGATGGCATAAATAAAAAGGGATTAAAGAGCTCAACTATAAAATAAACCTCATTATACCAGGCCCTTGATGTTAACCTAGAACTTGAAACTACATTGCAAGAGAATAGAAAGGGAAAAGAAAAGTAACTTCTTTCACACATGAAATAATAAACGCTAAGTGGTGCTTTGAATAACTGGAAGTTATATTTCTTTGAGAGAAACAGTATTCCAACAGTTACTGCTTAGCTCTCAAGAAGGTACTTGAAATAAATTTCTCATTGATTCTCATTGATTTTCAAAAACTCATTTTCAAAACCAATAACTTCTGTTTAATTATATTTTAATATTGATATATTTAATATACAATGCAAAGACGAGTATCTAGCAAGGGACTACTCCATATAAAAACTAAAAATTAAGTACGATCAATAAAAGTGTAAAGGAAAAATCTCCTACAATTTTTATAGTCGCTGCTGAAAGTAGCTTGCTTTATTAACTTTACTGTAGTATGGGCTCCTTATGTCACTGGATGGAGTCTGCCTGAAAGTACCATCCAAACGAAACCTTGACTGCACCTGCCCAGCTCAGTCAAGAATAATTCAGAACAGTAAATTATAAATAAATAAACCAGTAAAAAGCAATATATGAACTTTGGTATGAAACTGTGGCTAACTTCACACTTCCGTAACACATTTAGGCAGGAGACCAGAGGGTATCAGAAATCCCAGTGACAACTGCTGCCAGTAGGTATGGAGAAAGACTGGGAGATTCACCTGAGGTCACGTATTTAGAAAGGCCATTGGCAGCTTAAACTGACAATCTCATCTAGAGTGTAAAAGAATGTTAAGAAATAGCTCCTCAGGGAAAATCTAACGCAACAGAACCCAGTGTAAAAGGCTAAGCCTGAGGTGAAATGCTGCATGCCAGGGTTAGGCTGCTCCATCAGGTAGAGCCTGAAACCTTTCTTGTGTCTTTTTTCCCTGGGCTCAGGGTGCCAGTCTAAACTGGCCTGGAGGGAACGGAGGCCTGAGTGGCAAGTGAGGTCCATGTCTGTGTGGCAGGAATAAAATACTAGCATAGAAATTGCTATTTCCTCCATATACCTATCGTGCTTAATAAACAGACTTCAAGTTTTATGGCACTGAGTACTGGGGCTCTGTTCTTGCAGCCGTCCTACACAGCTCCCCCAAAACATCCTGAAGCAGGCCACTGTTCATTATTCATATTACACAGGTCCTCAGGAGAGTAAAGCAAGTAAAGTAAGGCTGCCATGCAGATGCTGCTTATTTCTAAAAAGCCCCCATAAATTAAACAAAAAATAAATCAAGAATAAGAAAGAGGTGTACAAGAAGAGACACAAAATTTCAGGAAAATTATCCTAGTGCCTTGTTACTGATGCAGTGCCTTTTTACCAGTGACACAGTAACAGAAAGAGCATTTTAGGAAGAGCAGATGTGGGACTCTTTTTAGAGAAACTAGCTACACTGTCCTAAATGCATAGGAATAGGTACAGAAAAGGGCAAAGACAGTGATGTAGAAGGATTTGACAGTGTACTTGCAAGGCTAGAAAACAGGAATGTGCTTTTTCATAAGCCGAAATGTCTAAATTCACAGAAGATTTTGAAGAAAGAAATCTGCCTGATAGCTGCCCAGGAAACCATGGTAGAATTCTAGTCCCACTGAAACCACTGACCCATTTCACTTGACTTCAATAAGGCTCATATTCAAACCTGAAATTTTCACGATGTTTTGTGTGGCATTTTCTCTAGCAGGAGTGATAGTAAGTGCTTTGTTGTACATCATACTTAATATGCATTTGAGTTTGGACTATTATTTTTAAGAGCGCATGGTGTTTACTGATGACTAATCATACGATTTTATGCAGCATTTCTGATGGCTGATTCCACAGAGACATTATTTTTGTTGTGCTAATGTCTTTTTCTTTAAAAGCAAACAAATTAAAAGAACTTTAAGTTACACAAATAAGAAAGACATTTTTTATTTGGCTTAAATAGAGAGGAAAACCTTATTGTAAGAGAAGCACCATTATATTGCTCTGCTGAAGCTGTTCACTGTCTCACAGTACACCCTAACTTGAATTAGTGAAAATGTGTTGCCCAGACCCCCAGAAAAGGGTTTCTTTAAAAGAAGTGCAGCTTGAAAAATTTAACACAAAAAGCTCAACAAATTCAAATTTAATTTGCTTACTTTACAAATATATTTAGAAATCTGCTTATTTATCAAATACCAAAATACTTGGATGACATCAAGGGAAGTTATTTCAGAAAATCATCTAAATTTACTAAATTTACTTTTAAAATAGAAACATTAATATCTTTTTCTATTTTGCAAAATTTTTTTCCTTAAAAGAGTCAAGGATATATATGGACAGTTCTCTTGTATGTACTTATTTCCATTAGTATGTCCCAGTTGGGATTCTCAGGAGATGTGTAAGCTGCAGTTGAAAGCTGTTTAGACTAGAAGTAATATCCCTTTCTACAAACACTTTAACTTGAATGAAAAAGGCCTTTACTTCCAAAATACTTCCCATCATCTTCAGCTGTTGCAAATAGAGCTAATGCTACTCAGTATACTCACCAAAGACTGTCCTGGCAGGGACAGATTCTCTGTTCAGCCAGAATGACACTTGAGAGAGAATGACAGTCATGATACAGGGCAGGTAAGTCTGAATGACAAAATAACCAATTTTTCTCTTCAAGTGAAAATGAGCCGTCATAACTGTGTATTCACCTGGGTGCCACAAACAAACAAAATACAATGAAACAAAATCTTAAGAAAGTCCATTTCTTTGGTAAAAGAAAGTTTGCTAAATTTATGTGAACCAAATGTGATAGGGTCATATTATACTGAAAGTATTCTGTAATAGAAAGAATCCTACAGAATACAAGAAAGATTTTGAGTACAGCTATATCTTATTCCCCTTGAGTTCTACAACAGATGAGTGTTAAGGAAGTTCCAGGAACTCTTGTATGCCCTGAGAAGAACTTCAGCCCTGAAGGCTTCTGCACATAAGCAACTCTGCATTCACACAAAAGCTCCTTGAGAACTTAATCATGATTCTAGAGCAGTCTGTGATGGGGACCCATCACAGAATGGCACATGCAGGAACACAGTCTAAAGTCTGATAGAATAATCCAGTGTTTAATGCCAAAAACATGATGGAAGGTAAACCTGTATGCTTTTACCATTTAATAGACAAAAAGTGTCACTTATCGTACGAAATTAAACAAATATCCCAGTGTTGGGTTACAAATATAAGGATTCAACACTGAGCTCCAGGAAGCATTTAAACAATAGTCACTGCAGACAAGCTCAATTTTGCTCTCACCAGTTACTTATTAATATGAAAAATAGGTAAAGTGTTGATTTGTGTTACTTGTACAGTACATTGACTATGCCTAATAGATCACATTTTGCAACATTTTTTTCAGTAGCCTTTAACAGCACCAGAAATATATTCTTCTCAGCAAGTAACTGCCTTTTTCTTCAAAATATCTTTTACTAACCTGTACTTGATTTAACTGTCTCTTTTCCAATTGTTTGACCCAAAAGATCATACTGATTCAGTCTTGAGCCATCTGGTGCCACCTGTACCGAATCTGAAGCATTATAAGTCCAAATGTATGTCACTTCTGAAGTTGTGTATGCATCTGTGAGAAACAAGGTAAAATATTTTGTCAGCAGTTTAAATTAAAGAGATTCCATTAAAACTCATAGAATTACAATACCAAGTTAATTTTCAAATTAAAATTCACCCCAAAAAGTTTAAAATTATATAGTAAAAAATATGTTTGGCTGTTTAACTAGCTTTACTGTAAATACCTATTGCAGCATGAGAACAGGGCACTCATTTGTGATCTTATTAACCAGAACTTATTTCTATGAAATTACCAACAACATCTCTTCTACACTGTTAAAAAACTTGTCAGAGATTAGGTATTATATGCATCTTATAACTCTGGTAAGGCAGATGAAAAGAACAACAATTTCCAAGATTTAGAACATACAACATTTTTGAAAATTCATTGTTATATTGTTCTGATCTTCCATTGTCCCCACTCTCAACTTTGGGGATTTATCTAAGCATTTTATTATTACCTGAAATTCAGACTTAAATATGGGAAGCCAGGGTCAGTGACAGTGCCCTTGTAGTGGTTTTGTGCCTTGCCCTGCCTACCCTCTTTTAATCTCACTCCCTGCCATCGTTTTGGGGTACACACTGACATTAAGCAGCTGCTCTCTCAGTACATTCATGCTCAAACATACATTTAGTTTGGGGTCTGTCAAAATAAACTAGAATGATTGCAAACACTGTATTTTAAACAGCAACAAGGTCACTACAGTAAGAAAGAAAAAAAATTGAGTACGTCCAGCCTAATATCCTATTAACAAATGGAGTATGAAAGAAAAAGGGTAAACCACTGATGGAAGAAGTTGCGTGTTCATTTTGATTGACTGAGACAAGTACATTTTAAATCTTACACCATAACTGTAGTGCAGTGAAAAAGAAAAACATCATTTCTATTGGTCTGCAAACACTTGAGAAACCTCATCTGAGGCTTCATAGAGGCCCAGAAAGAAGCTTCTTCATGCAACTAGACATAAATTGCATAACAAAATCTAGCAGCTGGGTAGCATGAAGAGATTCTTAACACTTCCCATCTATCTTTCCAGCTTTCCACAAGAATATCTCTGCTTTAATGCAAATCAACATGGCCAATTGTTGATTTGTCCCCATCCCCCCCATTGTTGGCTGGACTTTTTGAAAATAATAAAGAAAAGTGATCTCTTAAACTACAGCTTCTCCAATACATTCAGTTTGGCTTTTCTCTTACATATAAAAGAAGACATTCATACATGCTGATGATCCTCCCAGCAATGTAAGAATAGCAGCATATGAAGAGCTGTGACAAATATATACCACTGGCAAACTTGCCTCAGTTAAACCCAAATCCTCAGGACTCCTCCTTATTTTCACCACTATTCATCATTAAGATTCTATCCCAGAAAAAAAGCTGAAAAATGCACAGTTGTCTAAAAATGAAAGGTAAGAAAATAAAATGTGTGTGAAGCCATTCAAAATGAACAGAAATAAAGGTCCCCTGCATATGCCGACAGGATGGAGCACAGATGACTATAAGAGACATGGAAGAGAGGGGTTTTTTTAAATCACATTGCTCACATTTAGAATTATCTGGATTATTAGAAAACCAGAAACCATAGGCAGAGAACAAAGAACAAACTGGTAAGAAAAAAACCAACCAAACAAAAAACCCTCCTGTTCTCAGGAAGTCTAATATACCTAGTCAGAAGGGTTATCAATTTAGGAATGCAAATGAAGAAAGTAGCCTCTTGGCCTCAGTATGTTTCATTATTAAGGGATTTTTTTTAAGTTGTTTTAAGGCTACATTTCAGTCTTTTCTTCCTCCCAAAACTTATAAATCAAACAAACCTTTCTTGCACATGTATGTAAACATTATTAGTCAGCAGCCAATTTTGGCTAACATCTCTGGTGTTAGTCATTTAGGCTGCCTTATGTATTACAAATATAATATTTAGGGGGCAAAAAGGCTCCATGATACAAACAGTATTAATTCTAATCTCCATAGATAAGATTTCTCTCTACTGTGGAAACATCATGAGAAGCACAGGCTTGGTCTAAATTGCTCCAAACTCCAAGGCAAAGAGATATGGCAGGACTATGGGGAGAGTGTGTACAGTGCTCTTAAAATGATCATCTGGTTAATGATATCCTTAGTGGCAGCATATCCCCTGTTTTTAACCCATGGTTGCTACAATTATTATAAAATCAGCCAGAATTTAAAGGTATTAACTTGTTTCCTCAAAAAAATATCCCTTTCCTGGGCCCAACAGAAAATGTAGGCTGCAGCCAATGAAAGAAAAGAAAACTTTTAGTGTACAAAATCCAGGAAACATACGTAACAAAGAAGAAGAAAAAGGGTTGTGATATAAGTAAATTAAATAATGCTGCTGTTAAAATAACACTAGTGAGATCAAATTCCACCTGTCTCTAATATGCAGATGAACTAACAAGTAAAAATTTTCATCACAAGGTGCCATTTGTTATTGACTTCATAGAATTAGAGCATAAAAACAAATATCATTAACAATAAAGAGAAACTAAATGTTTTAATAAATGAAAACAAACATTTACTGAAGTCTTTGATCTGCTCTTCGTTAATACTACACAGGCTGTGTGCATCCAGTTCTATGTTCATCGGTACAATTTGCATGCTGCAATAAAACTAGACCAGTGCAGTGTTGACTAGGTGCAGAGTTAACTGGAGTCATGAAATCCTTAAAATACACTAGAAGAGATGACACTGAATAGAGAAAAGAGATTTTGATGTGTCAGGTTACAAATATTTTTAAAAGTACCATCTCGTGGTTAAAATATCTCACGTAAGAATTTACTGAAACAAAATTATGCTGAGCAATGTTAGATATTCACTAACTAAAGGCTATATTTCACATTACATACTTACAGCTGCCAAATTTCAGTGGGCACGAGTGCGCATCCATAGGGAAGTCCTCCAAATGCATTGGACATTCAGCTTGGACTGTAAGCCTAAAATGCAAAAGACTGAGATGAATTTAAGTGGTTTAGCAGGACAAGAAATTCAGTTCCAGAGAACTGAAGAGAGTGCATGCTGTTTTAGGAGATTAAATAGAACTTTTATATTAAACTAACAAAAATTTAAATCAGCTCTTACTACTTCTCTTTTATGTGTTCCTTTGGAAGGCATTAACTTATCACATCAAAAATCTGAAAAAGCTGACCTCAAAACTATGAGCAAAGGCCATTTAAAGACAAATATAAATTATGTAATTGCAGGTTGTTAAGAACAGTAATTTTCTTCTCATAATATTCTGAAATACATGTGTGCTTATATGGGTCTCAAAGGCTCATTATAAAAGTATATAAAATACAGTTAATATGCTAAAGGACTGTGCTCCAGAGTCTTCTGAATTTAAATTTCTTGGTTTGAATGGAAGATGCAGAGGAAAAATATTTGTGTTCTTTCAAAAGATTGCTGCTACTCATTCTCCATGTTACTTGTGATTATTCTTTTGATTTATGTATAAATGTGACTGTAACTTAACGGTACGTCCACTTTTGCTGATTTTGTGGAAAAAAATCCCAGCAATATCCCAGTATCATATATGGGGATTAGTGCAATAAAAAATAATTTAAAACCATTTGAAGAAATTTTTTTGCAGAATTTCTCATTATTTTTAATTTTTAAAAAAAATAAAGGCCAAGGGAAAAAAAAATATCTTTCTCCTTCCTATCCTGTAAGCCTCTTCTGGGTAGACGTTTTTTTCTGGATGCCTTTGTTCCTCTTCATCCAGCCTCAAACATCAGCTACATCCCTCTGTATTTCCAGTGGTTTCTAGTTATTTTGTTCTTGGCTACTTTCTCCCACCCTTCCACTCAAAAATATTACATATTTCTATTTCCCCACTCCCCAGGAATGTTTTTCTGAATTCAAGGGGCAGAGAGAGATGAGAATCAGGAAACACCCAAAGGTAAAGGAAAGAACTGCATGAGCCTCTGATAAAAATGACACAATCATTTTATGTAGACACAGACAAAAAAGGCTGTTTAAAATCTAGGCAATAAAACCAGTTTACACACATTAACCTTATACTCTGAGAAGAACATACTTACAAGTCATGAAAATGCTTAGTCAATTTTAGTTAACACGACCCAGCTTATGTTTCATAATATTTTCAAGTAGCATTTCTTATTATTTATAGCATATGATTATAATACCTTCTGGAGGAAGAGAATTTCAGTCAGGTTATACAGATACTAGTTCAAATACTGATTTGAGCCCAAGAAAAAAAATCCTACAAATGGTGTCTCAGTTGACTTCCAGAAAACTTTTCTGAACTTCTCCAACTACCACATCATCTAACATCGTTAGCAGTCTACCCATCAACATTCGATACTGTAAGGTTTTCAGAGCTGTGTAGTAAAATTGGGCTTAAGGGATGCTAGGATGGCTGCATGGAAAAAATCACACAGTACGTTTGCTTTGCAGCTCACATTTCGTTTCATACTTAGGCTGGGGACTTTAAGTCTACAGGAACAACAACTTCAATTTATTAAATATTCTCCAAGAAAAAAGAAAGAAACTAAGTCAGGCGGGGTCTTCTGGAAATTTCAAGAAAATCCATATAGGTAACATTATTGTTAAAATAGTAATCAAAGAAGAAAACAGTCTTATAAAAATGCTGCTTATAACTACGTATACATGATATTTATAATTTTTCATAGATTATTTTCTAAGTAAATTTAATACTTTTTACCAGCTAAATATTTATGGTAGCTGCTAATGATGCACAGGATGCAAAAATTAAAACTCTAAGTAAAATATTGTAACTAGATATAAAGAAAAAATTATTATAGACTAAAACATGTTTCCCCTATAGCTCTCACTGGAAAGAATTTATGACCTTATTAACTCTTTATTATTTGATTTTTTTTATTGCCACTGATCTTAATAAATTTGCTTAAGTACTCACATAGTCAGTACAAGGGGCAGTAACAAGCAAAACTCATACTATTTTAATCATTCTAAGAGTGGGTAAACTCTATCTAAAGGTCTCAGAGCACTTTATGCAGGTGGTCAACATCTTTAATGCATTACAGAGATATTAAAACTGAGGCACATGCAGAAAAACTGATCTAACTCATTATCAGCCAACAGACTTTTAACAGAACTAGAAACCAAACATACATTTTATTTGCTTGCTTTCTGCTAGGACAGAAATACATCAAAGGAGAGTCCTCCTGGAACCTTATTCATTACTTCAAAAAAATCACGTGGAGAAATAGCTTGAGTAGAGAACTTAAGAACAGACTTACCTCATGGTGTACAGCAGAGTTCCATCATCTTGGATTCGTAAGAGCTTGTTTGGCATTGTCATGTTATGAGCCACTGACTTCTTCCCATTGTGAAAAAATGTATCCGGGGTCCAGATTTTGCTGGCCATTAGGTTGTTCAATCGAAGAATGTTCATTGGGCCCTTAAACTTTAATCTCTCATCCTTCCATCTCTGACGGAAGAAAACATCTATTGTGTATTCCTGTAATGGAATAAATATATGCTTTTTTTGACACAATGAAACACTAATCTGCTTTCTGAGAACCACAACAAAAACGCTCTTTTGCAGAATTCCCTCGGTAAAATTGTCAAGGAAGAACAATCACCACACAAAATCGTATAATATTGAGAATAATAAACAGGAATTCAATATATTAAGGGTATGACATTCTCCTTCATGATTGCTAGCTGTTGTTTATATATTGAACCCATCCATTATTTAGATTTCTGTACCTGATAAACAGCAGGTGTGTGGTAAGGCTAATTTCAGTAAACACAGCTATTTTATATTAAGAAGTAAGGGAAAAATATACAGAAAGACATTAAATACTTCTTGTGGCATCTCTTGCTGTAGAGTAACACAGCTTTTCAAGAGCGCAAAGAATGGTTGAGAGTAGAAATAAGGAAACAAGGCAACCTATAAAGGGTACAATATATTCAAGCAGGATAACATAGGGAAGATTTTCCTAAGAGGCTCTGTAGTAGTATGGATTTTATGAACAAAAATAAATAGGTAGGAAACAATAGGTGATGACTGACAGGTGACACACGCTGTCTATGGAGCTTTACTCTGATGCTTAAACTTGGGAAGGCAGTACAGTCTGGGAAAAGAATGCAAGCAAAAACAGACTGATGACCTAGACCAGATGCCTGTGTCTGGTCAATCAGTGCTGGGTATCCCATCTGCTGGGTTTTGTTGCTATTCTAAACAACAAACAAACAAAAAAGATACTGATTAAACATCGATAATCCAAATTCATCCACTAACTTCAAATTGAATCTGGAAATTGATTTTGTGTTTTCCTACTGTCAGCACAGCACATGAACTGGAAATGGAAGAGCATAAAAACTTTGTTGGAAGGAAACTGCATTCTGTGTATTGGCAAATGCTACCTTTCTGTTTTGTTGGACAGGTACAAAATGGTCTCATGACTTCAAAATATTAGTATGTCACAACAGTTTGTACTATTGCAATTGCTCTGCATAAACCATTTTATATAAACCCTTTTCAAGTAAATTATCTTTGAATTGACAAGTCCTGATAAAATTCAAACAATATAAAATATTCAAGTGATTTCAATATAGAAGTGACTTCAAGGAACTTATCAGCCTCCATCACTTTCTGCTGGCTGATTAACAAGGCCTAAGGTTCTTCTCCATCAGTCATACAGTGGTACAAAAGGAGTGCTGACTAGACAGCGACAAGTGACAGCCTCTTCAGCTCCTTTGGTCTGTGAGCCAAGGAGCTGTGAGGACCTTTTTCAGGTCAGGGCCAGAGGCTAAGGAGAGCATGTGGAATAAAGGAAAGAGAATTCTGTCACCTGAAGGTGGGGCAGGAGAGAAAACAGTTCTCATTAGGAACTGTGACAAGTGCATATTTTGTAAATTATGGATACTTATAACCTAATCTGGCAAAAACTACCAGCTCAATTTTCAGCTATACAAAGAGGTCTTACAATAATATACAATAAAATTTTGTCATTTTTCTAATTAAAATCATAAATACTCAAAATTATATTAAATCAAATTAACACTACAGTACACTGAAAATTAATTTGCTTGATTTTCTTTAAACCAGTTCCTATTATCTCTAATAATATTTTAGTAAATATATCTGTAAAATACAAAACTATGAACCTCTAGAACATCTATTTCTTTGTTATTATACTCGATTTTGTAGTCTCTCATCACTACCAGAGACACCTCAGACAAAGAGTTTGCTCATTTCTCTGTGGCAAATCACATTCAGTTGTACTCTTTATTTGCTAACTTATATTTTGTTTTATTTGTTAAAATCCCATTTAAAATCCCATTTAAAAACAAGTTTACCTATCGGTTCAGTTGTATCATGGAGGATCAGGAGCAGCAGGAACAGTGTGCTTGAAGAAGGGGAATATATGAAATTTGGATAGAAATACAGTGTAATTAAAGGATTATAGTGTAATTAAAACAATTGCCCTAAGAGCTTCCTTGTGGTTTTTGTCTGAGGGGCTTTACCAGTAAGTCATTGCTACATATGATAAGATTGATGTTTGAAGAATAAAGGAATAGGAAGAAGAGCCTGAGGGAGTAAGACTTTGAAATCCCACCGAAATTCAAAAAGATTGATAAGTCCTACAGATTCTTTTGACAAATATTCCTGCACATAAATGATTAGAATATAAATCCGAAGTTTCTGCAATGTTACCATCAATAAAGAACTTCAAAGGTCCTGCTTCTTCACTGTCTTCCAACATACATAAAGAGAATCACAAGAGAGATAAAACAGGGGGAAAAAAAAGCAGACATGAAATGCCACTAAATCAAAACAGCAATATTTCAAAAAAATCCCACATCTGCTGCGTGGCAACAGCTTAGGAAGTAGAATGAGTAGGAAAGAATCTGAGCTGCAGCCTGGAAAGATTCTACTAATAAATCTCTGACTGATCCACAGGAAATTCTAATCTCTCCATCCAATCCACACTTGAGATCTTGATTTCAGAACACCCCATTTAGAAGATGGAAATGGGGAATAAACCAAGGTTTGGTGTGAATGACGACAAACACCTTCTTCTTCCATTTACCACAATAGTAATAAAATCTCATATAGTTCTTGAATAACTTACCTTTCTAAAGAACTCTGCGCATTTTTTTCAAAGAAAGTATAGGGATCTCAGCTTTATATGAAAGGAAACTAAGGCACTGAGGTGAAATTAATTTGCCATGGTCCATTTAGAGTGATTATGAAAAGCAAAATACAACCCATGCCTTTGCATTCCACTGTTATATCCACTGATCCCATGTTTCCTCCTGTGCCAAATCTATTATACTTATGACCATGAGTATCCCTGTTGATGTTTACCATATAAAGTAAATGAAAAAATATGAAATTATTTAAGTATTTTAAATATATTCAATGTGATAAAAAGCCAGCATTTGTCAAAATATGCTACATAAAGATTTTGTAACTAATTCCTAATCTATATACATACCACTTTGTGGTAAATGCCGTGTAATGTTTACTTTTCAATGAAGGCTAACATTCTCTGAGAAATGTAAATCTGGACTCTAGAAAGGACACTCAAATTTATACCCAATACTAGTTTCATTCAAACTGCAGATACTCTCCTATGTAACAAAACCTGTGCTGTCTTTGGAGACAACCAAATTACCCTCCAGTATAGAGTGCAGTATTTCTACAAAATAGCAGGAGAATACTTCCAGGTCTTCAAGGACTCCTGTGATCATTACTAAACAATAAAATGCTTCCTACTAATTTGTGTCGAAAATGTGCTTTCACAGCTAGATTCTAACACAGTACAATTAAACATAATCTTTCAAATATGTATTATACCAGATTATGTGAAATTTTAGGTATGGACAATGAGTTCTTACTACAGTATGAAGAAGCACTGCCAGCTCAATGGTCAGAAGAATAAAATCTGGAAGAAATTTCATTCTTCTTTTAATATGCAGTTGTTGCACATAATAGTATGCACCATAAAAAAAAACCCACTAGTATCTCTGACAGAGGCTTTAACTGACCTGAGTACAAGCAATCCCTCCTCACCACATAGCAGTCTTTTTTTTTTTTTTTTGCTAAGGACAGATTTGTATGGGAAAAGTTCAGACAACAAAAAATATACTCTCATCCTCTGAGCTAATGGTTGGCAAATTTTGGTAGTTTTTGCATATGGAGTAAAGATGAACAAGTTCCAAAAATCTCAGAAATTGTAAGTGTCCATTAGCAATCAGTATTGTCCTGAAGCTGACTGAACATTTTATTACTCACCTTCTGGAACTCAGCATTTTGTTTAGTTTAGGCCAGAGCTCCTCATTCCCTACTTGTAAAGATTTTTCTTACTCAGTTCTCTAAAGTATGTTTGTCTTTTTCTTGTCCACTCTTAAAGCCACTAACTGACACACATTTATAACCACAAAAGCAAATTTTAAATACTGTCAAATATAAAACTTTCAAAAGGCAAATACAAAAAATTAAAACCAAGTAAACAGAAAATTGTACATATATCTTTTCATTGATTCCCTAAAGACAGTCAGAAATACCGTGGTTGATACATTGACGAGATAAACACTTCAGATTTACAGACCTAAATCTCACCTAGCTAATATAGGGTCTTCACATTAATATTTATTTGGACATTAGTATAATTTCATAATTTTAATTCTTAAAAATTAAACTCTTGTTATCACATCTACCTTAAGGAAATGTGTAATTTTTCTTTCAGTTTAGCTTAGAAACATTAACAATATTAGTATGTGTCTGGTACTATTGAATACTAATATGATTGGTATGTACCTAGGCATCAAATAGACTTTCCAGAAAACCAAGAAGGAGTTTTAGACTCAAAAAAATGCAATGATGCAAATAAAACTAATCTACACAGTATGTGCACTCTTATTACAACCTGATATTTGTGGGTTTGATGAGAGCAAGTTTGTGATGCACTTCTGCAAATCAATTTATTACACTTCCACACTAAACATTTTGAATGAATGCTGAAATTAGCTTTCCAGTGGAAGGATCAAATCATTAGTTGTTTTTTTTGGATTTCATTCTCTGTGGGACAGATCTATGCGTGGTGCAGATGGCATACACAAGGGCTAACTCACCACAACATTCTGCACAACCTAGTTCATTGCTGTATGGTTTGGCTTTACCTAGGCCTGTCTACCAGATTGGACAAACAATCCATCTCACATTCTACTTATCTCTTCTCTAAAAACAATAATTGTCCAACAACATTAGGACTGAAATAGTTCTCCTCCAAACCCTCTCAATGCTCCAGTCACAAGCACTGACTACTCAGGCTCTGTACAAATACTTCTCTATTTGTGTGTCGAACATCAAATCTCACTGCACAGATAAATAAGCTGAGTCCTTTTGCTCCTCTTCAAAACTTACCTTCTGATGTGTGCACAACACAGAAAATAGAAGGAAATAGAAAATGGCCAGAAATTCCTTTCAGGTCTTTCCGGGGTGCGGATCTTATCCGTTGGTGAATAGAATCCTTGAAAATATTCTGATGAAGGAGGGCTGTGGTTTGAAACTGCAATGTTGGTTATTTTTTATCAAAATCCTTAACAGCCCTGTTAAAAACTGAAACACTATCCCATCACTGCATTTCAAAAGAACATGTATTCATTTTTAAATACATAAGTAATGTCTTCCAGATATATATGACCTTTAATACTATCAAGAATATGTGGAATATTTCTAGGGAATTGCAGCATGATTTTCCTGTATTTGAAGACCTCATTTCAAGCCTTTTATTTCTGCTTCATCTGCCAACTTCAGTCATTTTTGTCTAAGCATTGAATCTAAACATGAAGTATTAAAAAAAAATGGGGAAAAAATGTGTTTAACCAGTTTGAATGATAGTGTCTAGGGAAGAGAATGTCTTTCTATTTATATTCATTTATGAAAAGTGCCTTCTCTGAATAATTTTCTCTTTCTTTCTTTCTATAAACCTGATGTAAAATGAACTCTGAGTCTAAAAGAAGCACTGAAGAGGGATAAGAGAGGCATGTGAAAGATATGAGTAGGGATTACTTAGAAAAGAGACTACAGGACATTATTCACACTGCCGTGACTGAAAACGCAAACACTTCTCATTATCCTTTTTTATTCAGACATGGAGAAAGAGCAATCCTGAAACACAGTTGATGCCTGGTGCTGGGAACAGGAATCCAAACAAGGGGTGCACGGAGAGCTAATATCGGCAAAGGGCTTGGACACAGCCTCTGACAATCAATCTCCAATATTGATCCACTTGGCAGGATGTTGTACAGAGGAACAAGCCTTCCCAACAGAATAAAAGGACAGAAACTCTGCAAGAGTTTATGAGAGATTTTCTCATAAAAATTTCAGCCCATGGATTTAACTTACAAAGGCAATGATCTGAGCCAATAAAAAAAGGTAATAAAGCAACAAATTTATTGGCTTTTCAGAAACATATCAATTATAAACCCACAACCTAGATGCTCCCCAATATCCAAAAAAGCCAATATATATATTGGCTATATATATCTATAATTTCTTTTATTTTTAGTCTTCTCTGACTGAGTAATAATAATAGTTATATTAAAGTAATTGCAAAGTAATCTTTGTGAAAAACAAATCATCTTAATGAGTTCCCTTATTCCGCCCAGACTTACATATCATACCACCCCTGTAAAGCTTCTCTCCAGTTAAGGAATTCCAGCTAATAGACTTTGAAACAGCTAAAAATGAGTTTCATAGAAAGAAGCCAAAATCTGAAATACAAAGTGGAATGTGGAAATCTGAAAAACAGACAGAAAAAAAAAAAACAACCAGGGTTCCCAGTTCAGTCACTCTCTCTGAAGAACCATCCTCAGTTGCAGTGAGAAATAATGTAACAATCCTTCTGGTCATTTCTGGATTTGACTTCCAGTCGTCATTGAAAATTTCTGTTCTGGCTGTATTTAAAGAATCAGAAATGTTTATTGACATTTCAATTGAAAACTGACAAAACAAAAGTATGTGTGCTGTGCATGACCATCTCTACAGAGAAATCTTCCTGTTCTTTGACTCTAAAGTGATAAACTGGAAGTCTCTCATCAAGAAACTAGGAAATATTGTTGTTTACACACAAATAGGGACAAAAGATTTAATCACAATAAACAAAACTACCCAATGACAGCGAAAAGTTAGGGTTGAACGTTGACATGCAAAAGTTTCAGAAAGTTTGTTAGTATTAATATTCAAGCTAAATGGACTCAAGTCCTGTCATCTACCGTGTGTTGTATGAAAGCAGGAAACGCTGTTCCCAGTATGCCAGAAAGACTGCTCTGAGGAAAATCTGGCTAAATCTTGGCAAAGGTTTTCTCACAGAAGACTTCAGTACCTATATAATCTTACATGCAATATTCCTTGAGGAGTAAGTCACTTTCTCATTTATTATATATGTTATTTTTTTCTATTTTGGACATCAACACTTACTATGTCTATGGCTATGTGGGAAGTTTTAGAAGTCAAAATGTTGAGAGAGCCTGGAAAGAAAGCAAGTGTGAAAAAAAAGTAAGAGTACATTGCTTTCAGTGCAGAAATCTGAGTAAGCAGCAGACAGATTTAAAATGGTTTTTTTTAAACAAATAAATAATCGTCTTTAATGTTTAAATTAAACTATACCCTTTCTTTATCCTACAAATTATAATCCAGTGAAAATTATCCTTTACCTCTGAACTTTCAAACATTAAATATTTTAATTTCATTACAGATGCTTTAATTAGCTTCTTTAATCATAATTTAGCCTTATAACTCTAAAAAATTCAGAGGTGTTTTGTTTTTCAGTTGTTCTGTTCAATTTTTCATTTGTTTGTTTTTCTAAACAATGCAGTTTTTCTTCTCTCAGGGTAATGTCAAAATAAATTTGTATCACTGATAAGGTTGAAAGCCTATGAGGCATAGCATCACACTACTGAACTTAAACATTTCTGAGAAATAACAGCTCAAAAAGACAGAAGAGTGGAAGTAAAATCTGTTTAATCCCATGTTTTGCTTTGTCTTCCTTGATTCTCACTAGTTTGCAAAATGAAGCTGAAATTTCTTGTATATTGGCATTGTATATTTGGCATTAAATAGAGTGTTTGACATACAATAGCTTTTCTTTGACACAACTGATATAGATACCCAAATATTTTAGTCACAGCCACCCATTTAAGCACAGTTTGCAACAGACTCCTGGCCAAGAGTGAACAGATTTGGTAGCTGACTATTTTGGTCGGAACAGAGAGTAACATCTTTTAACTTAGTGAAGATGTTAATCTGCTATAAGGACCAAACGTTTTTGACTCTTAACACATTTGGAGAAAAATCTCAGCCTCAGCTTCGACCTCCTGCATTTATTAATGGCAGCTTCAGCTAGCTTAAAATCAGAGATCAAATTCCTCTGGACTTAATTATTTTTTTTGCAAAATTTTGATACTGGAAAAATACAAAGAATATGAATAAGAACCTACATTCTAGCAATCATACGGAGTCACAGATTGTACACAATACTATATTATCACTAATGGGAACTGATAGATTTAGTGAGAAAAACAGAAACCTCACGAATGCTGCCAATTCAAAAACAACAAAGGTTAGAATGACATTTTATCAACTGCACGAATCAACATTACTATAATGTATAACTGTGTCCTTAGCTCCAATCCACCCATCACTGACTTTGTGCCACCTCCTTCTTCCAAACTGTAAGGCACAAATTAGCCATCTCCCACAGCAGTGAGTCCCCTTCCCATTTTCAAAAGGCTTTTCTTCTAAGCACCATTATTATTCCCTAGGTGATAACCAAGGGGAAAAAAAAACAAAATGGAAAATAGATCATGCAAAGGGGTACAGTCACACATCTAATGTCTTTTATTGCTATGAGAAATCCCGGGGAAAGGAATCCTAGGGGCAGTGATATCCATGAGAGTTTTGGGCAACAGCAATATTCAGCCTAAAAACCTGATATGACTGAAGGCCTCACCATTCACACTGTGACAGCAGAGGACCTCAGGGGCTGTGACTCAGCCTTCCTGAAAAGATCTGAGGTTAATTTTGGGATCCTCTGAAAATTCAGGACACAGGCAAGAGTCAAACCTATTTTTAAAATGAAGCCTTTTGAAGAGGAAATTTAAAAAATTAGTTTCCCACATTTACAGAAGAAAATATCAATGAATACTCTGCATAACAGTTTACATTATCAATTCTGTCATACAGTTCCTAAATGAAAGAGTATTCATGGTTAAAACTGTAATGTCACCTTCATGTTCGACAGAATATGTGATAGTTTGGAAGCTATTATATCAAAACTCACTCGTTGAAATTTTCTGATTGACTGCTCACTTGTTTCAAAATGATTTTATAATTATCAACAGAACAAGCTAAATTAACCCTGAAGCTTGTAGTTATAAGAATTAAACAGCTTTACTTATCTATCTCCTTATCTGCAAATAAACCTACCCATTACAGTAACAGCTGCTGTTCTGATGCACCGCACTGTGCTTTGATTAACACATCTGCATAGATCTGTAGCATCAAACACCCTGATCCCTTACTGCACTGCTATATATATATATATATATATATGCAAATGGACACCCAGAGTTCTCCACACGTTTACCCACTGATGTCGAAAATGTTTGGAGAGTTAGGGAATAGGCTCAGGAAGGTTTTCATTAAATTTCCATTTGAGCACAGATGACTTGTACAGCCTTGGGTAAGTCTCCTTGTGCTTTGGTACCAAATCTTTAAAATTGGGTTAATATCATCTCCCTGTTACACAGGACTACCATGAGCGTAAACACTGTGAAGTCATGAGATATTAGACCAATGAGGTCAAGATGCTCATATCATCTTCGTATATAGCTGTGGATACCTGGTTTTTTTTTTTCTTTTTTTTAATTAATAATAAAATAAGAACCATTTCAGAAACTTAAAATCATTAGGAAAAAAAACACCTCATGAGAATCAGCATCTTATACAGTAATAAAAAGAAAATAAATGTCTATTTCTCCTATGAAATGGTTTTTATTGTGAAGCTTCAGTAATGTATTCATCATTATCAAAACAGAGATTGAACACCGAAACTATCACAAAAAAACAAACACAAAAACCTGCATAGTATATAATCTAGAGCTACAATTACCTGTTAGTCAGTGAGTAAATAACTCTAAATATGTACAGTATACTGTAAATAATTTAGTTTCACTACAGACTAGTTCATAACATCAAGATGTTTCCTGTTTTGTACGATGGATAACCAGAAAGCTTTCTATAGAAAAAGAAATATTGCCTGATTCAAAAAAAAAAAATAATTTTTACTTCCTACAGATACACCTAGGTTGTATTTTATATGTCATATATAATAATAAATGTTCAAAACACTTCAAAAATAATTTCTTGTGGGAATGGGAAAGATAGAGTGAGAGACTGAAATGTTAATGGTAAAGGCTCAATCAGCCACTTGCAAAAGCAATGGGTGCTTTGCTGATGATGAGCAAGGTAACTGCCCAGGTGCAGAGGGTGTAAGCACCAGAAGACGACCATGACAAATCAAGCTTTGTTTAGCAGGAAGTTGGGTTTTGAGTCAGGTAAGGGAACGGGCTGATAAGCTCATCCTGAGAAGTGGGACAGCTTTTTATCATGCCAATGTCCTCCCTTACACAACTGGCTCAGTTGTAAAACTGCCCATTCCCTGGGAAGGTATCTGGATGATCACATTATTCATCCCTTCTGGGGGGGTACAACTGGCTCACTTGTAAAAACATCCCCCAGGTGAATTATTGGAACATGCACACGTAGGCCTGAAGGTATTCATCCTTTCTCATTGGGCATAACTGGCTCAACTACACTGATGTGAGAGGCAACTGTGATGTCTTAGAAGGTGTCATAAACCACCAAAGACTACCAAAGTGTTCCCAGACTCATTTCTGTGGCCTTCCACCAGAGCACTGCGCACGATCCACAGTATTGCCACAGATCCACATTGTTGCAAAAGATCCCACAGTGTTGCAACTGATAGTGTAAAACTCCCCACCCCAGGGGAGGTACCTGAGCATTTCACCTAAACATGAGCATATATTAACCCATTGGACTTTGTGTTTCTGGGGTTTCCTCTGCCCCTGATGGATCAAGACTGTGACCATCACTTCAACCAACAGACATCGAAATTGCAATTATGAAGTCTCATCCCTGCATCCATGTGTGGTAATATCTTTCTTCTCTTATCCTTTATTTCTCTTTCTTTCTCTCTTTCTTCTCCTAATTTCTTCTTCTCAAAATGTATTCTTAGCCAGACTAAAATATTCCTGTCAATGCCTTAGTAAGTGCCTTGTTGCCTTCGGATAAGTTAGAGTTGGCTAAGTTTAGGTTTGCTAAACTAAAGTTTGTGAAGTGCCTAACTTTGTCTAGATGTTGTTTTAGAATATACCAAGTGTTCAAGTATTTGTCTTATTCAACTTAATATACTAAAGTTTGCAAGTAAAAGCTTGTTACTGAACCTCCTGAGAATTTTGTTATTTCTCCCACACACTGCCCAGAGTGAATCAAACAACCTTCTCCTAAATCTGCTGAGCAGACCGGGGCATAACAGGTAGTTAAAGTAAGTTTCAGTTTGTCCTTCCCTTCCCTTTTAGAGAAAACAGATCATTCTCAGTGTGAAACGTTCTCCCTAACCTCTGTATGATTTGCCATAAACCTACAAAGAATTCTTTGCCTCAGAGGTTTTTTCCATTAATGTTTTCATGAAAAACTTTATCCAGGGCAATATTCTGACAGTTTCTTTTTCTTTTTTTTTTTTAATGTCACTGACTTCCTTGAATGGTTACTAAACAGTGGTTTAGTATGGATAATTATGGATAGATGTGTAGAACATCATAATCGTGTTGACAACCCAACTTCCAAGCTATGTCTTTCAAGAAGTTTAGTTTAGACTTCCATCAGGTCCCTCAGTCTGTTGATAACATTAGGGGTGCTCCTACAGTGCTCCTTTCACTCCAGTTTTTCATCCAAGAGAAATTCAGTTCACTCATCTCAAGACTGCTTCAGAACAGAAACCAAAGTAGTCAGTGGGGACAATCAGAGCATTCACTGGTCCAAACTAAACTGCTAATACAAGCATACTTATCATGTAACATCTATAAACTAATTGCCAGCTTCAGAACTAAGTGAGATTTGGCACTTTCTGATATCAGTTAAATAGTTTCAATTTTTTTCACAGTAAGTAAAAGCAGAATACAAGCTTAAAGGCACTTAATATCTTACACCATTTACCCATATATGCAAAAGATTCAGGAACTCACCATATCAGTATCTGAAACAGGTCCAAAACTGGTCACATAGATGTTAGTGAAGACTTCAGTAATACTATCTGATATAAAAAGAAAAAAAACCAAACAAATAAACATTTTAAATCTATAGTATTTCTTTTTTCTATGCAAGATTATGGGATATTTTGAAGAGGTTTCTGTTCTTATTTACTACTCCTAATCAATATTCTGTTGTAAACACTGGGGGTCTCTGCCCCACTTAACACAGAGGTTATCAGACAAGAGTTTGTCCATGGAGTAGTTTGTTGCACTTAAAGAACTATACAATCATCAGCAACTACACATATATTTCCCATTTATCTACCAGCAAAAATAACCACACCATCTTGGACTTAACATGGAAGTACAGTTCTAAACACAAAATGCCTTTGTTGCAGAGGTGTTATCTCTGTTGTTGCAGATCACTCCTATTAAAGCTTTTCTAGCTGAAGGCTGCTTTCTTCATCCTTAATAGCTTTTTCAAAGCCAAAGACAAGAAAAAGCTTACAAAGCAATTATTGATGACACCAAATATAACACACAGCAGCACCCTACTTTTTCACTGGGTGTGTTTTTAAGTGGCACATATTCTAACATAATAGTTCCTTCCCTTGACACATGATGCTCCTGAAACATTGTTGTGGTACTGTAAATACTCTAACAAAATGTTCTTCCTAATCCTTGTAGTCAGACAGCCATGAAATCAGAATATTAGATATTGTACTGCAGGGAAAAATAATTGCTGAGTTTTCTTTCTTGAGTCTTCAATTAGGCTCAAAATAGAACGATATTCACTAAGAGGGTTAGCACACACTTGCAGAAAATTTCTTACAGCAGTTGCCAACTACTGTCTGCATTCAAGACAGTCAACACAAGGAATTCTCTGCCTTAAAGCCAGCTGCTGACTGGAAAAGAAAAATTTGAATACAACAAAGTGCAATTTGACTCATCACAGAATTTCCTGTTCCTAAAAAATAATGTTATACAAGTGATCCTGCTGTTAGATTATGATTTCCACATTTAATCATCATTTAATATGAATAGTTAATAGTTTCTGTTTTCCTAAAAGCAATCTTTTGACAAATATATGGTATAGAAAAATTTTACTTTTAATTACATTGAAGCCAACAGTATAATCCCTGCCCTTTATTGGGAGAAACCAGTGGAGCTCACCCATGACAGCAGATTCTCTACCAGCCACCAGGGTGGTAGAGAGAGGCAAGACACTACTACCGTGTGGTAGAGACAGGCCAAGACTGTTCCATGAGCAGCTGCATGGGAAGCAGTGCATTTTCAAAGGGAGAAGCAAAAATACAGTGCTTTCAGAAAACTTCTTGAGCATGAGCAAGGAACATTCCTGCATTCTCATCTATAGGGAAGCTTCCTTCTTCAACCAAACACTAGAATACAGGACTTTGTAAAGTTCCTACAAAAAAGAATCTTTTTTCCAATATCATCTCTGTTTTTTAAGCAAATAAATAAAGGCTGACCCTTACCATGTGTTACTCTGAAAGTTCAAAAGCACAGTTCTCCTCATGTCCTGAGATATGTTTATTTGTGTGATAGAGACTTCAGTAACACCTTATGAAGCATCCTTACACAAGTTGAGTTGATTTCTACTTCAAACATCTTACAAACAAATTTTAAGTCAATTGACAAGAAAAGCTGCTGAGTCTGCACTGTTCTTGATATTCAACAAGATAAAGTATGGGTCTGGCTGAAGAAACAGAAACCACAGGTACAGTTCAGAGGACTAGCGACTTCACATTGCCAGTGGGAGACTCTCCAGAAAAAGAGATTATTATCTCCAAATGGTTACCTGGCACAGGCAGGAATTAAATGGAAGAGTGACAAGAGAGCTGCTCTTCAGGAGGTAAAATGGTGCTGCAGGGACTAACTGTGAAATTTGGCCTGTACTGTGATGACAATACAAAATCGTAATTACAATTCCATGAAAAAAACTGATGTTAGAAAAATACAGCTGACAATCAACTATCCCATGAGCAGAGCACCAAGGCTAATTCCAGTTTTACTAGTATAATTTGACAGAACACTACTATAGGCAACAAAGTTACTGCATTCCCCCCACCCCCAAATGATTGGAAGCATGGTCCTCTTGTAACCTTATTCTACTGCTATCTGTTGTTTTCATCTGATTTATTATTTGGCAGATGGGAATGATTTTACAATATGCATATAATAAACTACAGGACATGGCATCTTCAAGCTTGCCTTGCATTCCAAGTTTTAATTAAAAAAAAAAAGTCCCATATTCTATAATATTATTTCTACACACTTCTGGATCTATCCTTCCACCAGAAATGAGAAGAGATGACAGAGAGGAGAACAAACATATTGACTACAACTTATTATTTAATGCTATTACAACAGTCTGTAGATTCCCCCTGTTGGAGTGTGTTACTTCAAAGCACTTCAGATCCTTGAAATGAACAATCAAGACTTGGGGAGTGGAGAGGAAATGGATGGGAGAAAAAGTAGCTTGCTATCTATAGACCCTCATCTGCAAGATCTTCATTTCAGGTTATCATAATTAAGATAAGCACTTCAATGTATGTAAAAAGTCCTGGTGCAAATTTATCCCTGATAGACTCAAGAATGGGAATGGATGAATATGAATTGTGTACCTCTACTTCTCTTTTTTGCCAAAACTGTCTTAATCAGCATAAATGCAGGCAATGGTGACAGCAGTGAGTTTCAAGACAACCAGTTTCTCTCTCCCAAGGTGAGGGCTAACCCTGGCAGCAGGCACCCCATCAGACCAATTCTCCTCATGCCATGGAAGAAAATGAAGGGAGTAGGTAGAGGGTCTTGAAACAGAGCAAGAAAGGGAAAAGGGAAGCTGAACAGTTACTAGATATGAGAAGACTGAGGGAAAAATAAAAATAAGAAAACACAACAATGGAAGGCAGGGAAAAAAAAAAAAGAGAGGAAAGTACACAAAAGAAGAAAATGTTAAAAGAGAAGCCTTAGCTGACTTAGATAAGGTCAATTTCTCTGATTACAGAAGCCAAAGATAAACTGACAAAAAATAGTCAATAAAGTTAATAATAAAGAGAGGAAGAAAAGCATATCCTTTGGAATTAATAAAATCGGTAACTTTTAAGATAATATTTCACATGCTTCTCATGAACGAGTTCCTTCTGATTCCTTTTCCTTACTTGAACTGTCATGATATCATTATTGAAAAAAAAAAATCAGAAAGTAAGGAAAAACAATAAATATACCAAACTGCAGAAGGTTTATACATCCTTATCTATCCTTAGCTGTAAGGTTTAATGGGTACTTTAATTATATTTAGGATCTTAAAAACATTAATTATAATAACTCCTCTCTGAAGATAATAATTTTATTATCTTTAATTTTCCATACTTGGAAAGCTGAGGCAGAAGGATTAAATTAAGTGTAAGTAATGCGAAGTACAGGTGTTTATCAAATCTAGTCACAGCTGTCCAACACCAAGTATCCATGCTGGAAAACATCAACATCATTTACGTGTCAAAAATCAGAAAAGTGGTTCAGAGCTCAGCTAGAGTTGATATCAGCGCCACTGTCTATTTCTTTATGCCAGCTCTCCTGCTGGGAGGAGATACCAAAAAGGTTATGGGATACCATATGGTTTTGGGATACCATAAAAGGTATCCCAAAAGGTTGGGATACCTTTTATGATGGTCTGAAGTCCTGCTGACTTGTTCCTCAGTAGAAGAGCTGGCTCAGCTGAAGTAGGCTGTCTGGCAGAGAATTTGCAGTGGCTGAATCAACACAGGTTGAGTAATGGAGATGATCAGAAAAGTCAGATGAAAAGCTCCCTCATCAGCATGTACCAATATGTCAAAACTGGAAAATTCCACGGCAGCATTTCAATTTTGAATGAGTTCCTTTGGCCCGCTGCCTGTCAGGTAGTTTTCAAAACTTATCCACTTTCATTCAAATGTCCCTTCTCAGCTGCCCGAACCTCTGACGTAGTGCACAGAGATCCAGTGAGATAGTTAGACGTGCAGGATTGGGCATACCTGACAGCTCTCCCTTTCGTGGAGAACTCTGAGGCAGGATCATTTTTCTTGAAATAAATTTTCTGACTGTTTTTCATATTTGAGAATGTAATGCTCATTCCTCCTCTCACCGAAATAATCTACAGTCCTTAACTTCACAGAATGTAGGGATAAAACAGGCTCATTCTATGTGTACTTAGAAGAAGAAAAGAAAGGAGTGTGGTCATTACAAAGTCTTCAGAATGAACCATCAGCAAAGTTCCAGATGTTTGCTTGCATGAAGCTGGCTATATTATTGATTAATGTGTCAAGGCTGTTTTCAAAAGAAAACAGGCTAGTAGATTCGGTTGGATTTTTTTTTTTCTAATTTGAATTTTCAGTCAATAAAACTGTAAATACATTGTTTGGGCAGCTAAAAAAGAAGGTAATCTTTTTGATGTAATCCAAAGCCATAAGCAGTATTCTTGGTGGGACAGAGCTTTTAAAACATACATATGCAGTTCTAATGCATAGTTTGAAAAAATTTCTGACAAACACTATTTTAGATGTAGAATTAATAGTGCCCATGAGAACACTGTAAGGCTGTAAATGAAGGGCTGGTACAGCATGTAAAAAAAAAAAAAAAAGAAAAGAAAAGAAAAGAAAAGGGAAGTGAAAATAAAATACTGTTCTTCAATTACGTCAAAAAGGAAAAAAGGAGGTCAAGTTGCAGTGCTATGGGAGCCTTATCTGAGGATTTCTGAGTTTTTGTGGAAATGCTGTCAAAAGCTTGATGTTACTTTAATTATTTTTCTATAAAAATTATTTAACTAGAATTGACATTATTCTGACATTGTAATATGGTCTCCAGGGTCACGCTTGGCAATGTTGCCCAAAGGCTTTGAAAATGTCATTCGTAATACAAGTCAGAAATTGCACAGGTGAAACAGCCAGGGTCTTAATCCATCAAACACTGTTCCAATTCAACATGCTGCCCTTATCTGACAAGCTCCTTAGTGTGTCTGTTGACAGCTGAAGACGCTGGCTGACTGGCTGGCTGGCAGGGAATGGGAGTCAGAGGAAGTCATGCAACCTGGAGCTGTAAGAGAAGCAAAATCCACAGGAACACAGATATTTCAAAATACTGTTCTGCCATTTCTTTGTGCTTGGTTTTGCTGGTTTGTGTGACAGTTTTATTTATCCAACTACTCAGCATCTTCATTCATTATCCACTGTTAAATTACAACAGTTTCCCCACATATGCCTTACACAAATACATTTTCAATTTGTAAATTGAAGCCAACTGTGAGAAGAAACAAATTCACTTCCCTCCTTGACATCAGCTTTCATCACTTTCAATGGCCTCACTCATCAGGGTGATGATCATCAGCAAGACGATTTCTTAGTATGAGCCATAGTTCTCTCTCAAAACTCCATCTTTAACCAACCATGTGTAGAGTAAGCCTATCAGTAAGATCAAGTAATACCTGTAAGTGTTACTATTAACAGTTGCTCTCTTGATTCACTTTGGTGTAAATAAAACTGAATCATGCACTGTACTCAGTTTCTCATGGTGTTGATTAGAACAGGAATATATTCTGGAGAAAATATCTGGAGAAAGATACAGGAACTGAAAGTCAGTAGGCTAACAGAACCCAACTGATTTCCCTCTGAAGAGCTTATGTCTATTAACACACATTATATCATTTACTAAATAGCCTCATATAAAGTCTATCAGAGACCCTCCAAAGGCCTACACAAAACTCATGAAGTTGGGCAGTCCTGTAAAGCAATACCATGAATATCATTATGTCATTTAGACTGACAGAATACTTTGCTTATATATAAGGCCTCTCTTTTTGTTTCAGCAAAGTAGTATTCATTATTCTGAAATGAATAAAACTGGTCCAAAATAGCAGGAATTTACTATAATACAAAACTTCAGTTAAACGTGGTTGTGTCTTTAGAGAGAATAAGACTTTTTGACCATTAAAAAACCACAAATTGATCTGGGGAAAAAAATTAGCTAAACTTTCAACACCCTTTTCTTCTGTAGCAGAAAATATGACTTGGGAAAACATTTTTAGATATGTTTTTAGCTGAGGTAACAGCTTTTTTTGGGTGTAGATTACCCACAAAAAGTACACAGAATGATATGTAGGTACATCTGCAACTCAAATAATGTGGTATATTGCCTCAGTCAGTACTTACTCTTATTTGTTCTATATGTAAAAGACACTGGTGCAAACTGTAAGAGAACTACTTCTAGATAGCAAATGAAAAAATACAGCATTCTCTCTGTGCTGAGAGAACATTTACACATTACTAAGATAATTTTCCCAAGCACATGACAGACTTGGGGTTTAACTCACACAAAAAGAAGAGTGTAGATCAAACACAAACATTATATTTACTACTTTTTCTTCTCTCTGTCCCAAGAGACCTTTAATTTCCAAACCTTACTACTTCAGGTGACAAAACTAAACACATTTCCAAAGGGTCCTATGAATGAAGAGCCTTGGGTAAAAGTGACATTTGAGATTCAGTTTTAACTTTATTACAGGCTTACTCCACAAATCTGAGGAAGTCACTCAAGGGTAGGGCTAAAGACTGATTTTGGTGCCCAATTATCTCTTTAAGTATATTGGACATACTCCACAAAGTTATTTAAGCTCCAAGTTTCCATTTAAATCAATAATATTAATCTGAATGTCTCTGTGGTCCAGATCATAATGACTAAATTCTGTGCTTATATTTGTTTGAATTCCCTTTAGTCCTAAATTGCTGTCTAACATTGTCAGTACCTAAAATTCCCGGGCTGCTTATATTTTCACCTTAAGGCAAAAATATCCTGATGCTGCCAAGCAGCTTAAAGAACTGGCTCTCAACCAAGTCCCAAGAAGTTCCTCAAACTATAAATAATTTGAGAGAGAAAGCAAGAAAACAAGCAAAAGACTGATTCCACAGCTTAGCAGTTCTCATGGGATATAGCAGACATAAATTGAAGCCTCTGTTCAATATCTAATTATTTACACAAAGTAGAACAATTCCTTCCAAAACTGAGGAAGCATGCTCTGTCTTAGAAAATTCACCTTTGTGGTAAAAGACAGAACTCAACATGCAGTAACTGAGTTCATATCTCTGCTTTAAATTACAGCATGCACTTGATTAGAGCTGCCCTCTGTCTAAGAGGTTTTCATTACACCTGACAATCAGCTACTCTCATGGTTCTTTTCAGGAAAGAAGGAATGGTATGAGCTCTAGAGGAGGAACACCCCTGTGAAGAGTTGAAGAGGAGACTGGTAATGTTTTCACCCCCAAACTTGGATGTTTCACATGTGTTGGCAAGAAAAGCTGCCACTGGATGCCTTTCTTCAGCATTTCGATTACTCAGCTTGACAGATCCCTACTCAGTTTATTGACTTTATGTACCACCTTTATAGACAGTTGAGGCTATGCCCACACCATTTCTGAGGTGTGCCAATATGCCTAGCTTTACCCATGTTCCACAGAGGATGCCCAGCTGTCTGAAGCAAGGAATTCCACTATACATGGGATCCAGATGTGGGCACTGACAAACCTAAGCCTTCAGTCTGTATGGGCCCAAATGGCTCTAGAGTCCAGCAGTAAAAAACAGGGATCTCAGTCCATGTTCTGACACATATGTAGACATTTTATACAAAGGAAAACATCTCCAGTGGAAGAAGCCACTTTTGCAGAACGATCAAAAGTCCCAGGTCTCCATAACAGGGTTGGAAAGTGGGAGACATTGATTCAGATCCCTTTTCCAAATCAGGTAGGGAATAAGTAAGAAGTTTAAGCTAGAATGTAATTCAGCCCTGATGAGAAGGCTACGGTACTGACTGGTGCAGCCCTTATCACGTTGGGCCAATCAATCAACCAGTATCTAGATTGAATCCTGCCAGTACTTCAACATGAGAGAGATTTCAAAGCAACCCAGAAGTGCATAATTTAATTGGTTCTTTGCAGGGGGAAAAGAAGATATTTAGATACTCTCACTTGTTACTGCTGGACTTCATAGGCTTCTGACACCTCCAGCAACATTTTGACAATCTCAGAGGTATCCACTGCCAGGTGATTAAGGAAGCAATTAACTACCTAGACAGCTTTCTGGATTTTTTCCCTATCTTTTAAATGGAGTATTCCTCCAATTCACAGGTTAATTGTAAAGATATTAATAGAACATGAATGCTTTGGTTATATAAATGCTTACAACAACTGGGTAATTATAAACAGTAGTCTTGACTAGGGTACAATTAACAAAGGGAAAAACAAAATGTTGAAAATAAGTGAACTAAATCATTGAGAAGGGCAATCTAAACACATAGGCAATGTGAAATTTGTTCCCATAAGGCCAGACTACCATGAAATCCACCAAATCTCACTTTGTTCCCTTTTCATTACATCCTCACACACCATGGGAAAAAAATAATTAAAAAGCAGTCAGCTCTAAAATAAACTACCAGTGTGAGTCAGTTTTAGAGTTGCACAAAACATTCAATAGGAACATGAAATTGAAAATATAGTTGAATTTTGCTGGAAGGAATGTGATCCTTCTGAAATGGGTTACTTAAAAGGTCAGGACACATTTGTCATCAAACCAAAACTAAACGTCATTCAAATGAAAAATAAAACGTCAGCACTAAACCTTGTCCCTTTAGACAACACAGTTTCCAGCAAGATGGTAAGAGACGGTTTATAATAACCAGGCTGAGTAACAAATAAGACTACACCATTGTTTAGATCAACTGGATGAGCATGATAAAGCTAAAATGAACCAGACTGCCCCAACACTCTCTAAATAATGAGACAGAGTAAGACAAAGAGAACAAGAGCACTTAAACAAGTCTGGAAATGGAAGGCAGCAGACTTTGATAAAGTAGAGCAGTAATTATTTAAACTGACCTGAATCAGTGTCATCACACAAATAGGGAGGGCAAAGTTATTGTTCTCATGCAACCATATTTCTGTCTACTCTGCTTAGAGGTTTGTGCTACTAGAAAGGAAACCACAACATGAAGGTAAGGCAGAAAACTTCCCAAATTTATTTCAGATTGTGGGAACTTAGAAGTCTTCCTCTCTTTTATTTTTTTTTCAAATGTTTGAATTTTATTATCTCAGCACTTAGAGTCATGGAATAGCTTGGCAAATTCTGCTACATTACCCTTCTAGGATACTTTCAGGTTTAATCTGTGTGTTTTATTCCAAGCCACAGCATTTATAAACCATCTTATTTGACACACTCACTCTGACAGCCCCTCCTGTATACCAGACCATATCTACCCCTAACAGCAGTATCATTTTTAAAAAGCAGCAGCTTGTAGTTTCTCTTCACAGTCATGAAGCAGCCTGTCTGGGCTTCTTAAGATATGCTTTTATTGCATGGTGGCTCCAGACTCACTTGATTTTAGTTGCTTGCTTATTTGCTTGATCATCTCCTCTTACACAGGCCCAGCTGCTTTTCTAACCAAGAGCACTCATCCTAGATGTTATCCAAGCTGGATTTTAGGAGCCACTCTGGCTTATGCTGGCAACATGTTAACTTTCCAGCGAAAGTACAAGTTATAAAAGGAGAGTCTCCTTCAGGACCTTCCCACATTCTAAACATTAAAAAAACCAAACCAAACCAAAAAACAACAACAACAACAACAACAACAAATAAAACAAAACAAAAAACCAACACAATTTCTTGTAATTGCCTGAAAGAACATCAGGTGTTAAAGTCCTTCTGCATCAAGGACCTATGAAATGGGCAAGAAACTGCAATATTAAACAGATAATACATAGAGGATTTCACTCTTTGGCTACACACTACTTTTTTGTAAACTAACACTGTCACAGTGCTTATAAGCTTGCTAACTATTTAGTGAAGATTTGGGTAGCATGCCAGAGCCCACTGAAGTCAGTGAAAAGTCTTTCCCTGGTGATGCCCAGCTTCAGCAGAAGCCTTTGGAGAATGCCTCTGTGGTCAGCCATGGCAAAAAAAGTTGTCACCCTGGAGCTGACAGAAACTGTGATGTGGCTCTGGGAAGGACAGCCTTGCTTGTTCTGTGGCAAACACTCCTTCTGTCACCAGAAGTTGGCATCCTCCCAAGACTTGCTGCTATTAGAGCAAAGTATGAAATCCACATGTTCCAAAGTCCAAAAGGCTGATAGAGATCCTCTAGAGATCAACAGAAGTAAGAAAGCTTTGAAAATGGTGATCCTTTCAGACAGATTAATTTTACTGTCTTGTGCTCAGTGCCTGGACACTATAGTCCTGGATCATACAGTCATTAAAAATAGAGCTACAGTTCTTTTATCTTTTGCTGGCCTTGTACTTTGCATTCAAGCATGACAGGAACCAATGGCAGAAAGAAGTAGTACCTTTATTTAATAGAGCTGTGTATTAGTGGGCACTTTTAATGCATTTTTTGCATCCGTATCCTCAAATATATTTTTAATAGATAATGCTGTATAAAGTACTATAATAGTATTTCAGAAGATTATGACACACTGTCAAAAACAAACCAAACAAACAAACAAACCAAACAAACCTAGACAGCATTATAATCCTTCTACCAACCTGTCAGTAGTTCCTATTTTAAGCCAGGTGAAATAATTATGAAGTACAGGAAACTAATGTTTATCCAGACTAATAATCTCAAAAAAACTAGCATGAATTAGTAAAATCAGCTGGAGGTTGTGTGTGTGTTCAAAACCTAAATACCCAGTGTGCATAAGAACATGTAGTCATACATTTTCTTTCCATGACTCTGTTCCTCACGGTAACTAAAATACAGCAAAAGGAGGAATAGAGGTATGGGTTTCAAGACACAGCACAAATCAGACTGGCTGCCAAGCTTTCTTTTTATTCCTAAAATTTTTTTGCTTGGCAGGACAACTCCTGGGATGGTCATGGATAATAAGCTTCTTGCTAAGCAGGAGTCCTGACAAACAACGAGTTCATGGCTTGATCCAACAAAGAACCACTTTAATATTTAAATCGTATAAGTACCCCCCCAAAATAAGCAAAAAATACCAACATGGTCAGCAATGGAGCAATTTTTTTAAGTCACATTTTGACATGTTACAGAGTTGCCAGTTACTCTTCTGTTATCTAGTTAATAATAAAAAAGGTCTAGACTAAGGCAGTGCAATGTGTCTACAGGAAGTGTACTGTAGCACTCGAAAGTCTCATGGCTGAGTCACTTGAATGTCTCCAAGCTACTTTACAGATAACAGTGTTTCCCAGAATCTCCTCTAAAACATACTCCCAGGATACTCCCAGAGCTTGGATTAAGCAGCCTCAAATTTGTCTTTTATTTTTGCCTGTGACAAGAGAATTCGCCTCTGGCTGGCCATGGGACTTTCAGAATCCATCAGGATTATATCCATCAGGATATGTGGAAAAAGTCTATATTTGGGACAAGAATCTGATTTTAATTAACAGGTTGGAGTTTTTGCAGACATCAATTTAAAGGCAGTATTTTTTTAAATTCAAAACAATGCATAATATGAGTTTATTTAGAATCCAGTTTTTTAAAGTGCATATTCTTCTAAGCAGATACTATGACTTTGTGACAATGCAGATAGCATCTATCACACAATATCATTTTAAAATAATTGGATATTTTAAAAATAGCATATTATGCAGTAGCAAACAAGATTATCTCTTCACTTTTTTTATGGTCACTAAAGAAAAAATGTCTAGTAAAAACACAAAGAATTCTCTGACAGCTTTTAGCACCCAGAAGATAGAAAGGGATTATTAAAGATGTGACCATTTCCCTATCTCAAACAACAGGAATTTATATTTCTCCCTTATCATTTTTACTTATTTGTTTCTTTTTCTAAGTGAAAGTCTCTTCACTTTTGTTCAGAAATTGTATGAGGCAAGGCAGTAACAAATTCACATTTAAAGATCTAGTAAGAAGAAGTTCACTGTTTGGTGCTCAATTAATGCTATGACACAGACAGGTACAGTCCATGAAACACTATTAAATGCCCTCAGGATGGCAGGGTGGTTTTATAAACACAGCACTGAATCAAAGGCTAAAATTTTTGGTTTTCCTCATTTATATACACCACACCAACTGCTCCTCAGCCTCTTCTCATTCAGTGAACTTTTAAATTGTGAGAAACATAAATTACTTCAAAAAAATGAGCATAGAAAGATTTCTACAGTAGCCTTTAGATTGTCACTCAGAATGAATATCTAGAACACTATGCTGGTGTATTGAGGACAGGAATTGTCCCTTCAACTTACTTCTAAATTCTTAAAGACAAACACAGACTCTCTTCCCTGCTCCATTCCATTTCTGCTCTCTGGTGTTGTGGTGAGAGGCTCACATACTTGAAAGGATGTAAATAATAACTCTAATAAGCTCTATTAACTCCAAGTTTCCTGATAGAAGTGGTCTGAGGAACTAGGACAACTAGTCCTTGTCTTCGGACAATTGAGAATGGATACAAGAAAGAAAAAACAGGGAATTTGTTGGAAGACAATCACCTCTCATGCATAAGAGAATCAGCACCAAGCAATGGAGACCAACAAAAAGAAGAACTAACAACAGGTCAATCATTCAGTCAGAAGATACATTGCTTTCATAACATCTAGGTATTTAAGGAATCAAGAGAATGTAATTTTTTAAATTAAAAAAGAAGAAAGTGTTAAACAGGTAACTCCAGGAAACTACTTTCCCATCAAAGATCACAAAAGCAAGCAGTCTACAAGATGGGGATGTCACTTTGTAATGTACATCCCTTTCTAACTGATTTTTATTGAACCGTATGTGTCAGAACATAGTGATGGGTCAGCGGTCCATGGCACTGAATTTGAATTGCAATCAACTCTATTAGTAATAATACTAGAAGATTATAAAATACTTAACTTACAGTTTGTAAAAAACACAGATTAAGTAGATGGAACATGAGGCACCCACGTTTTTCCAAACAAGCTGCAGATGAGGATGCATGGCCTCTACTGGTTCAAAACTGGATATGCAGAACCAAATATGTACATACATACATTAAAAAATGAACATAATTTCGTCAGATGTAACCATATCCAATCTCTGCAGCTGCACAACTTTACTAAAGAGTGCACAATAATCCCAGGTAAAAGTGAAATTGATTTACATCGCCTTCACAGCATTAACTGCTCTACTTATTAAATAACCCTCAACATACGGCAAGAAATTATGGAATGTGAAGCAAGAACTGTGTGCTACAAAGTAATCACACAAATGCTTCCCAAATAGCAACACCACTTCTAGAAGGTTAGCAGAATCATACCTTTCTAATTTACAATTTCAGAAAACTAGTGCTGACATACTCTGCACTATAAAGCAAACTATTAGGGTAACAGTGGTAAACAAAATTTCCTTTAGCTTGTGATCAATTTCATTCAAGCATTAACATGAAAAAAACAGATACAAAATGTGTTTAAAGATTAATCTTGACATATTAAAGTGCTTTGATTCTTATAATTAAAATTTATTAGACTTTTGACAGAATTAATTTAAAATCTTCTGATGATGCTTTAATTTAGCAGGTTGGTGAATTGGACAGCAACACACCCACTATAGCTGCTTCTTGAGGCAAATGACTCATTGTTGAAAAACATTAATGTCAGAAATTTAAACGCACGCGTATACCATAACAATAAAACTGCTTATGCTATTCTACTTTCAAGTTTCCAAAGGATGTTTGAAAAAACTATCATACAGCTGTCTTAATCTGCCTATTGTTTAAAAGTGGTCACTGCATAGCACCACAATTTTATCTCCCTCCTTCACTCCCCATCTCTTTTGTCTCACCCTCCTGCCCTTACCCCTGTTTCTTGCTCGTAGTGGGTTTTGACCTTGGTTTGTATTACCCTAATGCTAGGTTGCTGAAAAACAGCATTTTTTTCTACATCATCACCAGTGGCATCCTTAGAAGCCACTGTAAATATTAACAGTAGCACTACTACTGACAATTAATACAGACCAAAATACTGTAAAAAACAAAGCCAGTGCAGTTTTAATATACAGGCAATTACAATATCCTTCTGTATGATCCTTGCTGATGAAACACCCCTCCCTCTCTTCTCTCCACACCATTAATTCTAAAAATTGGATGCACTAAATTGTGCATTGAAAAGGTTATTCTTAAAAATGGTCACAAAATGGTGGCACTGCAAGAAAACGTAGTCAAGAGAATATGTAGTCAGGAATACTGCCAGAATCAACAGATCTATCTCAGACCACCCAACAACACTGGCAAAATTGTATTGGCACAAAAGGAAGGCCATACAATCTGTGGACAGAGAAGGATCTTTGCTTTCTACCTACCCAGGAGTCTGCCTCCTCCATCCAGCTTCATTAGATAAGAAATCTTTCAGGCAGAGGGATATTAGTGACTGTACCTGGGAGGTGAGTAAGGCAAGTCTGGGTTTCATGCCACAAAAAAAAAAAAGTAGACAGCTGCACCTACACGGCACGTCTCACCTGGTTAAAGCTATATTTACATGGAATTAAATAAATTAATGACATTTTAGTCAAAGAAGACAGGTGGACATTTTCTATAAGAATGTACAAAATAGATAGGTATTTAGGAAAGGGAATGGCAATACAAAAGCAGAAGAATAAAACAGAAGGAACTCTGGGAAGTGTCTTTGGGCACTTCAGAAGGGCAGTGTTTAGAGGTTCCTGGGTGCTTCCTGAAGAGGTGTTGATCTCTAGGATACACAGTGTTGTGCAGCTTTTCAGTTCTCTGTATTCTGCCAAACTAAACTGAGAATGATTCAGTGAAATAGAAATGAAATAGAAATTTGGTGCCTCGCCTTTAAAATACTATCTTTTACAATACTTAACCCTTTTCAGGACCCCAGCTTATGATGATGGTAGGAAAAATGTGGCTAGAGTCACTTTTAGTCTATTAGTCAAGTCAAGGGACTTCTGAATGTTAGAAAATACAAGGCAAAGACCATAAAAAAGGATATATCCTCTGCATTTCTGCAAATCTTTTTTGTCTACCCCAAATCTTCTATTTATCAGTGGACTTTCATGAATAATAAGCTCGAGAGTGGTACAACATTTTGCATTCTTCTATTTATAAGCAGTCTAAACCTTTCATCTACACGGATGTTTTTATTCAACTATATCTTCAAGAACTGACATACTAAATTCAATTTTTTTCACCTTTGCCAATTAGCAGGGAAAACTGCAGCCACTATTTCAACATCTTGCTGGCTGTGAGTCACAGAATCTTAGAACAATTTAGTTAAAAAGAATCTTTGGAAGGTCCAAAGCAGAGCCAGATCTGAAGACAGATCAGGTTACCCAGGTCATATTCTGTCAAATTTTGAGTGCCTCCATGAATGGAAACTCCACCACATCTCTGAGCAGCCATTATCTCTGCAACTGTTGAAAATCATCGTCATTGGCCTAACAGTTATTAGCTTGCCTAGTAAAGCTAAGGAGGGGAAAAAAAATTCTTGTTCATTTTTTTGTCATTTTAGATTATGTATCATAAATAAACATAGTATTGTTACATTGTTTTCACTACAGTCAGGCCTTGCATGTAGTAGAAGCCTGTCGTGCTATGCTGAATGTATGTCTTGCAGTAATTTTTTCTTTCTGGGGTGCTAAAATACAGGAAATATACTTAAATATATATTTACCATTAGAGGCTTCCAGAATAAAGGTTAAAAAAAACCCAGCCTTTTCTACACAAAGAAGCTGACAGAGTTCTCCATGTCCACTTAATCCCAAGTTTTTAGTTTTCATTGAAAATAAAATGTCAAAACTTGCCAATGAATTGTCTTGAAAATTACGCCTATTTGCTTAAATATTGGTCATTACCACACAAGCAGAAATCAACATCACTAAAATAGTGATGCCTATTCCTATCACAGCATGTTGTAATTGCCATTTTTTCTTAAAACAAACACCCTTTCAAGGTCCATTTTTCCAGCTCTGTGAAGAGCAGAGTATTATCTAAACCCAAAAAGTCAAAGGCCATCAATGTTTTATTAACTGCTCTTTTAATAGTTCTTCAACAAAACTTTCATAATATGTTTAGGTGATTATATAACTGAATAAGAGACCTCTATAGCTTCCTTCTTACATTCTTAATTAGCAGTCTTTTTTTGGTATATGTTATTAAGGAAAATATTTTAAATGTAATTTTCTGTGTTTCTCCTATACAAAGAATACAAAAAATGGAGTACTCCATGGCTACATCATAGCAGCAAACATTAAAGGTTTTCCCTGATACTGCTTATAAGTACACCTTTTAGTGTAACCCAGAACAGTATTAATTTTGTATTACAAAATCTCTTTGTTTCTAGAGAATGACTAACAATTTTGTCATTGCAAGCAACATATATGTTGATTACTACAGTTTAAATTCACTTTTTGCTTGGTTAAAATCCGCTACTAAAGATCCATGAAATCCATTAAAATCCCCCAAAGTTATCCTGGATGAATTTCTAACGCGCTTAAATATTTCTGAAAATGTTTCAGAGTTAGATTATTTAAATAATAACTATATTTCCAATTCAGATGGCATTATGCAAATTGCATCATTTCACAAGGGTAATAAAAACTTTGGGACTATGATATTGCAATCCTTTGGTACTTAGCTATTTAAACTAGTCAGCCTGAATGAGAAGCAGTTCTATATTTCAGATAGAAAAAAATCTTTGCAAGATTTATGTAACATGATAAAAGGCCTTAGTGCAAAATAGTCAACAGTAGAATTCCTTGGATATCAGCAAAACTACTGCTTTTCAACTACTTTCTAAATAAGCCAGAATAACCGCATCAGAGAAAAGGTGACGTTTGTCTTTGCCCATCAAATCTCTCTGAAAATTTCAACCATCCCGTCAGTCTTATTCACAAGGAGCACCAATGAGCTACACAGAAATCTGCAGTATTTGCTTTCATGTCTGCCTTGTAGATGAGACAAAAGTAAGCAAAGCTTTAATTCAGCCTTGGTGTCATCAGCAGTAATTCTAGCATTAGAAGCAAACGCTGATGCCTTGCCAGGAGAAAAAAAAAACAAAAAACAAACAGTACTGAATATACATTTTTGGTAAACTGGGAGATCCTCCCAGACAAGCTTCTTTATAGGCACAGATTACTGTACTGTAAAGTACCTAAATTTTTGTTAACTCATCTGAGGTATAACATTTTGTCACTTTGTATCAGGCAACACTTGCCCCCACTGCAATATTCTGCACAGCAGTAGTATTCATTTTATTTTGCTACCTTCACTGTTCATTTATTCACAGACCTTAAACAGATACATACATACATACATGCATACATACAAACATACATAAGACAACCTTTGTCTAGCCACTCAGTCACTATCCTATTCTACATAATTTTTGCTGATTTGTTCTTCTGTATCAAAGAGGTTTCTGAGGGGTTTTTTTTATCCTTCCACTTTCCTAATGATTCATTCCCTGGAATGCTTATAGCTACAAGTTAGTTCTGTTCTTGGATTTTAGCACCATCTGCATGCCCTGGATAAGTAATTAATGAGATTTTCATATCCTCCTCTCTATTGCTTTTCCATTTTTTATAAGGAATGCTTTTTGCCAATACACATTATCCACAACACTAACATAAATTAACCTGAGTTTCTCACTGACTCCTCTGAAAGCACTATTTTGGCAAGATTCCATGTGGCTCTTCCAGGTACACCCAAAAAAAGAGCATACGGTAGTTTACTCCTTTGTGTCCCAGCGTAACTACAAAGATAGTGGGATTTTAGAAAATGCAGGCGCTGCTCTGAATTGCTCTGCACAGCACTGGCAGAGAGACATTCCCATTTCCAAAAGATGACACTGGAGCCAAAAAAGGCTAAGGAAGTAACCAGGGAAACTGCACTTTTTTTTCTTTAAAAATGCTAGTCAAAGCTTTCCAGTAGTGTTCTGCAACAAAAATAGTCAAAGAACCTTCATTTACAACACCCTGAATTTGTATTAAGTATGTTGGGGCTGACAAACACTGCTAAGTTTGGAATGCCCAGCTAGGGGACTAGTGCAGCTACAAACTTGAGATCACAGAATCATAGAATCAGTCAGGTTGGAAAGGACCTCTGAGATCATCAAGTCCAACCCTTGATCCAACACCACCATGGTTATTATACCGTGACACTAAGTGCCACTTCCAGCCTCATCTTAAAAACCTCCAGAGACAGTGAATCCACCACTTCCCTGGGCAGCCCATTCCCATTACCCTCTCTGTAAAGAATTTTCTTATTTAAAGCCAATCAAAAACTCTAAATCAAAAGGATGTATAAATATACTGCCCTAAATTAATCATATTACAGATTATCAGCATATAGTCATAGCCTTGTGTCCTGGCAACTGACATACAACTATCTGATAAACACACATACACATATACACATGTATATAGCTCCCCTGATCTGGGGAGGATGGGTATTCTGCGAAATAGAGTTTTCCCTTTTGCACATGTTGGTGAGCACTCCATAAAACTTTTAATCACCTAGTCTGATATTCAACACTACTACACTGATTCTATGCAATGATATATCCAGTGCTCCAAAGATGAAAGCTCATACCCACAAGTGCTCAGCCCTCACCATCTCTTTGACAACAATAGTCAGCTACAATTCCTCTCAGTTCTATTCAGTTTTCCTGCTCGGTTTATTCACAAAATGTTGAGAAAAAAGGTGTTTGGTCTGTTTGTAAGTAAAATGCAATGGAGATTCTTGTTTAAAGCAATCAGAACATCTGAAAGCAGAGATGGATTACCCAAAATGGAACCACAGTGGCATTTAGTTTTCACCTACCTACTGTCTCATCTTCCTCTTTTTTTTAACAAGCAGCATTCACCTCTTAGTTTACAACGAGAATGCCACTCCTGAAGCTGGTGAGACTGACCACAATTTGTGGAAGGTTCCTCAAATTGTATAAATTTTCATAGTTCTTCTTGATGCAAATATGGTTGTTGAAACTTCAGGCTATGAAGTCCAGTCCTCTGTCCTTGTAACCTCCCTTGTTTGTTGGGTTTTTTTCCTTCCAATATTTATTTTTTTTATTTTCTGATTCTTTTATTCAATTATGTTTTATAAATTTGGCAGAGTAAAACAGACAGAAATTCTACAGCTGTTGGAAACAACCAGTTTCAAATGGGAGAAAGTAATGGAGGCTTAGCTTATGGAGGAATGGTCAGAATAAAGAAATATCCAACATAATCTTGTCTCTTCATGGGGCAGAGGAGAGCAGACAGAGCAGGCAGGTAACTCATCACTTCAAGATTTGAATGCAGCTATATCTCAGCCTCAATATTCTGTTCTCATTATTTGAAGATCTAGATTCTTTTTTGATCCCTTGCTTAGTTTTTCATTTTATGGATTTTCTTTTCTACATCCTAATAAAAATCAAAGGATTTATGAAAAAGTGTTACTCTAAGTGTCTCGCAAATATTATAGCAAATAAAGAGAAACAATATCTTCATGATTTTTTAGAAAATTATAAACAATCAAACTCTTTCTCACTTGTCATTTGCAAGGCTGTACTTCATACAAATTAGTGCTAATGACATAGGGAATTTGTTTTGAAGCCAAACTTGTAATTTATTTTGATGCCTAAGCAGAAATGGCATGGAATGATTGGTTAAAACAGTTCATGTCAGAACAAAAAGTGCAGTCAAGAGTGTTCCACCTTCAATCCTGTGCTTAGCATAAAATGAGTACAGAGAAAAAATTATTTCCCCTTGAATACACTCATGCATATCCATATACAACACAGTAGGCAGGGGTATTATCTAAGTCATATGAGATGTCTCTGAAGATTGTGCAATGTCTTCTTCTTCCTGCCTGCACCCATTTTGCAGGTTATTTCATCACTGTAGTGTTCATACATCATTCAAGAATCCCAGCTTCTAGGACAGCCAATAGCCAACAGCCAAAAGCTGCTTATACAACAGGGCTGTATCACCAGTAAAAGTTAAAGCTGAGTCGTCTACAGAAAATAGTACTCAGTTTTGAAATGTAGTGATGTATCAGTAAAGCATCAAGTTACATACTGTAAGTACTCACACCAAGTGTCCCAATAAAATTAATTACAAATCTATCCCTCAATTCAAGAACCAATTCCCAAACATACCTTTACTCAGCTGAATTTATATACAGTCTTTCAATATGTATAAGTCTTTCTATATGTTTCCATTTTGTGGGTCAATGGCAAGCTAAAATGACAGCGTTAAGTTAAAACTTTTCATTACTAAAAGAATGAGCTGAATTTTTGCTGTAAGACATCTCTGAAAATGTCTTTCACAGTAAGTGAAAGTGGGCTGATGAACAGCTCTTGCTTTCAGAAGACTTTAAAAGAATCCATCTCAGACCCTGGACTATTTCTATTGTAGCACATGTTAGGCCAGATTGTGATCTCAGTCATAGTAGAGTAGCATGATAATGCAAACGGCTATGCCTAAGTAAACATTCTACTGGTTTCAGCTGAGCTATTTCAGATTCATAGAAATGCAAGAACAGAACTTAGACTAAGTATATTCAATTCATGACATGTGGCATGGTCAGAATGCAGTAATCTATGCAAAAACACTTTTAGAAACTGTCAGGGCTTACTAGGCACATAGTGTTGAAAAAAAAAAAAGATTTATTATTTCCATGTCTCTTTGCAGAGTATAGGTCAATAGAGAAAAAGGAATAAAGTGCTACAAAATTCTTGAAATATGAAAGCCCATAATTACTATGCATTATGTACAAAAGCATTGCTTGGTACACTTCATATCATGGATTATCACAACTGGCATTTACAAGTGTTCTTTTAAATTGTAGGAATCCATCCATCCACAATTGAAGTATTCTTGAAGATTAAGATTAACATGCCATGAATCATCACGGTTTAATATGCATGACACAGTTTCATTTCACACTTGTTCTGCATGAGTTGATTGTCGTGTATACCAACATCAAACAGATGTAAATTCTTTAATTTTTTTGCTCCCAAAGTATGTTTTAATTACCTAGGAGGGTTCATACAGAAAAAGAGAAAGGTATTTTGAAGTAGATTTAATGCAAAATCTTTAGATTTTTTGTTTATGTTCTTAACCATATAAATTTTAATATTAAAAGGAATGCTTGATACACAAAGGAACTGCAGACTGCTCTGATTAAATGGTACATTTCTTGTTCCAAACAAGAAAATAAACTTTCATTATTTTTCTAGTAAAATACCAGGCAACTGAACATGAGCTTAGTGATATGAAATGTTTCTGCAAGTCAATGGTATGTGTATACAATGCCTAAATTCTTAAATTTGGGTATTTTGCAAAGAAATCAAAATTCCACATAAAACATCACTATATAAATTCTTACATCAACCGTGTTATAAATCCCATTTTATGTATGATCTAAATTAAAAAGTCTTTAAGTGTAAAATATTTCATAAGCCCCCACTGTACAGAGGCCAGAAATGGACATGAAAAGATATCCTAGGTTAAAAATAATGCATAATGAGAAAGCTGTTTCCAGCCAATGCCAGCTCCCACTTTCTGCTGTGTCAGGTGCAAGCTGTGATTCTCCCGGACCAGAAGAGCAGCAGAGCCACAGGTTAGGATGGAATAGTATTGGATAAAAACTGTGAGCTTTAACTAATTCCTAACTTGATCAAACAGAGTTCTTATTATAATTTCCATGGAAGTTAGAGCACGTCTCTAGCTTTGGGTCCTATCTTACTGAAATCACAAGAGGAGTGGGAATGGCTCCCAGGGATTTTGCACTAGAATTAGTTTTAGCAAGCTGAAACAGTCTCCACTTGAAAATAATTATCAAAAAATAATTATAATAATAGCAACAGTGTTATATTTGATATATACCTGTTAATGTTAGCATAAGTAGCAGATATACAGTAACAGTAGATAAAATATTTTCAAAACTAAAATATTCAGCCCTTCCCCATGCCAGATATCTTTTTCGCACAGTAATGTTTTCAACACCATACAAATTATTTAAATTTCTTGCCTACATACTGACATAAGCTGGTATAGAACTTCAAAATGAAAATGTGAACTGACATTTTGAAAAATAAAGGACAGTCATGACAGTAGAGTGCAGTGACCTCTGTCTTCCAGTATTCTCTTTTTTCTTTATTTCTTTTTCCAAATGCCTAAATAAGTGTAAGGTGCCCAGAAACAAAATGTATATTACCAATTAAACCCTACTTCCAAGGTAATTAAAATACATTTTCACTGAATTTAATGGGCCAATAAATTAATCTACAATGTAGAATTCACACACACCACACAAAACACTTGTGCAGATTTCTAAAAACACACACTCATCGCATTGCAGGAAATCAAGCCTGCATTCCTTGTTCAACCAAAATTCCCTGGCTAGAATAACAGCTTTAGATGTTATTTTTGTTCTCATTCTGTTTTACTTTGTTAAATCACCAGATTTTTTTTCTTTTTACTTAAGATAAATGTGTGAAAGTGCCTTCTTTCCATTCATAGATGTTATCTTCCTCAAACTTCAAATGATTCATCTGGGTGAATGTAGTTATAAATAATTTATCAAGATACATACCAGTTGTTAGGGGGGAAAAAAAACCTGAAGGAAGAATATCATTGCATAAAATCTGAACATTAAAATTGATTTTTTAAAAATCAATCTTTAATTGGTTTTATTACCTCCTAATCCAGGTCTGAGGCGATTATCATAACCATCCAGAAGTCTGTCTAGAATTCTTGTAAAGATGGTGATGTTATTCTTAGCTTCATCTTCCAGGGAGTCAGCCAGCACTGATCTAAATGGACATTTTACATTTTAGAAAATTCTAGGTATGTTTCAACATACACTCAACACGCAGTTTTTTCAGGCTGACCTTTAACTTGCTGCACTCTAACAGGAAGGGTGTAGTTAACAGTATACGAATATACAATTTATATGTAGATATACAACAAGTTCAGAAATATAACAGTCAATGACATACTATTTAAAATTTCAAGGAAGTAATTTTCCAGTAGCCTCTACTTCTAGTCATTATTGCATCACTCTGAATACTACTTCAAGCTCCCATAACACATTTGGCTGTGTAGGTGAAAAAGCCTAAAAGAGCTTCCCAGTCCTCGGTGACACATCACTCAAGGACCGTCTCCTTCCAGCTCTGTCTTATCTGTCCTCACTTAGGTATACTCTATCTCTGGATAAATCCTGTGGATATGCTTCCACCCAATGGTCATGTAATGTACATGACCAGAAGAACTAACATGAGGGAAAACTCCAGTGATCATGCTCAGGGAGTCCTCTGACGCCAGTGGTTGGTGGGTGGAAACAACAATGCTGACTAGCAAGCTGTAGGATAGCTGTGGATACCCTTCATATTTCTAAAATGCTATTTTGTCATGAAAAGCATTATCTGATATTCCACTAGATGCAGACAAATCTTATAAAAGTTGGATAGAGAAAGAAATAATAAACTTACCCAATAAAGAAAGACATTACAGCTTTTATGGGTCAAATCTCTGTGGAATACACTAGGGGCTGGAACATGAACTGCTGCCCAGGCAGCTGTGGTGCTTAACAGTCCTCCGGGACCTGGGCACCCAGACCAAAGGGGTTTTGTGCCAGGGAAACACGCACAGGCAGAAAGCCTTACACATGCAAATATTACTGTGCCAACAATTTTAAGCACCATGCATATGAAATGCATGAGCTCATTAGTCTTACCTACTTAATACCAGCATATTGATATCAAGGGAACAAAGCATCATATGCTACATGTATTACCATTTATATCTTTTCCAGCCACCTAAATTTTTAACCTGAAATGTTTGAGTATTTATTATCTCTGAATGCACTACTGATCAAGGCATTCTGAATGCCATAAAAGCAAGCATATTTTCTTCCTCTTCCAAACCAAAAGTAGGTTTGGGTGATGTTTTCTCTAAAGCAAGCTATAAAATGACTAGGGACAGGGCTTTATTTTGGTCTCCAGTTCAACAGCGTAGAGGAAGGATTTAAATGTAAATCATTGCAGCCTGTCCTTTCCATCACATAAAACACATAATCGACCCAAATCAGATAATTTAGAAAGAACACATCAAAATGTCATGTGTGATTTTACTGATGTGTCAGTTTTTTCTTAATTTTAATTACTGGATGGCTCATTTTTTGTTTGTGAAATGTATTTCTGTACCATAAGTCTCTGCCATTTTTAAGCCTCTTTTTTGAGATACAACAGTTTTTTGAACTTAAGATTCCACTAAGAAATTAGATCTTAAAATTATATCAAATTAGGGTTGAATCCTGCAAACTTTACTCAGGCATAAACTCCTTAATTACGCATGTAGTCTCTTTGACGTCAGTAAGATTACTCACTTGAGTAGGGTTTGCAGGATCTGGCCCACTGTGACTCAACTAATACTGCACCATAGTTAGGTATAGAGTGAAATAGAAAACATAGTTTCAGGAAGTATTCAGGAAACAAACAAAAATAATTGCAGACTTTTTAAATCGCATGAAACTTGCATTATTTGGTATACAACCCTTACCATATTAGGACAAGACCTACTGCAGCCAAAGAACCAAAGCAAGTAAACTGAAGTTACAAACTACAATTAATTGCAAGTGTAGGGACTGCAAGCAACACAAAAGTATTACATGATTAAAATTACTTCTTCTTATGCTTTCACTTTAGAAATAGAGAACTTTAACACAGGAAAAGTTGATTAATAAATTATGCTATTGTTTTATTATATGTGATTGTGAAGTTGTATGCTATCTCCACCTAGAGGTTTAAAGCTTTAATATCATTTTGAATTGTGTTATGTTTGACTAAAAAAAAAAAAAATCAAGAAAAAAAAGACATGCCCATATTACAAAATATTTAAGCATGATTTTAGAGACCGTGATTTGCCATGTGACTTCATGATAATCTATTTCTCCATCTTGACTGTTCTGCATGGTACAGAATAACAGTGATACAGTAACTCCAATAAATCTTTAAGATCCAATAAGGCATTTAAAGAAATTGCTATTTTAATGGTGAAATAAAACATAAATTCACGAACTGTCTAAGGACAAGAGACTAGTCTTTTATGGTCCCTAAACTACATTCTACTGCATTTGCTCAGGAAACTATGTAATACTGCATTCAAACAGCCAAGAAAGATTTTTTTTCATTACGTTACTACATACCAGACTTTTATAAGCTCTCACACAAGCTTACTCTTAACAGATCAGAACGTACATGTTTGCACTGAACAACAAAACTAAATATCCTCTCACCTTGTTGGTAGCCACACCAATAAAACGAGAAGAACCAACTGCATCTCGGAGAGTGTCAGCTTCCTCTCCATCGCCGCTCTTAGCAAAACCTAACGGTGCAAGAAAAACACAAACCCACTCTCAACGACAGTCTCCACCAAGCAGTGCTTTCAACTTAACTCGAGGAAGAATATGTCACTTCACTGGAGAAACCACTGAAATTCCGCAGCACTTTTCACTACTAACAACTTATTGTATCTCCATCTTTCCCAACGATCCTGCTCTGTGCAAAAAGGCAACGTATGATCAGAAGTGGCATGTGAGCCGGCGCATCAGATGCTTTCCTGTTCCGCGATGCGAAAGCCCCAAGACGAAGAGGAACAAAAAATAAAAACCGTATGTATGGGAGGATGGGGGTTTAACCACCCCTCGCCTCACTACGGCACACCGCAGCCGGGGGGGCGGGCGGGAGGCAGAGTCATGCCGTTCGCCGGGGCTCGGTGCGGGGACCGCGGGCGAGCCGCCTCCGCCGCCGCCGCCGCCGCCGAGCGCCCAGAACGTTTGACAGCTGCTCGGCAAAGCACCGGCGGCCGCCGCCGCCGCC
>VXAY01003830.1:1901923-1998291 GCA_013399855.1 Oxyruncus cristatus | reverse complement strand
AAAAAAAAAAAGGAAAGATGAAATGGATCAAGGTATATGAAGACACCATAAGAAATTTTTTATTTAAATTATTTAAATACGTCTCTCTTACTCTTCTTCAGAGGGATTTTCTTCTCAGCTTCCTGCATTTTCTACCAGCCTGTTCCATTTTAAGAAAGAAATCATAAGCTTCAAGTTTCTCCTCTGTTGCACCATAAAAACTTTGGAAAAATTACTATTTCAAAGTTATTTCTTTTATTTTGTGTACATTATTTTAAATGTAAAATGAGTCCTTGGTGTTCCATCACTCTAATTGAAAAAATATTTTGGCAATGAAGAATGTTGTACTTCACTAATACACCAGCAGTGATGAGAGTATGTCTCAAAAAGTGTGAACAGTACTTGTAAAGCCATGTAGCTCTCCTCAAATGACATAACAGGGTTTTATTTGGCTGAAAATGAAATAGTATATGTAAGGTTGATCCTGAATACTATTCCAGCACCTTATTTGAACAAACCCTGCTTGTTTGCAATTTTCATTACTTTATAAGTTCTTTAGTTCAGTTCTGTCATTTGCACTTTGTAAAACATTAATCTTAATCGTATGCAACCAACTGAACATTGATGTATCTTTCCTCAAGTTTTTATGTATCTCTGCATTCCAGTCAACTGGCAACCCAAGCTGTAGTGTTAAAACCTCCGACCAATGCTCTTGACTTCCACAGGGCCCATAATTCTTTCCAAGGCTTTTCACTTCAGAGACTCATTTGAAGGTCAGTCCTTTGGATATATTTCACAGAAGAATGGCAGGGACTAGCACATTATTCCATCCAAATACTTGGGCTTGAATAAGAGCATCCCTATACTGCAGTTATTTGGCAGAGAAATGTGAAGCTTTGATGTAGTTCGCATTCTGTTATCAGTATAGAATTTGGCAATATGAGTGACAAAAATTGCCTGATAACATTGGCACTTTTGAGATGGCAGGGTGAACACTTGATGGTCAGTAACTCCATGGCTCTAGTGCTTTTAATTCAGATTTGTCTGCAGGTTGCTCTATACTAGATGTATCAGGATGAGTCCCCCTAAAACCTTCGTGGTTTTCATACAGTTTTTATGAAACATATTTAAAATGCAAAGTTTTGCCTACGCTCCACAACATCCTTCCTGTACCTCCTATCTGATGGACCATGTAGAGGAAAATTAATGCAATATCAACTAAAAAATTGGAATTTTCTACATGTATTGGGTTTGGAATAATCTGAAGTATTATAAGATCATGGAAGGACTATTAGCATAATGTATTTATACAAGGACAATATATATTTAATCAGTACTTAATGGTGATATAATAATAGGTTTCTCATAGAGAATGACAATATGATTTTCATCTTTCTGAATTAATAATCTTGCAGAATATTGAAGACCATTTTTACACTTCACTCACATGCAGAAAGAAGAAATCTTTTTCTGAGCAAGTAAGGAAGCCTCTAAAACAAATCAAAGATGTGGGCACTGAGCACAGAAGACTAATTAAGGCAAGTAACTCAGGAAAATTAATGCTGAATTGGGGGTAGTTCAAAGAGTTCAAGGGCAATCTTTTAAAATGAAGCATTTATGGCCTTGAATAGTTAAGACTTTGTGAATTACTGTATTCTATTCCAGAAGGCATGAAACATCAAAGGTGAGTGGAATAGAAATAAGTTTGTGTGTACAAAGTGATGGGAAAGAGAAAGGAAGAGCTCTCATTGTATTCACAGAAGGGCAAGATTCAAGATCCTCAAAGTCTACTCAGGAGATAGTGACCACAGCTACTGCACTATGAACAGGGGCACGGATGTAGGGAGGTGGTCAAAGGAACATGTGCAGGGGTTCCAGGCATGCTGGATTCCCCCTTAGGTGGTGTGTCTGGTGGATGCTGCACCAGGTGATGCAGGGTCTTCAGCACCCAGCATGACCCATGCTTGTAAGTAGCTTCTTTATAGTGTTGCTAAATTCCTTCCTCAGAAACAGAGAAGGTTCTGAATCACTGATGTGAAGTGGCACTGTAAAGGAAATGTGATCNTCTTTATAGTGTTGCTAAATTCCTGTCCTCAGAAGGACAACCTTCCTGGTTGTCCAGGACACACCAGGACAATTTTTGCAGGATAAATAAAGCTTTAGTACCTCAGTATAAGATGCTTATGTGACCCTGTCAGGGGGTCAGGAGTAATAATGATCAGCTTTTAAATGGATGTTTCAGAAGTAGGAATTGAAACTTGGAACCTCTATCCAAAAGGGCCATTGAAACAACAGGGCTACTTGTATTGTGGAAGAAAGTCAAGAGTTTTCAAAGAGAGACAGGAAACTCTGATAAGGTGTCACTAGAAGACACCAAAGCAAAAAAAATGTTGCTGCTGAAGGACAAAAAGGGTGGGTACCCACAGGTTTTTAGTAGATGTACCCATGAACATAAAGGTCTTCTAGCAAAGTGGAACAGCTGCAACGGGAGACTATAAGAGGGACAAACACAATAGCTGGTAAGAAAAAGGGAGTAAAACAGTAGTCTGAACATCCCTTTCCTCAGTATTTGCTGTTTTGGGCTATATTTCTTGTTCTTTGATTAAACTTTGAAAATATTGGAAACTCCTCTTTTATCATCTTCAACTATATTGTTTACCGAAAGAGACTGTTGACTGGGACAGCTATAGGCAGGACCAGAGGGAGGTGTTTTACTTCTGTACATCTTGAAGATGTACAGCACTATTTCTGGGTGGTAGAAGAAAAATAAAACCTAACTAGTGATAACAATAATGTTATAATAAATATGGTGCAAAACTGAGAAGCATACCTTAATATAAGAGCCTACAAACACTTTTGATGAATGTTAGTCTGGTAACAACGGTAACACAGGTATTTAAATACCACCACTGTCAGGTTTTTGGACAGAGTTATCTTCACAGAAAATCGTATCTTATTAGAGTAAATAATGTATATTGATTCCATCTCAAACATACACATGAAACCTGCCTTTTTTTACAAGCAACCTCATTATGTCAGCTCACTGTGGTTAAGGAAAGGAGATAATATTAAAATATGTTGGGTAAGCAATTTTATTATGCTAAATGTTTACCATGTCTGCTCTAGAGCTTTTAAACACAAAATTACCTTTTTTTTTTTTTTTTTGAGATTTCTTAACTGGCTGAAACAAACTCTACCTTGTTCCAAAAGTCATAGAGAACAAACTACAGCTCTTTTCCTTGTTTAGTAAGTTTGGATATTCCCCTTAAGACTCAGTGTGGATGCAGTGACATCACAGTTGTATATTTTCTAGAAACACATAATCTGAATGCCTCAGGAGAGTAAAATAAGTGCTTTCACAAGACAGAAATAAGTGAGGTTTCTCAAGTTTCATGAAAATGTATGCATGGGTGAAGATCAAGTGTGGAGATTTTCTGCTAAACAGGGGAGTATTTTTACAAAACTGCCAAAGCATGTCTAAAATAATATTTTTAATAATATAGCATCTTATTTCATTTTACTGTTTTTTGCAAAAATTACTGGCCCTACAGTATCACTGCAATTTCTTTGAAATCCTACTCCCTCAAATTTATTTTTTCTTGATCTCAGAGAATAAACTATGATTTAGATTTTTAAATATATAGATATACACACAGACACACACACTAAAAAACCGTGATTGATTGGGCCTGATTTTGATTAAGCAGATAAGCATTGTTCATTTCCATCCGAAAAGGGATCAAGAAAGTAAAAAATGAATGAAAAATGTTAGCAAAGTCATTTAAGAATGAATGTGATTAGAATCCATATCCCCTTTACCATACCCAGAACTCTCAAGAGCAAATGGCAAATGTATTCCAGCCACTGGCAAGCAAAGAATAGATAATAAATCTCAGAGAAATGAGGAAGGTTAATGGAAGACCATAATAAGGAAAGTAAATTATCTCACAAAATTCAATTAGGAACTTTGATATCTAAGGCTAAAAGTAGAAACCAGAGGTTCAGAGATACCTGGACATAGAATTGTATGTAATTGAAACAAGAAAATGTAGAACAAAAATGTTTTCTTGTAAGAGAAGTCAGTTTTACAAAGGTGGAAGAGGGACAGAGGTATTCATTCCATTGAAAAAGCTTCTTTATAGCTGGATTGGATACTGTTGTTTCATTATATGCAAGCTGGAATGGATATTTCCTACAGTGTGATCATCTATCAAAGCCATTCTCAATGGTCAGGAATTCCCCCTCTCTTCCTGTCTCTCATGGGGGTGTACCAGCGAAGTCTACAGCCTTGTTTTTAACCTTGATTATTTAAAGAATGTAAATAAGTAAGACTAAATAAAAAGAACAGTTTTCAATTACTTTGGGCTGCTATCAATATAGTATACAGTTAACAGAGTAGCTAACAACCACTATCAACTCACTTCCAGGTCCTTATCCAGAATTAACTACCAGAAATACAGACAAGCTTGGGCAAAATGTTATTTTCTGATTTTATAAAAGACAGTACCCCTATTTTAAAGAAGAAAACACGGGGGTAAGTGTAGTAGGATGTTCATAAAACTTGTAGTTAAAAGCATAACTTGAAGTTATGCCTTTCTGCAGCAAAAAGCAATTAATTAACAGTAAAAAATAAAGGAAATGTCTCCTGGAGCTCAAGGAATTGTTGTTCACACACTCGGCCAGAAGAGGGACTGCTGAAGTCTGAGTCATGCTCTGCCCAGAAGAAGCTGCCTTAGATATGCAGAAAAAGCATTTCCAGGGCAGTGCAGCTCCCAGGTAAAGAATTTTGGCTTTGGTACTAATCTGCAGCATGAAGGCTGTCCACCTGGTGATTCAGTAAAGTGCCCAAGCTTTCAGAAAATGAACCCACACCTCAAAAGCCAACATCTTCCCCTAATGGATGAAGAGGTTTACTTAGATTTAAAATTACAAAAGCACTTCTTCAGGCTTAAATGAATTAATTATACAGCAACTACAATACAACTAAATCTCAGCAATGTCCAGGCTGTTTGTGGGCAGGCTGACACCAGGAGTCAGACAGTGGCCAGCATTCCTCTCCGTTCATCTACCTCCCTCACCTGACAGACAAGCCTCTGGGCATTTTTCATTTAACAAGCGCAGGCTGGACCACTAGTTCTCCTGATACTATGAAAACACAGTGATCATTGGTCTAACCTGTACACTTTTATGTTTCCAATAAAGGACCCAGATTTCCAAACAAAGCTTGGAAATACATATTGTTATCATTTTTATGTCCCTCCTTTTATATAATGACCTAATGCAGTTTAGTTTCAAACATTTTCAATTCACAAACCTCTAAAAACTTCTCAGTGGAGATATATAGTGAATTTAAGCCTACTAACAAAATGCTTTTCATGGTTCAATTTCTGAGACCCTTAGGGAAGGAATCCATACACTTTACAAATTAAAACCCACCATAGTGTCCAAGCCTTATCTTGATTGCAACCAACCAGGGAATGTGTCCTGTAGCTCCTAATTGTACCATTTGATTTTACAGGCCTGCCTGAAGGCAGAAGGGTATAATTCCCATGTAAACAGTATTAAATTGGTGAGAATTGGCTTACATATATTGAACACATTTGTGTGTTTCACTTTGCCAATGGTGATACATTTTAAAGAGATATAACTATTAGAAATTCTTCGTTTAGTCAGCTAGAGTATCTTTATTTGTATTAGAAAATTGCAAACATATCAACAAACTCAAGAAATTAATTTAACTGTATGCATGTACTTTATAGCCAGAGGAGTATTATTCTGGAGAGTGAATTTCCCCTTTGCATGTGCAGTTGTCACCTCAGATAGGGCACTCACCCGTCGTGTTCTGGCCTGTCCTTTATTATTCCAGTTGTTGGTGTGTGCACAGTAACCAGCTCCCAGGCACACTGTGCCAAGACAGGCTGTTGAGGCTGTATCCAAATTAGGACTTAAGCAGAATCTAGACCTCATGTTAGATACTTCAATACACAGGGAATGCAGAAAGAGAGAGAGCTCGAGCAAGGCTGCCTGGTAGTTACATCTTCTCCTGAGCTTACAACCGCTTTAAAAATCAAGCTGATATCTATTTTTAGAAAATACCAAGGCACTTGGTTCTTCCACTCCAGGCAGATGTTTATCTGCCAAATGCATTCTGACCCACCTCTCCCATAATGGCACCCCAGTCCTGTTTCTGTGTGATAGTGTGGAAACTTTTCTATCAACACACAACAGAACAAACTCCATCTTAGCTATGGGACTACATGCTGTTATGTAGAAACAAAAGGAATGACCAAAGAGGATGGAGATCATGACAAGTTTCCTGGGTATTGCTATCAAGACAGTTTCGGAAGTCAGCTTGCATAAACTTTGTACAAGTTATTTCCAGAAGTGATGTGTTCTGGAGACAAACAAAAACAAAACTCTAAAACAAACAAAAAAGCAAATAGATAAAAAAAATTATACACATACAAAAAAGTTTTTATTCTCTGAAATTCTCACTGACATTCCAAGAAATTGCTTTAAAAAAAATAAAAAGAGAGAGAAAAGTCAAAGTACTCTTTCTTTTCCCCGTATGCTTCAGAATTGTCTCATTTGGATACAAAGTGGTATGTGGGTTTTTTGGATTTTCAAGGGCAGTTGCTCCAATTGTACAAAAAAGCTCAGCATCCCTTCTATTTCTGGCAGAGCAGAAACCATCTAAGTAACCAGCAAAGTAGAAACATCAAAATCTGTAAATTCTTACTTGAATTTAACCTCCAAGTTTCTGCCTATAGGTGACAGACTCCATTCCCTATTGATGCAAATTCTTCTAACCAATTAATTAATTCAAATTATGTACACTGTAAAATAAAGGCATTTGGTTTTTAATTTCTTGTGCAGCAGAGAAATACTATTGCTATTGTTATTATTTAATACACAAGTCACACAAAACATTTTTTGGACAAAAGGTTTAAAATCCAATGGTTTATGCAACAGGACACAGGAAAGCGTTGCATGAAAATATAAGCTGTGCTATGTAAAGGTGGTTACAAAGCAAGCACTAGTTTTAAAGTTAGTTCACTAGAGTACTTAAAAGACCTGTTAGCCCAACTTCTCATTCACATGTAAGAGTTTCATAAAAACTCATTTTAGAATGTCTAGCGAATGTCTCTCCAGCCATTTCAGAGATTTTATCCCTTGTTATTTCAATACATTAAAATGATGAGCATATGATTTAATGTAAAGTTTTCATATGCCAAACAAAGTTGAATTAGTGCATTAAATAATCAGCCTCTAAAATTAGTATGGGAAGAGACAAACTAAGCAATAACTGTGTTTCTCTTACTCTGAATTTAAAGCTATAGTTCTGCTGTTAACCTCTAAGTTTTTATGGTGCATTTGCATCTTTGATAAGTGTTCCAGTCCAAATAAACATTTAAACAGACAACTAGAGCTGAAATAACTCTTAAATTTCATCAAACCAGGGATGCAGATATGTCAGATACATTTGAAACCGCTACCTAAATAAATTGTGTTAATTTAGGACCTTTCTTAGTAAAGTTCTCTTTAGTATTAATTTATTTAAACAGACTGAAAAGCCATTTAATAAATTCAGTCATAATGACCAACAGGAATCTTTTCTCTCTTTAATTTCAAGAGACATGACTGCTATTCCACCTCATGAGTATCTGCCGATGAACTCTTGTGATATGGACTCCATATTTCAGCCCTGGTATGCAATATTTGCTTCCATCTAAGAGGCAGTGCTGAACAAATAAATCACTGCATTTTGTGCAGAGATGACACTAGTTATACAGGTTAAAGAAATCTGAGTTATACATAGTCAAATTTTAGCACTGTGCTATGAAAGTATAGCCTGGATTACTTTTGCACACTGTTATTCAAGAGATTTAAAAGAACATTTCCAATAATCTCATTTTAACATTTTAGATTGACACTTCACAATAGCTACAGCAGAGTCAATTAAGTGTTTGGGTACCAGGATGAGGGAAGAAAGGGAATTCATTTGAATTGATTGTCTTTTTCAGCAATATCGGCTGTTCTATTTAATACATCAATAGCTTCCTCACTGTCCTTGTCCTACTCAAGAGGCACTACCTTTACTGCAAAATATGGTTTGAGCTTCAACATCAGAAAAGAGACGGGAACAGAAGAATGTTGAATTACTGACGTTAGCTTTATTTGTTTCCTTGAAACTGCTTTATCTCAAAAAGAACAAAAGAAACTTCTGATAAAATATTTCAGTTTAGTGGATCCCAATGCTTAGACATCCTAATAGACACTGTAGTTGCACAAAAAAAAAAAAAAAAAAAAAAAGGCTTTTTAACTAATAACACTGTTTCTTCAAATATATTTGAGACAGCTCTGATGTAGGGGATTGCCATACAGAGGTGTAAGTAGTTTCCACCCTAAATGTTTTGCAAGGATGCTTTTAAGGAGCAAGGCTTTTCATTTCTTTATGCAAGAATATATCTTTACTTTAGAGCTTGAAAAACAAGATTGCTTCATTCCTTTGAAATTTTAATTTCAGCTCTTAAAAGAATGCAAAGAGAGACGTAAAATATTTTGAGCCTTTATGCTTAGTTGCTATTAAAGCGTGTACGAAACTGGAACATGTCCTCATTTCTTAATATTCAGCCTTAGTCTGAACTCTCTCTCATCAGGGGTAAGTGCTTGGGCATCTTAAAGAAAATGGATTAAGAAATGACTTTTAAAGAAATCCTGTCCTATCATACATCTGTCATTCAGCTCAAATTACTACCCATTCCAAATTAAGATCCTTTTAAAGTGAGCAATTAATAAACATTTCTGGCCTCTAGATTCATCTCAAGTTTCTTGTTTCTCATTCACTATTGCACAGCAATCATTACAACTAGCATTCTAATCTTCGTGGTGATATGTAGTGGTGGAAATTGCTGCGCTATGTGCGTCCGGGAGATACTGCTCCCTAGAAATAATGTGTCTATGGAGGCAACAGGAGGACATAGGAAGTTAATTTCCTATGTTATCCACTGGAAAAAGCCATTTTAAATGAACAGATTTTAAAATGAGCAGATAGAGACTACATCAGAAAATTGCTCATCTCTCCAACTCGTGCTATTGAAATAGCACTTAGGGACTGATTTGTGATAATCTGGTGATTCACTGGAAAGGACTGAAGGTACAATATCTCCCCTGTTGACAATGATAAGCAAGAATGAGATTTCTTATTATTACCAATGTATCTGCTGAAATTACTACTTAAGTACTTTCTGCTATTGCTATTTTTCCTTCTGTTGTGATTAAAGTACCACCAGAAGAACACTGCATTCTGTGGGGTCTCAATTAAAGCTAGTCAGCTTCTCCACACAATCCTATCCAAGAGGGTTACAAGTGGAACAAGAGACAATATACTAACTTTAATAATGTTTCACAGGTTTTAGCACTTTCACTATTTAGTGGTGCCTTTATTTCAGAGAATTGCACTTCCAAATGTCATGAGAGTCCAGATGGGGGTGTTTTGGGGTTTTTTTGCTTTTTTCTGAGGTCACATCCTCATTATTAATTTACCTGCAGTAGGATTGCTGGATGATCCTAGATATTAGACGTATCTAGAATGCAAGGGTGCCCACTCATGACCTGAGGGTTTATTCTGCAATGACTCAGATAAAACTCCCTTTTCTTTCAGGAGCTGATTTGACTGAAGAAAAGTAAGCATGGAAACACACTCCATGATATGATCCCAAACTTTGGCCAGATTCACAGATGTGACAGTAAATGTAATTTGAATGCCAAGATCAGGAGTATTAACTAGTTTCTGAGCAACATTCTTTGCATCCATAAATTGGGCTCGGCTGTGACTTGGGTCCTCAGCCAAGAACACAGCCTCTTCAAGGATGGACACCTGAGACTTCATGCCTGCAGAGGCAGAACCTACTCACATCAGCCATAAGAAGTGGGGAAGGGAGCCCTCACCCTAGTCCTGCATGCTGAACTAAGTACTTGACTCATCAGAAGGAGTATGAAAGGTGATTATTGCTTAAAAGGATTGGGATTAAATTACTGCCGTGGGACATATGGAGCAATTTCCCCTGGAGAATTTTCTCTTAATCACACAAGTTATGTCTATATTGCTAAATAAAAGCCAGGCGGACACCTGTTCACATGATTAAGGACATTCTGACATAGCCTTTGCAGGTGAGAAGGAACTGTCCAAAACAGGGCCAGGTACCAAGCTAGCTGTTGAGTAACACAGTCAGGAGAGCAAGCAAAACAGAGCCTTGATAGGACTGCTGTAGTACACCCACTGCACAAGAGGCTGGCTAAAGTCAATTTTCAAACATTTGCCTTTATGCAGCAGTCACCTCCTCTGTCAAAGGCAAGAGGCCCCCTCTTTCCACAGACTGTTGAGAGAAGGGTTGTCTTAGGACATTGATGTAATGTTTAGGCCATATGAGTTGGAAATGTGCCAATCCTAGGGGAGAGGAGGAAGAAAACAGCAAAAGGGCGGTGAAAACAGATGTCAGTAAATAAAAAGGCAGAGAAGCTATGTCCATTTCCTGTCCAGTTCTACTGTTACAGCTGTTTCTTTACTATTTCTTTATAGTGTGTTATATTGTATCTATGTACATGCTTATGTTTTTATATGCAAGTAAGAGGCAGTTTCATACTGCAACTAAAGAAAAGTAACCCCTAGCTGCAGTCAAGTGCTCCCACCACTCTCCTTATACTCATTTTCTAATGCTTTACTCATACTTATTCACTTGCAGTGAACTAGTTCCAAACACCAAACTAGCACAACTGTACCCTAATTTCTGTCAACTCAGTTCCCTAAATAAATCCACCATTGAATAGGACCCCATCATGGTGAGCATGTGCTGGAACCCAAAAATGAAGGTGCTTAACTGGGAGGCAGGAGGAGCAGGACTGACCTTTGGGTCAGCCAGCAGCCATTTGACAGGCTCAGCTGTACTTCCAAACATACTCCCAGCCACGAAGATTTTTATTCAACAGAGATATGTTAGACCTAGCAGTATCTACTTGTTACATACAACATGGCACAAGTAGAAACAGGGGGTTTGGTGGTTTTGTTTGTTTGTTTGTTTCTGGTGTTTTTTTGTTTTGGGGTTTGGGTTTTGTTTGGGTTTTTTTGTTTGTTTGTGTGGTTTTTGTCCTGGGTTGTTTGGTTTTTTTGTTTTTTGGTTTTTGGTTTTGTGAGTGTGGTTTTATGTCTTGTTTTGTTGTTTTGTTCTGCTTGGTTTGGGGTTTTTTTCCTGTAGTGTGGAGAATAATTTATTCCTCAAGACCTGAAAATACGATTGGTAAATAGACTCAGATACATGGATCAATTTGAAACTGGAGTGCTTTCTACTTCTCAGGATCTGCTGTCTATGCAGTTTTACCTTGAATCTTCTGTCAAAGCAAGATTCCAGCATATACCTGCTGCTTCCTGTCCAGTGAAGAAGCCATAATTACATAAGCAGTACAAAACCTCTGTAAACTGAAATTTTTGCTTATCCTTTTAGAATGCTGCTTTCTGGGCACATTGAGAGCAAACCCCTTCTATGGGCTGAATCTCTCAGAAGTTCACTGCATTATTAATAGCTGATTCAATTTAGCTAGTTAGAGGAAGAACAGTTTCTGAAATCAGACTGGATTCCAACCACCTTTCTTTGATTTATATTGTTTTTATCCTTTATCACTAATTGCTCCCTGTGCATGGTTTGCAACACAGCTATAATTCCTGTATTTCTATAATGCCAAAATGAATAGCTGCTAGGCAATGTTAATCCTTGCAACCGTCATGCTGGAGATTTTAATGCCCTCCCCCCACCTTCCCTCCCCGCCTTGTTAGGATTTTTACCTTCATCTTGAAATCACATTGTTGCATTTCCCTATTCATGCCTTCTCATTTCTACCACCTTCCACTATAGATGCTACTGCTGATAATTTTACACTGAGCGCTAGCATATCATAGAATCGTAGAACCCAAAAATGTCTTGGGTTGGAAGGAGTCTTAAAGATCATCTAGTTCCAAACCCCCCAACGTGAGCAAGAAACATCTTCCACTACACCAGGTTTCTCAGAGCTCCATCCAACCTGGCCTTGAACCCTTCCAGGCACGGGGCATCCACAACATCTCTGGTTGTAGTGCAAGGTATCCTCACTGCCAAGACATAAGAGGCAGACTCAGCCATTTTGATTTAGGAAAGCTGCCAGCACGAGGGCTGTCCTCTACCAACGTGGCTTTATAACAATGAAATTTGTTCTGAGAAGGAAGTTTGCAAAGTAAAAGTAAAACCTCAGCACCACATGTGGCAAACATATTTCTCTGTACCTTTCTCTAAGATCAAGAATAAATTGAGTATGTCCTTCAGCTACTTTTCTCTAGATACCATAATTGTATTTCTTCTCTATAATCGAACAATATACAGAAACATTTTGCAATGATGCTGCAACCCCAATGATACTGTGCAGGGTTCACTCATAAAACACAGTAAGTTTTGTGTCACCAGAGGATATACGGTTTCTGCTCTGAGGATTCTTTTGAGTCAACAATTTCTTCATTAATCACAGCCTTACCTCACATATAATAAAATGCTTGCACAAAGAATGTGAGTTAACAATTACAAATATTTTAAAGAATGGTAATGATTTTTCTCCTTGCTACTTACTCCATTTAAAAATTGCTCTGGATGTTGATACTGAGAGCAGTGGATATGGGGATTCCAAGAAAGAGTAGTAGAAATAGATTCACAGACACAGAGGAGAGAGATGACATTAACAGCCGTATTTTTTTCTGGGGAAAGGGAGAAAATTATGGGAATCTATGTATGGGAACCAATAAAGCAGTTTGAGTGCTCACAATTTATGAGACTTAAGGCCTGAGAGTGTTAGGTCCCTGTTGAAAACAAGAGAAAGACAAGTTTTTTAGATGTACTGTGGGGGAAAAAAAAGATGCCACACATAAAAGGCAGCTTGGGTCTTTGAATCCAGTAAGTACTGAGGGTCGTCTTGCATATTTTGTGATCAATATCCCAAGACAAATAACAACACTTAGAAAACGTTTGTTGCTTTCAGTTTTATTAAATTACAGCAAGTTACCTTCTCATCAATCAATTAAATAGGCAAGACTGGAACTTGATTATATATCCCTGAGTTGGTCTGCCATAAATCAAACCCACAGTCGATTAAGCATTTAATTATATGCTCACAAACTGTTGTGTATAAAGGAACATACCTACCAAGTTATATTTTTTATTTCTTTTCTGGAGAATTTGTTTCTCATTAACTGATGTCTAGCCACAGTGAACTTTCTTTTCAGCCCAGTATCAGGATCACCTAGGATGATCCTAAGGGGAAGACTTATGAGGAGTGGCTGAGATCACTTGGTCTGTTCACCCTGGAGAAGAGGAGATAGAGGGGAGACCTCATTGCAGTTACAGCTTCCTTGTGAGGGGAAACGGAGGGACAAGTACTGATCTCTTCACTCTTGTGACCAGTGAGAGGACTCAATGAAACAGCATGAAGCTGTGTCAGGGGAGGTTTAGGTTAGATATTAGAAAAAGATTCTTCACCGAGAGGGTAGTTGGGCACTGGAACAGGCTGCCCAGGGAAGTTGTCACAGCACCAAGCCTGACAGAGTTCAAGAAGCGTTTGGACCATGCTCTCAGGTACATGGTGTGACTCGGTGTGTCCTGTGCAGGGCCAGGACTCCTAATGAGTCCCTTCCAACTCAGCATAACCTATGATTCTATGTTTCCCTTGACTTAATTAATTCTGGCAGCTTGAGGAAAGGGATCCATATCTTGCAAAAACGGGAATCATAGTCTGAATGTGTGCATTTCTGGCTTTGTTTATCCTGTGTTTGCTTTATTTCTCCAGCATTTGTGAATAGAGGCCAAGGTTGAGGGAAGGTATATATCAAGATACAAGCAACAAACCTATTTTTACGCAATAGACAGGAAAAAAACCCATGAATAGTAAGAGCTTATTTCACCTATTATGACAAGAAAAGTCACAGGATATAATACCTTCTAGTGCACCCAAGAACAAAAATATCAGTTTTCCTGAATGGATTTTGTGCCCAAAAGGTGCCACAACACTTTTTTGTAGACTTAGTAAGTATTGGACCATCGTCTGACCTTTGTGGTTCACAATCTTTCTATGTTATTTATTCAAAAACATCATCCACCTGGGATTTTTGGCCTGCTTGTAGGAATTTTTAGTCTAATGGGCAATCCCATGTAATCTGTCTGTACTTCCTTGTTATGGTAAACAATTGAGTTCACTGGACTTGTTCAGGCTCTCAGGCTATTGGTGGAAGTATCTAAGACCCCTAATGCAAGTCATTGCTGCTGCAGGAGATATTCAGAGACTAAGTTAACACTTTGTAGGGCCAAAGCTATTTGGGATGCCAACTCTTAAGTTTCACAATCATAATTTCTCTCCTACTGATATCCTAAAAAACATAGTTAAGAACTATTCCCTCATCTTCTTTATTTGGTCTTTTCAACATATTGTTCTCTGGAGAAGAAGACAGGAAATCCACATTTCCAGAGTGACTCAGTGCCTGAAGGGTTACATATGATCATTGTCATCACTTAGTGAACCACTGTGATGAGAAAGGCACGAGAGGAAGTTTCTAACACCAAAACTTATAATGCCTAAAAAAAGAGCTACATTAGACAAAATCCAGATAGTTCATCATCTATAACCCCAACTTATGCATAAAGTACTTTAAAGGGAAAGCCATCACCAGTTTTCTCCTGACTTTAAACTACCTTCTGTTGTAAAAACATGTCTTTTAACAGGCAGATAATCACAACATTAAGAGACGTGTATTCTCTTTCTTCCACCGTCGCAGACAAGTCTGGTGATGTTTCCCAGAATTTGATTTCTTAGAAATGCCAGGACTTGAACAGGTTTGGCTGGTCCCAGATGCCATTATATGTACAGAGAAGAGATCACCCTATTACAGTACCCTTCAAAAACAATGGAATATTCTTCAATAAATTTGTATAAGGGTTAAACTTTAAAATCAAAAATAATGCATCAAATCTAATTAATGGTGCTGAAATCTTTATCCTACATCTTTCACTTCTCTGCTAATATATATGAACATATTTGGAATTCATAGAGGTTTCTATGGGAAACCTAATCGAGCCAGAGATCCCAGAATTGCCACTAAACCTGTAGTTTAACATTTTGTTGAAGAACTGTGAATGGCATGCTCTTTTGATCAAATTCTAGCTTGCCACAAGAGAACCACATCCACACTCAAACAAGGTGATCTGAGAGCAGTAAAATCACATATACAGAGCAATTTTAAAACTGCCACAGAATTACAGATGACTTGGAAAGATTAATTTTAGTGTCTTGTCTGCGTCATTAAGGCTCTTGGCCTGAGAGGACAATGGTCAGATCCAGGCAAAGCATGAGACTTCCGAGACATGAAGGACATAGATCTTTCCATCTTTCATACCTGTAATTAGTATATTCTTGGTACAACCATCTTAGCATGTAGTAAATGAGACACTGTGACTATTTCCACCCAGGCCAATTCTTGCTAGCCTTAGTAACTTGCTGGCTTACATCTGCTTTGCAGTTTTTACTGCTGGGAGACCGATGATGACTGCCCTTGTTATAATGCTGGGTGCTCTTGAATGCAAAAAAAAGGTAGGAAATGCATGAAAAAGAACACTGTTATGCAGCAGGTGGACAGTGGGGAACAATGCTTAAATCATCTGATTATTTTGTATGATTTTTTTGGGGCTGGAGAAGATCTCCTTCTGCTTTATATTGTTGAATCTTGGGCATTGGCTCCATAGTAATGTATCACTGCTTGTACAGAAAAATGTGGGTTGTGATCCCTCATGTACCAAACACCTGTAATTTCTGGGCAGCTTCATATGCCCAACATTTTGTCAGATTCTGGCACATGAACAGTTTGATACATGAATTTGGCTAGTTTAAATTCCCAGACAAGATATTTATTTACAGAATCCCAGGATAAGAGTTCTCGTACAAAAAGTCCAAGATTTTAATTTGCCTGCTATATATGTCCTTGCCAAGGACATATCAGAAGCCAGATAAGATCATTCAACAATTTATTACAGTTCTGAGGCTTTGAACTAAGAGAAATCAAGATTAGATTTTAAATTTGAAAATAGTAAGTCCTTAATATCTCTCTGGTACTTGGTAAGTGTAATATTTTGGTGGTTTTTCATTGGTGTGAAAAAGGACTGCATATTTTTCCAGAAATTAAAATCCATGTTGTGAATTCTTTCATTTAAAGCAAATGAATTTTTTCCCTTCTAGAATCTTCATAATTAGGGCTGATTCAGCAAGGTACTCAAATTTAAGGCTAAAAATACCCTGCCATTAGGTCCAACCCTTAATCCAACACCACCGCAATTACTGTGGCACTAAGTGCCACGTCGAGCCTCATCTTAAAAACCCCCAGGGACGGAGAATCCACCACTTCCCTGGGCAGCCCATTCCAATGGCTAATTACCCTCTCTGTAAAGAATTTCTTTCTAATATCTAACCTAAACCTCCCCTGGAAGAGCTTAAGGCCATGCCCTCTTGTCTTACTGCTGGTTGCCTGGGAGAAGAGACCAACCCCCACCTGGCTACAACCTCCTCTCAGGTAGTTGTAGAGAGCGATGAGGGCTCCCCTGAGCCTCCTCTTCTCCAGGCTAAACAACCCCAGCTCCTTCAGCCTCTCCTCATAGGACTTGTGCTCAAGTCCCTTCACCAGCCTGGTTGCTCTTCTCTGCACCTGCTCCAGCACCTCAATACCCTTCCTGAACTGAGGTGCCCAGAACTGGACACAGGACTCCAGGTGTGGCCTCACCAGCGCCGAGTACAGGGGCAGAATCACCTCCCTGTTCCTGCTGGCCACACTGTTCCTGATCCAGGCCAGGATGCCATTGGCCTTCTTGGCCACCTGGGCACACTGCTGGCTCATGTTCATTTAGATCATCACATTAGCTTTCTCTACCTATCTGTTCTTGCAGATTAAACCAAATAAGTTGTTAAATTCTGTTTACTTATAGAGGGAGTCACTGCACTTGTTTAGTGAAAAGATAGTAGGGACAAGAGGATGGGTTGACTTGTTTTTGTAAAATGTTTTCATTGTGTTTAGACACCTTTGTATATATACTAGGAATGCTAATAGGAAACCAGAAAAATGCAGGGAATTGAACCCTCTACAGGACTTCAGGACAGCGAATTTCTAGGTCTGCATATGTAAAACCTCACATGGAGAGAGGAGGCAGCTCCAGTGAATAGAAGCCGCAGAAAAATAGTAGATAAGGAATGTGAATTTTAAGAACAGCCTTCCAAGTAATTTTTTAACTGGATACTAAAATGATCAGAAATTCATTGAATTGGTTTAAAAAATATAACTATTTTTTGCATGCCATCTCAAGTCATAGCTTCCTGAAATCCTCATTGCCACATCCACCTTTCTTATTCTTCAAACTGGTACAGAAATCGTGAGACTTCTGCACATGGCAAGGATGCTTGATGCTTTTTTATTTTCTTCTTCTATATTTCTCTGTTCTTGGTATTATACAGTTTTTGTACTTCCAATATTTTTAAGTACTTCCCCTGATATGGAAAATAAAAGTCAGAAAAACACCGGAGTAAAAAATTCATTGACAAAGATAAACATAAGTGAATAAAGTAATGCAAAAAGACAGTGCTATGTGCATTTTAAATACAGAAGAAAGCAGCTGTCTCATGAATTTGCTTTCCCACAGCCAAAGCCATTTAACTTGTGTTTAAGAATAGTGGCAAATAGTGAAAATAATTAATAGAAACAGATTTCACTGGGGCTACTTAAGTAAGAAAAGCTAATGTGGTTAAGTACTTGAGGGGATATAACATTTAATGATGGATACTTATAGGGAACTTTATGTGTTCCAGGAACTGCATTTACAGCAATTAATCCTTAGGACACCCCAGGGAGACGACTTTGTAAGAAATAGTTTCCTGCGCAGTTTGCAGAAGGGGTTACGAGCATGGAAACAAGATGTCATTGTAATATGCCCAAGACTAGATTGCACTTTGATAGGAACAGTGGGGAAAGAATGCCTGAGGTACGATTTCTTTTCTGCATTCATGTCCTCACAAGTGGCAAAACCAAAGTCGTGTGGGAGATAAGCACATACACTTATTTTGTGTATGTGTCTGGGTGCTCTGTTCCTAAGAGTGCATCTCATACACTGAAGTCCCATAGAAAGATATCTCAAAAAATATTGGTATCATTTTCTGGCTGGAAATCCATATCTTTCTGTCATCATTTTCAGTAGTATGACTAACGGAAATTTAAGTTGATTTCACAAAATAAAAAAATAAATAACAGGGAGGGGTTTTTTTTTAATTTATTTCAGAAATAGGAGGGAGAGAAGAGTATTTCTTTGCTTGTGTATTGAGGATGAAACAAGAGTTGGCATAAGTTGAAAATGTCTCATATTTTCCTTCGGGCTTTTAAGTATCAGTGCCTCATTTGAACAATAGAGGTTGTAAAAATACAAAATAGAGAGAATGTGAAAAAGAGCAAAACTGAATGTAATCAGAAAGGGAAGGAAAGAAACTTAGCTTGTAATTTAAAAATCCTCTATTATATTCGAAATACTCACTTTTTTTCCCCAACAGACTCATATAAGCAGGTCTTCATCTACCTTACTGAGGTTATTACCTTCACACAATAATTTTATGTGCTCCCATTTCAAAGCATTTTATTGGACATACCAATTATAGACTATTATCTTTATTACTAGCATTGGGTAGGAGTAGTAGACTAACATGCCATTATAAAGACAACAACAAAATCATTACTCCTTCAAACAACTTACATATTCTTTTTAATGTGATATGTAAAATGTTATAATGAGAACCATTCTGAATTGCAGTGATTTTCTTGATTAAATGGTGGCACGTACAGAACCCTCAAAGACTTTTTGTTTTTTCTTGTATCTCTTACATCTAAAATAACTAGAGTTTTAAAGCGAGTTTAATAGAGAATTAATATAGATATAGTCATTTTTATTCAGTGACAATTAGCATCATTTTTTTAAACATCAGAGTTCTCGGACAAGTAAAATGGAAGAATCTGATTTTAATACAACTGAGTGTCCTGAATAATAAAAATTGAATTATCCTACCATGAGTCTCAGTAGCATAAGTCTACAGACTTCAGTTTGTGTGCTCAGGATATTTGCAGTGATGTTTTCAGGGTTCCTGCACAGGAAGGATGGATAACAGTTGTTCTTAGGTAATATCTATCAGATATGCTCAGACATTACGTTTTGGGAGGGGCCATTGCAGCTGATAATCCATTCCTACAAAGACCAACCATACTGTGAAGGCAAAAAGTGACTCTTGAAATCCAATCATGATTTGAGGTACTCAATCACCATACTTTTCTCCTACAAAAAAACAGGTAAACAAAAAAAAACACCCCCAAAAAAGAGGAGAAATATTATTATAGTTTCTGTGAGGCTATGGGCTATATGCAATTTGAATCTATTCTGTATTTTTATGGATAGCAACTCTCCTACTTTGCACTTTTATTATTTTATTCTACATTATTTTTGTATGGAGAAAATAGTCATGATGTGGCCATACTAACTCACAATTTACAATGATACATATTGCAATGACAAGACCTTTCCTAGACAAAGAGAAAGCAGGAGAGGTCAGATTTTTATTTTTACTATTTTGTCATATATGGTCTCTGAGAAAGGAGCAAATGGTAAGTAGGAAGTTACAAACCCTCTGTTGTGCATGAACAATGAATCCTCCTCCTAATCTAGGAAGATGAAGTTCTCTTACAGCCTTAAAATAATTTGCAGAAAGAGCCAGAAGCCAGGAAGTCTAATTAAGGAACACAGTGGAAATATCTGTGTGAGATCACTACAATTCTAATAAATTAGAGGCAGATTTGAAGGGAAGGAGAAGAAAACCTAACCCCTGGTAGCAAGGGATCAGAAACCATCCTGCTTACTACTAGTGTCCAAGCAGCCTCACAAGAGAGGACATAACTTCACAGCCATGCTTAAGAAAACAAAGGAGGAAAGTCTATTGAGAGCAATGAGAGAAACTCACTCTAGGGACAATATTGGTTTAACAAAGACCAACAGAAGGTCTTCCAGAAAGAACTGCTAAAAAAACCCCAACAACAAACAATAAAGAAGGTCTTATGTAGAAGAATTGGGTAATCCTCCAGCACCTATCCTAGCAGAGATGCTGAGGCAGTGAAAGAGGGAGCTTTAGCAGAATCCATCCTTAACTAAGGAACAGAGAGGGCTCATAAGAGACAAAAACCTCTGAGCAAGTGTCATACAGGACATCTGAGCTAGTTCCTGTGTCCCCACAATGGCTAATTCAGAGCAACTAGTGTTAAGACTGATGCAGAACGGCATTTTTTGGCAGGATGTTGGGTTTGTCCATTTCTTTTTCTTTTCTGACTTTTATGTTTTAAAATTTGTGTTTAAAGAAACTTATTTTCTGCCTGAACTTAATATGATGATGAGCACTCTCAAGCTGCTCGTCAGAAACGCCCAGGGCTCATCACTAAGACATCCCTGCGGTGCTTTCTTTCTTATGCAGCAGCACATCACAATACATTGAGGACTGAGGGCTGAAAGCTTGGCCAAGAGAAGTATTCTTAGAAGGGGGTATTTCCAGGAACCACTGGGATTTCACATAAAAAATATCTGAAGGGGTGTTCAGGATGTAAGCACTGACTTTCAAACAGAAACCAACAAAAACTTTTTATTGTCTCTGTTCCCTTTTGGTTTTCCCCTTTCTCCCTCCCTCCTTCCTTCCTTTCCCCTATTTTTTACTCTTTTTTTGAGAGGAGTGCTTTGGATCCCAGCACTAATTCTTCTTGGAGAAGGGGTAAAATTTTGCTGGTAAGTGTCAAAGCTATGACTCTTTCTTTGCAAATTTCTTTGCTCTAGACTTCTTGTATCTCCAAGACAAATTAAATTCCTAAATAATGTGCTTAGGGCTGGTATTAGCTGCAGTTCTGATCCTCCACTCATGTAGCATAAGAAAAGCATAAGAAAAAATAAGCTCAGCAGGAGCGGGCTTGGGGGAGGGCTTCTAGTCCTCTTGCGTAACAGCTAGGCCCAGGGCTTTGCACTCACTGCCATTTGTTTCTGCAGCACTTCAGCAACATGTAATTCCTTATTCTGCAGGTGACAGATATCTTTGGTGTTATTGCTGCTCTGTGGGCAATAAATCTCCACTCAAATATAAGCCTGGGTCATACCATGTGACAACTTCTTTACTTATTTGCATCACTGTAAGGCAGCCTGGCAATTATACAGAAAGCATGTTACCATGGCAACACAGGGAAACTGCAGCATCTAAAAAAAAATAAGACTGCAGAATTACTTAACATTTTATTCTCCAAAGACTTCAGTATTCTGAGTTTAAATTTTGAACAAAAAATCATAACAAATGGTACCTATTTCATAAATAGTGCTTCCTACGTCTTTTAAAAGTAATTGCTTCTTTTCTTCAAAGCATTTTATGATTTGTGGCATTATTGAGTACAGAGTTTAATGAATAAAATATTCTTCTATCCTCTGTCCAGAATTTTTTTTTTTTGCAAAAAATACCACTTGATTATTAGTCAGGTCAAATGCAGTAATTATTTCAGCACAGTTAATGCGTAAGTCCCCTCACACACCTCCCACACAAATGACTGCAGACAGCTCCGACAGCTCCTGAGTCCTGGTAAAGCTCTGGAACAGCACAAAAGAATAGCTGACATTTTACTCAGCACAGGAAGAGAAGAGCCATGCAGCCAGAAGCATGAGAAGGGACACAAAAAAGTGAGAGGAACACAACCATCCAATGCCCAAGTCATGGGCTGATATCCACCAATTCAAGACAAAAAACACCCTGGCTTCTAGCATAAATCACAAGGCTCCTTCTGGCTTAGTGCTAATTTAAAACTGAGGCTCAGGTAATCAGAGATGGCTTTGTCACCCAGGTCCCACCAACGGCACTGGTTTCAGATGACGCATGTCACATGATTTATGCTCTTAAACCTTTTAGTCACATGATGGTGATCAGGAAAGTAATGGAGACACTGTTACCTTCCACATCAACCTGCTGCTGCATATCACCTTGTAAACCTGGGGTTTTTAATAATGTAGTATAAGCTATTGCTCTCATATTATTACTATAGTGGCAATACAATGAAGTACACATACAAGATTAATGATATTTAAATAAATAAAAATATAAAATAAAATTTTGCTATGTCCCAGAGCATTTTCTCTCAACCTCATTTCACCTCACAAACACAGGCAATGCATGTAAAGACAAAAGCTGTTCAGTGGCCTAAGAATATTCCTTGTGTGCCTCTTTGAACAGAAATAATTATAAGCAAACATGAAGCAGTCATAGTTTTATGACACCTTTCTTGCAAACAGAGAGCAGGCAGAGTGCTCAGTCTGAGCCCTTTTTGACAAAAATGGAACCATGTGACAAAGATAGAAAATTTTAGAGAAGCCCATTATGCATGACTAATGCTCTACACTGAGGTTAATGCTCTGGCTTCAGTTTTTTTCAAAAAGATTCAACAGTGCTGGCAGTCTGCTTTAAAGTCTGATTTTGAAAAACACACCTCCATCCATTCATTGGCACAGTCAGTAGAAAAACACACTTTGACTTCTGAAGATCAGAGTTTGAAAAACAAAAGTCTTGCAGTGCAGTGTCTCTGATCTACATTCCGTACTAATTAACCTATATCTTTCAATTGAAAACAGATCTTGGTTCCTTATCAAGAAGCTTAATTATGCTACCTATATTGCATTTCTGAAATAGATAATAAAGTCTAGTCTCAAGTCTTTGTTAACATCATTAATCAAAAAGATTCATAGACAGCTGGTCAGGAACAGAAACTTTAAAAATGTCCAAAGCATTTGCACAAACACAGCACACAGAATTTAACCACTGTGGCCTACCCAAAATTATCAATTGCCTTACTGTATACAATGAATATGTAATACAAAAATTCAAAATAGCCCAACTGTCTATATAAAATTCTAGAGCTTGAGGCCAACAATACAATGGGACATAAAGTAATAAATCAGGGAAAACTCAGAAATAAAGCATCAAGGATACACAGATTTTTATTCCAAACAATAATCTCAGTGAAGAAGCACCAGAATGCCAGGCACAGCAAAAAGCAGAAGCAGCAAGGAGAGGTAACACCAGGAGATACTTGGTGTTGTCAGGGAGTCTACTGACGTGTCAGCTGAAGCATCAAGATGAGAGCTGTGAAAAGAAAATGGTAAACACAAAGCAGCAGCTCAATCATTTAAGAAGCAACAGCCAACTAATGAGAAAAAACATCCAGATATCAGGAAGCCTACTGCTTGAATAAAACTACCACAAAGGAAAGATGACCACCTGGCACCACTGAGAAGAAAACAACAGCCTGCTTCACATACCAACAAAATTACAAGAATTGAGTGGAAAAAGCAGGAAGAAGGGAAGCCTGAAGGTAAAGGTGAAGGAAGGTCTTGGTCACAGTGGAGACATTATTTGAAACTAGTTCAGTTTTGACTACAGCTTCATGTTGTTGTAATGCAGCATTCACAATTAAATGAACTGATTTCCAGGTGCTAAAGAGTCTGTGTTCCTTCTGGACCAAATGAAGTATCGTCATAGGAACAAGATTACTTACCACCTCTGACTAACTGCTTACTCATTTTTGCCTGTACAAGTGCCTAGTTGAATAATATTTCTATCCACGTGGTAGGACTCCTTCCACACCTCAGCAGTATTTCCCGTCATGCCAAGCCCCAAATACAACCACATGTCTAACTAAAGAGATGAAGTATGACACAGTAACATGAGCATGGGACATGAGAAGTCAAGCTGGTTCAATACCCTACCCTGCCACATCTGGAGTAAACTTTGATGAGCTACTTTAGGCAACTCAGCATCAGTATACCATGGTTCATAGAGCCCTGGCATGGCTTTTCACCGGGCTCTGCAGGTGATGCCCAAGCCTGCACTGGGATGCTACATGCTCCTGCAGTCACACTGAAAGCCTTCCTATTTGTTGAATGAAAATAACAAACTTCCAAATCCTATGAAGATGTGATCTGGACAGAGATATGGGTGGCAAAGAGCTAGTGAAATATTATATCTGTAAACCCTCTTTATTCACAGAGCAAAAACTTGTGAAAAATCTAGTGAATATAGGCTGAAAGGAATGTACAGCTACCTCTACAGAAAACATATGGCTGAATTCAATCTTGGTGTAAACAAAAATACTCAAAGTTTCACAGAATTTCATTTCCTTCTTTTTATTTCACACATTTCCAAATAGCTGCGAACTATCATCAAAGCCCGTCACAGACAAAGTCATTTCTGAAGCCAAACTATGCATTTTTTAACACCATTTTATCTTTTCCCATATGTCGCTCCATCTATTTCTGTTGCTCTTCTTCACCTGTAAGCTGATTATATAGCTGGTAGTTCACTCTCCAGTAAAGCCTGATTCATCTGTAACCACGTAAGGACAGATTCCATGATGAAATCCTTAAGTGAGATGGTTTGGAGGAGGGAAATTTCAGTTTCACCTAAAGATATTTTCCCAAGGTGTTCTACCACTAGGAAAAAAGCTCTCTAAATCCTGTGAAATTAATATTAGGAATAATACAATCTGTAAGGCCAAAATTGCAAAACAGAAAAGCTGTTTCTGGACAGATTTCCTTTCATTCAGTATTCCCCTATGCCCTTTATTCCTTTTTAAGGACATGCTTGAGCAGGGTAAGTTATATTTTGCCATGTTTAGAGTAATTACAAAATTATTTCACCCATTTTAACAGACACCTTTCCGCATTGTCACTCTCATATTTTTTTGCCTGTATATCTAGTGTTTTGACTCTAAATCAATGTTTTCTCCACCACTTACGTTGAATGTTTGGAACTCATGGATACAAGTTTCCATAAGAAATATGATACTTAGGCTGCTAAACTATTGGTCTCTAAAACAGGTCATTAAATATCTACATTGTTTGACATATTGTTATTTTTAATACATCTGGTAGCCTTTCAGCCCTTTTTTTTGGAACATGCGGTACTAGCTTTTCAATTAAATGTGAATTAATTTTTGTCAGCTGATTTCATAGAATTATATAAAACTCTGAAATGAAATCCAGTACTGCAGTCTGTACAGTCACTGATTTTCTACTATACTTTCAATAAAAAAAGAACAATTCAAAACATGCCTTCAAAACACCTCTTATAAGAATCATATTTCTTACTCAAAAAGTTTTTATATAGTTAGAGAGACGTTTTCCCCTAAAATTATACTATGCTTCTAGAAGTAGAATTTAAATGAGTGGAAGCCTCGTAACTATCTCACCCCCTCTACCCCTTTCCTCTCCACTCCCAGCTCACTAATCAGTACAAGCAGTTGTGTTTTCTCCCATTTTTAAGGAAGTGACAGGTTAAGTGTTCGCCCCAAAACCAAATGCCCTAAATTCTCCAGAGCAACAACTCCCCCAGGCTCTGCTACTTCAAGTGTTTCTTCACTTACTCCCTTGTCCGTCCCTGAAATCATTTCTGTATGACCTTATCTTCTTCCTAGTCTGTGTGTGCTCATATGACAAAGAAATTTTGCAGAGCATCTCAATCTTTGCCATTTCAATTCATAATTAATTCACTCCTCTTCATTTATTAATGAACTAATTTCTTGCTGAGGTTAAAGTTACTCAAAAAGGAAAAAGGCAGAACTTTTTCAGTCTATGAAGGTCTCCCATACATCAGTAAAGAAACATGTTTTGGTGGCCTGCTTCCCAGAGGAGTCCACACACCACAGCAATGAATAACAGAAACTGAATGTTTAGGAAATCTGGGACCTGACATCTGTTTTGGATTTGTTTGCACTTTTTATTTCTAAGCCATCTAAGTCTGATCAGACTCTTTAAAGAAGGAAAACAAAAGCAAACCCCTTAACCATTCCTCTATATTCACCCTCAGAGAAAATCTTTTTCACAGCTTCTGAAGATGTGCCTCCCCACCTTCACATCTGTGGATAGTACTTATTTTCTGAGGACCATGAAAGCAATCATTTGCATTTGCATACTAAATACTTTTTACGATCATTAGCGTCATGGAATGGGAAGCTCAGGATTTCAGAGGTCTAAATCAGGAATTATAAAGGCAAAACAGACTGTATGTCCCAGTACAACTTTCCCCATGGTGCAGCAGCACAGTTGTGCTGGTTTGGCCCACAATTTACGTATATGAATATTCCCCTACATACAGTCTCATCATTACACTGAGCTACACACCAGTTCCTATAGGCAATATAATGCCAGGTGAATGGAAATGGGGGTAAGTGAAGATAATTTATCCATATTACTTACAGACAAGTTTTTGAATATTGCCACTAGCCACATCTGGTGTACTATGCCTGCCTCCTGTTCTCCCTACCCTCTTGTGTGATTGCATGTTACACACTGATTTCAGATTAGGCTCACTCTCCTTTCTCCTCATTTCTGTGTTCTTTTAGAAAATAGGTCTTTAGCTCATTCAACTATGCAACATGCATATTTCTAAAACAAAAAATAAGGTCAACCAAGGTCACCAATTACTAATGGAGCCTATTCTAAAATTATATAGCCCAGATGTGATTTTTTTTTTCTTTTTTAATCAAATGTAGGACAAGAGTAAAGAGTACTTGAATTGACACACTAATATAGGAGGCAGACTATGTGAAGAAGGAATTAGAGTTATAATCAAAGCCTGCTGCATAAGAGCAGACTGCTGCAGCTATATTCAGTGGAGTATGGTTTGAGCCATCTATCCACATTTTGATTTCTTCATTGCTTTGTTACCGAAGGCTTATATTGTATTTTTATACACAGAGATACACAAGCTGTAAGGGAGAGATCACAGTTACCATTGGCAAGGAAACAAGTTACTGAGTGCTGAAACCCACATTCTAAGTTAAAATTATGTTATGGTTTGAGACAACTCATACTTCTAATTGTCAATGAGTTTTTATTTGTATATACTTAGAGCAGGAAATCATTAATTATATTAAAATATTTTTGGGAATCTTACTTATGCCATTAGTGTTGAACTCGAGGAAGGATATAAGAAACAAATTGCTGAAGAATGTGTGCCCATTCCTGTACAAAATGAAGCATATAAAATTTCAGTAACTTGTTTCCCACAACTTTCAGTAGTTTTTGAGAAACCAAGACACTAACGCCAGCAATTTTTACTGTTTTCTGTGACATTTCTGCTATAGACCTCATGTGAATTATCTGCCTTCCCACATTTGCTGTCCAGAAAGAAAACAACCATAATTCCCCTTCCTCCTGTTGTTCATGTCATACTCACATGCAGCCTTCCTTGTACCCCTCTGTTGAGGTCCCTGAAGTTTTGTGCCATTGTTGCAACTAATGCAGTACCTCTATCTCACCTTATCTTTTAGGACAAGCCAAGATAAGGGCCTGGAAGTACCTACCGGACCAAGGCTGGACAGACCTAGCAGAAAAACTGAAAGGAAAAGAAAAAGTTAACTACTTATGACTCTTCTGAGGGCTTCAAAAAGCCAGGACAGCCTTTGTGTACCACACAGCACTAGGGTAGTGGCACCATTTTCCTACCAACTACTGTTTGTTACTAGAACAAAGTCCAATTGCATGGATTACAGTAAGCACATTTTATTGTTCCTAGATGGAAAGATCTGAACCTGAACAAAACTGTAGTGCTTTACCAGTTCTTTCTGAAGTAACATTTTTGTTTTTCTTCCATATATCAATTAAAGAGATTCAGTTGGGATTACTGAAAATGTTACCAGTTTATGTGAAAACGTTAAATGTGAAAATATGAAGTTTTGGCAGTTCAAGTGATAGGCATTTTAAGTTTTTCACATATAAATCAGTTCATCACATATATCTAATCAAGACATTATAGCTGAAGAAACTATAATTCATTTCCCATTCTGTTTTCATGGTAATGCTGGTATAGTCTGGGAATGTATCATCTCTGCTTGAACCACTTCTGGAGTTCCATGCAGGCTGTATATTGAGAATAAAATGCCATGTCATATTTTGAAAATGGCATTTATGGTCTATTTTTGGCTTCACAGTTCAAGGTCATTTACAGGGATCATTACATCCACTTATTCTGCCAATTTTTTCAATAGTTTGACACAATAACTAACAAGGTTTTTGAAAGTATTAAAGCACAGTTTGCCTTAGTTTAAAATAGATGCCCACTTAGACATATTGTTGAATTTCAAACTAGAAAAAAGCACATGATATTGTTGCATCAATATGTATGAGATATAGATTCACACAATCATAGAATATACTGAGTTGGAAATGAGTCATTAGGATCATCGAGTCCAACACTTAGCCCTGCACAGGACACCCCAAAAGTCACACCATGTACCTGAGAATGTCATCCAAATGCTACTTGAACTCTGTCAGGTTTGGGGCTGTGACAGCTTCTCTGGAGAGTTTCTTGCAGTGCTCAACCACCATTTGGTGAAAAACCTTTTCCTGATATCTAACCTAAACCCCCCCTGACTCAGCTCATGCCATTTACTTGAATCCTCTCAGTGGTGACAAGAGAAGAGGTCAGTGCCTGCCCCTCCTCTTCCCCTTTTCACAATGTTGAAGACCACAGTGAGGTCTCCCCTCAGTTTCCTCTTCTCCAGGCTGAACAAACCAAGTGACCTCAGCTGCTCCTCGTACGGCTTCCACTCCAGACTCTTCACAATCCTCATGGCCCTCCTTTGGATGCTTTCTAATAGTTTAAGGGGTTTTTTTTATATTGTGGTGCCAAAAACTCCATACAATACTCAAGGTGAGGCTACTCCAGTGCAGACCAGAGCAGGACCCCTCCCTTGACCGGTTGGCAAAGCTTTCCCTGATGCCCCCCAGGACACGGTTGGCCCTCCTGGCTGCCAGGGCACTGCTGACTCACATTCAACTTGCCATCGACCAGAATCCCCAGGTCCCTTTCCACAGTGCTGCTCTCCAGCTTCTTGTTTCCTAATCTATACACACAACCAAGGTTGCCCCATCCCAGGTGTAGAATCTGGTTGCCTTTGTTAAAATTCATACAGTTGGTGATAGCCCATCTCTCTGATTTGTCAAGGTCTCTCTGCAGGGCCTCTCTGCCCTTGAGGAAGTTGACAGCTCCACGCAATTTAGTGTTACTGGCAAACTTACAAAATATTCCTTCAAGCCCTGTGTCCAAGCTGTTAATTAAGATGTTGAAGAGAACTGGACCACTGATGGAGCTCTGTCGAACCCCACTAGTGACAGGTGACAGTCTGATGTTAGCCCATTCACTGTTACCAATTGCTCACCCACCACATGACGTGTTTATCCAGCTGTGGGTTGGACAGTTTGTCCAGAAGGATACTGTAAGAGACAGTATCAAAAGCTTTGCTGAAGTCCAAAAAGATTACACCAACTGACTTCCCTTGATCCACTAGGTGGGTTACCTTGTCATTAACAGAAATCAGGTTGGATAAGCAGGACTTCCCCCTCGTGAAGCCGTGCTGGCTGTGACCAGTGACTGTGCTGCCCTCCAGGTGTTTTTCAATACCTCCCAGAATAAGCTTTTCCATGATTTTACCTTCTACTGAAGTGAGACTGATAGGGCTGTAGTTCCTGCGGTCCTCCTTGCCCTTCTTGAAAATTGGGAGGTTAACCAGTTAAGTTATAAAACACAAGAGTGTATAATTAACTAAGAATTTTAAGCATTTATTTGTAAAGAGGTTCTTGCATTCCCGGAATAACTATTAAATTCTGTATGAAAAATGTTTCCTCTAACTTTATGCCTTTATGCAAAACAAATGCTCCTTATAATTTTAAGCTCAAATAATTTTGCTGTTGTTGAAAAGAGCGCATTTTTTAAATAATGTACTAGGAAAAGGTACTTAGGAACAAGCTATTAAATCCTACTACATGTGGGAAGATGGGTCTAAATCTCTTGGACATTTTTCAGCCAGCAGTATGTCAAACACTGGTTACGTTATGAGCTTTATTTCTTCTAAATAGCAGGAAAATTCTTACTGATTTAACTTTATTTACTATACAAAGCCATTGGCAAATTTAGAGAATAGATTTATTAGAGAGTTTTCCTGATTCCTCTAGGGACAAATTTTCCCTTTCTTTTCAGAAAGATGTGCAGAGCTGTCCTACTACAAGTATTAACCTCTTAGCATCTACAGTAAAGACACAATTTCCTACTTCTCTCCTAATAAAAATAATTCAGGTGTTGAGTACTTTAATTATTACTTCTTAGTACTACTGACTCTTTGTACAAGTGGAGCTAATAACACTGAATTAGCAGTACTAATATACTCCAACAGTGAAACTATATTGCATTAGGTACTGCACAATGCTGTGAATTTTATTATTTTTAACTGCATATGTCTACAAGAAAACCCTTATTTACCTACAGATGATCAATAGAAACAAGTGATGAACCAAGTTCTTTAAAGGTATACATATTGTTCACTGAGTACTAGCAAGTAAAACATATGAAGACCAAGTATTTGTATTTGAAAGTACATACAGGCACTAGCTATGCTTTGGTTACCATCTCTCCTGCAAAGTCAGGCAGAGAAGTGCTGTACTGTTAAAATCATCTTACCTTCTGATATATTCACAATGCGAGCTGAGAAAATCTCAGTTTCAGTTCAGGATGGTTCCTTGCTGCACTTGTCGAAGGTACCTCAAACCCTAATGATGCTGATATTTATCCTAGTCAGGTTCTAAGGGACTTCAAAACACTGACCGCCACCCATTTAAAAAAGAAATGCTTGGCTCTTTCAGAAATATTTATAATTTTTGTCTGGCCATGTTCATCCCAGAATCCCAGTGCTTAATAAACACTACTGAACATAACACAGGTTTAGACAAATTAATCAAATCCATCACACTGGGGTTCTCTTATGAAAAAAGGTCTTTCTTCTATTCTAGCCAGAAGACCAGAGTTCTGGTGATTGCTACAGGTAATTTTTTTAATTACACTAGCTGATAACAAACAACAACTCCTTTATTTCTTCTGCAATGTCAGCTACCAAAACTAGTCTCTTTTCTGTTGCATTTCTCTTTGAGCAGGTTTTTAAAGTGGGATCCAGAGCCATGTCTGCAGCATCTCGATGGGAAGAGAAGCGTTTCCAAAGCTATCGTGCTTAGGAGCCATGGGCAAAAGGACAGGTGCCTGAACAGGCTGAGGAAAAGAGGCTCTTGCTGTGTTTCCAGTCTTAAATGACAGGGTGGGATTTTGTGTTATTGGTGAGAAATCAGGCAGCTGGAAGCCAAAAGGTTTAATAGAATAGGTAAAGTGTATTCCAGCCCTGAAGGCACTCTTTGATTTCTCCTTTCTTCAAATGCTTTTCCTAACCCTCCTGAAACTTCCTTCTCCTCTGATGTTTGGCTCACTCTGCTCTCACCACTCTTCTTATCTCACACCAGTTGCTCTATTCATGAAAGATAATTTTGTTTTATATTGGTAGAGAGAGGCGAAGCAGTGCCTCAGACAGAAAGCTACAGATGCTTTTGCTGGGCATGGTTTTGTGGAGACCTTTAAACCCTGATATTTGTATGTGCACAGTGTTTTCCTCTTTCCTCTCAACAAACTCAAAATCAGAAGAAGAAAATATTTCTGAGAAAAAATTATTGTGAAACTCTATAAATTAATTTCAAGCCAAAGCTTTTTGAGTTCCCAAAGTATAGGCAACAACACTGGCAACTATTGTAAGAGGCTCTGCAGTGAGTAGTTCAAGGGAGTCAAGGTGATTGACAGCTCTCTCTGGGCTAATAACCACTGAAACTGAGCCATTTTTTTCTACTGCTGCAGTACTTCTACAGTAGCTTAAAAGAGCAACACAAACTTCTGCTTTTTCTCCACTTTGAAAACACTTAAGTTATTTATTACCTGTTCAGAGCCCTACAGGGCACTTCTGTGCTTTCTAACCAGATTTTGGTGATAGATCATCATTTGCACAATGAGGCAAATGTCACCCTTGTAACAGACTTCCCTGCCTTTCTGTTCCTTTTAAGTCATAAAATAATTAAAAAAAGAAATACAAGTAAGATATGATATTGGAAAAAAAAAACAAAAGGACTTTGCGTAGACTCAAGAACAGTTCCCAAGACTTAAGGAGCATTTCTGAAATTGCAGAGGGAACTTTTCCAAAATCTAGATGTATTTTCACACATTCCCTGACTAATTCATGGAATAGTCCTTAAATTGATGAAATAGTCATCAGGGATTAAAAAGAATTATGCCAATTAAGTTAGCTTAAACTGGCAACACATAAAAATCATCAAAATTTTTACAGACTTAAGAAATCATAAAGTTATTTAAGTCTAAAATAGATTGTATATTCTGTTATAACATAGTATATTAAGAAACAGCTGACTCCTTTTTTTTCTTTACAATAAGCTCTGGGCTGAAAATCTATTCTTTGCCCACACAGTTTGTCTACACTTTTTCCCCTCAACAACAATAATCGTTCTCTCAGCAGCATGTATTTTCCTCAGTGCAAAGAGTCTCACCAAGAAGCAGTGCCCTGATGTCTTTGGTGGAATTTGGTGCTCAGTGTATGCGGTACTCAGATGTGCTATGAATATCAAGTCACCTCTAAATTTGCTCATTCCAATAGCCCAGATCAGCAACATTCTGAACAGATTTTTCAAAGCATTCATCGCAGAAAAAATTTTTTAGTTCGTCTTCCATGAACTCTAGTACTGTTTTACTATCGCAGCAATACAAATCTGTCTTCCTAAACTCACGGGTACATGTTCTTCATTCTATCACAAACAAGTCTAACCTTAAAAGTTAGGATTTTTTTGTTATTTACTTCACCACAGCTGTGCTCCAACTACATCAGTGCTTTAAGTACAGCCGGCTAGCCAGCTGTGCAACTGCTCTGTCAGCAACACAGAATCTTTTAAACCCAAAACAATAAAACGTTTAAAGATGTGTCAAACTCTTCAGTGGTAAACAGAATACTGAATGGGAGCAACTGTTTGCTGGTTAATGATGGGCAAGAGGTATAATTTCCTACCCATGAAAACAGATGAATCTTTTTAGGACTTGCATTGTCATACTACTGCGTCCTAATTTGCAGCACACAGCACTGCATGAAAAAAGACTCTCATAAAAAAAGGCATAACATAACTGGGCTGAATTCCATAGGCCTTTGTCAGGCAAAAGCCATCACTCAATCAAAGAGCACAGAATTTGGCACACAAACCTTGAGCATTAGTTTCATATAGAATGATGTATGGTTTTCTAAAATATGAAAATTTGAAACTAACCAATTTCATCTTTCCATTTTATAAACAAGTTGAAGTATGAATGTTTATATCCCTTCTATAATTCCCACTTCCAATGCAACTGTAAATATTGTGAAGAGACACATAAAAGTTTAAGACCTGTAGGCTCCTGTTTACAATCTGTCTGCAATAATATCTTGGGGAAATGCCTGATACAGGTTAATTATGCATTGCCAAAAAATTACGTAATTTTTTGTTCAGCTTGAAGTTCAACTGATTCAATGTTCTCTTGCTGTCAGCAGCTAGGAACCATGAACATGAAGAATTAAAAGAGAGCCCATGAAATCAGCTCGATTAATCTGCCTCTTAGAGGCAGATTAATGCCACTTACTGCCAACTAGAATGATTCTCTGGTCTGTGACTTTTCAGTTTTAAGTTGCACACAATGGACAAACAATTCCCGTTTTGTTTTTTTTTTTCTGAAAAAAAATTGAAGCATTTAATTCAGTAAGGATTAAATATTCCTTATTAAATTTAACTTGCAAAAGTGGGCCATTACAGAAAACAGCCAGTTTCACTTATCTTTACAACGTCAGCAGTGCCATTCCATGATTCCTGACTAACATTAAGCATAATGTCAGCTTCCAGTTTTGATATCTCTAAAAGCATTACTACAGTTCTTCCCAAGGCAACAAATTCCTGCTATTTGTAGATACACACAGAAATTTTTTGCTGCCTTTTCTACAAAAGAATGCCAGCAGGACAGGGTTGACTTCAGGAAGAGTAAAAAAACTTCCCAGAAAAATCTCTGATGGGAAAGCAGATAAGGCAAAAAGACTATGAACTTAAACATAGCCCTATTCCCATATTCAAATGGCTCTTGCTTCCAAGATGATTTGCTGGGTCAAAGTCCACCAGCATCAGAAAGGTGCTAAATTCTCTTGCTCATCTAACAAGATGAACAAGCCCTCACATACCAGGAAAGGTTGAGCTGACTTCCCTATGCAGTTGTACAGAAGCAAGCTCCTGCAGGAGGAAGTTTCATAGACTGGAGCCATTTACTAAGTCAGACTGATACCCAGGAGTTAATCCTCGTGATGGATAGCTTCATCACTCAGAGCATTTCCAGACTTTCACTATCAAATCTGATATGCCCTTCAACAGCCTCTCTGAGCAATGAAAGAAATAGTGTGCACAGCAGTCCCTTCTGACTAAATTCATTGCTACCCAGTTTCTGATGATGTATATGCATACTTATGTTTCATTCTTAAGTTTCCCGGCAAATCTATGAATTTATTTTGTAGGTGATAGCCATAAACAAAATGTTTATACAAGGATGAAAATTATATACGAGGATGAAGAGAATATAAAAATCCAAGTATTTTGGTCAAAGTTTAGAAACACTGCTGTAGCTTTTCCAGGAAAATTTGTGTGCTTTGTTCTGTAGCTGTCCTTTGTAGGTCAGTCTCTCCTCCTGGGGAAAGCACCTATTTTCATACAAAAGTTCTGTTTAGTCAAAAATCGCTTCTGCAGTGAGCAGGCTCAAGTGTAATTTTCCATCAACCATAATACTAGCACAACAGTTGAGCCTGAAATTTAAATTCTTCTTAGCATGTACATTTTATGGGCTGATGTTTTTCATTCTACTGTCTAAACCTCTTTCACATGAAAGGATGCATCTCAAGGATATAGCTGATGCAGGGGAGAATAAAGTAAGAATCGTTTACAGTCAAGGATAAACCAGTCCTTATTCATTAAAGGTGTGCTTCAGCAACTGTTACGCTCTATCAGGAAAGGAACCTTGCAAACTAAACAAGGTACAATATTACAGCACAAAAATTTGAATTGTTTGGTTGTCTTACTTCTGCATCTCCAAAATTTAATCAGGCTCTTAATGTTCTCCTCTGGATTCCTCTTTTGGTGTTTAAAAGTAGAGAGAAATAAACATTTATAACTGACATTTTATTTAAAATTAAATCTGCTGGTGAAAAGTACCAGGTAGTCTTCTGATGGAGCTCGGCACAGCAAAGCTCCAATTTTCCCTCAGGTGCAGCAGAGTTTCACAGAAGTATCCATTTTGTCAAACGTGAGGTCTCCTCATGAAAACAATCACTTTGCAGAATGGGCTTCACTCATCTAGGAGCCCCAAAACCAGGTTTGTACCACTAACATCATTTTATCAGGACTTTAATCATACAGGCTTCTGAATCAAACATTACTAAAGCAGTTCTTGTACTATGATACCACAACAGTATCCCTTCCATCAAACTCATAGGCAGTAGTATTGATGCCATAAAGGATGGTTTTAATTATTTATTTATGTGTTTATCTTTAAATACTACATAAAATGAAAGAGTATTTATTACCAAAGCCACTGAAGCACCAAGTATGCTGTATATTTCACAGAAAAAAAAATTGTTTCAGGCAAGTCCTATCTTCCCACCTTTCTTAGGTTTCTTTCAAAATGACTGAAAAATTTATTTTTCTCTCTTCTGGTTGGAGTATACATCTTTATGGAGGGTCTCCAAGCCGCCTGACGGTGTCTGTACACCTGACAGCTCCAGCCACACACTGAGACACAACAGAGGGCAGGGCTTGCTGTCACAACATGTTTTAGACTCTCAGGTTCAAATTAGGCAGGACTTCCGGGTTTAGCAATTAAGTGGCCTGTGATCCAGGAATATAAATTCATGCATCAATCAATTACAGTTGACATAGTCAAGCTTTTATCCCTAGCTATACCTAAATTAAAATATATCTGAAGGAGGCATGCAAGGTAACGTAGTTTGTATATTATTGGAAGACTTATTTTTACAAAACAATCACACCACATGAAGATCTGTCGCATATTTTGTCAAATGCCACTGTCAAAAGAAAAAAAATTGTAATTTTAACACACTTTATTGAATATAAAGTCATAGTCATTGAGTAATGACAATGGACAATATTTTGTTATAATGACAAGCCCGTTTTTTGAATACACCTATCTTAACTGGAAAAATGTCTCAATAGCAGTAATTGATGTGAAGTCGTTCTGGGATAGCTTTCTATACTGTGTCAAATGAGATGCATAGATACTCATGGAGTGTTTCTACACATTCTTCAAGCCATAGTAATTTTTATAAAACTACCTATAATCCTGGCACTCAGAAGAATTTAATCCAAGAACTCTAATAATAAGACTGTCTGGTTGCTCTTATTTCATACTAGATTGAGGAAAATAAAAACTAAACCACCATGATTCATGTTTTCTACTCTTGCACTAGATCACTACTTTTCCTATTTTTCCTTATCTCTCAGGCAATAAATACTTTCAAATGTCTTCCTCCCCACACACTAGAGCTAAGTTAAAGACTGAGCCCTTAGGATTAAAGATGATTCAATACTGTTTTTCTACAAAATGTAAAAAAAAAAACCCAAAGAAATTTTAAGAATATTAACAGGAGTATTTGAAAGAGTGTCTTTTCTCACCAAGAGCAATTTTGGTTTATTTATCTATGCAGCAATCTCTTACAATGTTGAGGAGGGTAATAAAGAAGAATGAAATGGGGGTAGAAAGCAGACAACTAAAAAAAAAGATAAGTCAATAAACAAAAGGCAGAAAGAAAACTCCAATTTCATGCCATATTTACAGGTCTTAAACAAACTACATTATCTATATTTAGAGTTTGGCCTTCATACCCCTGCTGATCTACAGCTTACTAAACAACAAAATGTACACATTCTTCATTTCTTTATGACTTTCATGGTAGGATACAGGTAAATCTAAAGCTTCACAGTGATGTATGAGTGTCTAAAGCTTGGGTAACCACAGTCATGGATCATTGTAATTTCCTGCAGACACACCTATACAGAGCCCTGTCACTTGATTTATGCAGAAGTTTTACACTTCTTAGATGAATACATAAACGGAATATTTACAGACAACAAACAAGAGACCAATGTCCAAGGCAAGAAAATAATGAAACATCCAAAAGTCATCTACAGAAGCTCCCCTACCTTCAGGTTCAAGACAAAGCTCCTGCCAGCCAAACCTAGGAGGTCACATTTAATAGTTCTGTTAAATTATGTCAACGTGACATAACAACAATTCAGAAACTATTTCAGAGCCTAAATGAAATCAGAAAACTGTATCAATTTTTGTGATGATGAATATAATTGTACAACCGTGCACGTGAATAGCTTCTCTAGTTTCTGTGGACTGTGAACATCTGCTTAATAGTCTTAAAATAATTCAAATAGCCTCTCTGAGACACATCACCCTCTTACTGTTGTGCCTTTCATTTTGCTGCAGGAGTCATGTGCACACACAGACACACACAGGAAGCAAAAACTGTCAGGAAAAGGATAAATAAATCAGACTTTCCTGCTTAAATAAATGCATTGTGTTTTCTGAGCAAAATTTTTGCCTTTAATTTGTCATAGGTAACAATATTCACTCTGTCTTTCATATTCTGTATAGGTGATAATTAGTAATCAAGGAGTCAATAGTAAATACAAAAGGTGTTATTTTCTGAAAGTATACAATCAATCAACAGACTTCAATATTGATACCAAAAGTGATTATGTTCATATAATTCCCACTATTTTGATCCTGATTTTGCCTTTCTGCTGTGAGAAACTTTCATGTGAATTTCATGCCCTTAACACTCTGAGAGCAGTTTAGTATTAGTATTATGTATTATTATTTTGATTGCCTTTCTAGTGACATGAAATATTTGAATGAATCAAGGAAATCAATACATAAACTGTTTTTTACTAACAGAAGCAAAAGACAACCCACCTCTTAGCTCTGAGCACAAGTGTACTCACCCTAAAGGAATGCAAGTGATTCTAGAAGGAAGTTTTGTAAATTTTGTATTGCCAAGCAACCTGTACTCTTTTAAACAAGTTTTTTAAATAAACACAGGGATGTACACAATGTGGCACTATGAATCATACCAAGTATGGAACATTTCATAGGAGTTTCATTACAACCATTCTGGAAAAGGTTATACATCTAAAAATTATTCGGTCAAAACACGAAGAATACAAGATTGTCTTCTTGCTCTACAGGACACAATTCTCCTGTAAAAGTCATAGCACGTCCGTCTTTTTGGCTGAAAAAAAAGGCAAAAAAACCCAAGTATTAACTTTAGAAATGCACTCATGATACATATAAAAAACAGTGTAACTTGTGTTCTACTGAAACAGGAAAATTTTTCTTGTTGCTGAAACATCAAATTATCTTACTTTACAAGTTTACCTGCACATATGTTTACTCTAAAAAGCAAGACTTGGAGCTTTTATATAATTGCATGGAACCTTGGCTACATAATGGTAATATGCTGTATATACTAGTTTAATAAGTCACTAACTTATTGAGAAGTTGTTCTTAATTGTAGTTAGAGACTGCTTAAGAATCATCCATGTTTTGAAAAATAGATATCCTGAAAAATAAATAATTTTTTAAAAGTAAAACAGAAGAAAAACTGGAATTTTGTACAAGGAATGAAGATCATCTGCAAATTTGGTATATCACTTTCATATTTTTATTTAAGATCATGAGATTGAGAAAGATAAAGAATAATTAGAAATAGTAAATAACGAAAATGGAATATTTCAGGTTAGGTTTTAAGAATTTGTCTTAGAGTGAAAGTTTTTCCTCTCATTTTGTGCAAAGATCTGTTCCAAGAAAATTTGAATTATATTTGCCTGCTCCATGTCGTAGCTACTGCAGAGAAGAAAATAGAGATAACTCTTCACTGTGATAAAATAGGTCCCTAAGAAAAAGATAGTATAAGAATTGAGTTAACATTCAAAAGATGTCCCAAGGGTTTCCCTACTCCAGAGCTGAAAGCAATTACGCCTCCATTGCATTAGGACCACTGAATATACATTTTTATGACCTGTCCTCTGCTCTCTGCACTGACTTCAGATAAAATTCACCAGGCACAAAGTAGTTCTTATCTGGAATAGCCTGTTACACAACACTGATCACCCCCTTCATATCTCAGGGATTTATGGAAGATGAAATAACCAGTGGGTAAGTGTAAGCTACTTGAAAACAGTAATGATAAATGAGGATCAAATGAAAAACATGAATACACACAGAAAATGTCAAATACTACTTCTCTAGTAATAGATCTAAGGCACCTCCAATTATCTTAGAAGTAAAAGTTCTAGTCCTGTAGTTCTCAGAAATTCCTGTGTTGTGAACCTATGATCCTTGTATGGTCAGGCAATATAGTGCCTACTCTAAAAAAAATTAAATGAAGTCCACCAAAAGCTATCAAAAGTTTCTGCAAATCCAGCAGAGAACATACAGCAGTAGTGTGTTTATCACTTTCTGATATCTTGAAATAGCACTGATATCTTGGTAAGATTTGCTCAACATTTAGAACCGGCATTAAAATGTTAATAGGCAATATTAATAGTAAAAACAAAAACATAATAACAAAAAAGCCAAATTAAAGAAATACAAAACACAAACACACTAATTTTTCTAATTATTTAGAAAACTGTCCAAACACCACTAGAAACTTTGCAGAGCTGAGGAACTCTGACAAGCCATTGCAGTGAATGGACACTTTTTAATAAAAAGTTTCACTTATTTCAAGTTTGAATATTTCTTCTTTCACAAGTCAGATACTGAACACTTCTTATCAGATATGTCCTCACTGCTATAATTAAACTTTTCAGCACTTAAATTTCTCCTTGATAAGTTAAACAGACTGAGATTCTTCAGGAATTTATTAAAGGCCTATTTTCTAGGCATTCCTTCACTCTTTTTTTTCTTTTCTGAACCTTCACCAATACTTTTTGTTTTAAATTATAGACTTCAGAACGGAATGTAGGATTTTTTCAGTAATCTCCACAATCTCCACCAAATACGAAGGAAATGTAGATTCTGGCAAGAACATATAATGCCAGCATTAAACATCATCATCTTGACATTGTTTCTAAAGATCACATATAGTTTGTCAGTGGAAAAATGCACTTTGGAAAAAAAACAATTTTATCTTCTCCCTAAGATATTTATTTTGTAAAACCTCTCCCTAGGTCTCAGTTCTCTCATCACAACCTTCGCATTCTGTTGTGCTCCCCAGCGTTGTTTCCAGCCCTTCAGGTTGTCACTGACAAACCTTAGTGCATATTTTTTAAGAAACATATGCTCTCTTTTCCCTCTTTCATTCTTGCTCCCTGCTTTGCAGAAAAAGTTCACCTTCAGGAATGAGCTCATCAGAGTTTAAGTGAAAATACCAATGAAAAAGCAGTCTTAAAAATTTTGTTTCTCTTAATTATTGTATAGCAGCTGCTTGCTCACCCTGATTTGAATCCAGTGGATCCAAGTGAAATGCATTGTGGGTTGACTCACATGAATGAGGAGCTACGAAAACTGGGGAGGCAGATGGTGGAAGTGACACTGTGAGTGGAGACTGAGAGGCAGACCATCAACAGTAATTTATTAATGCTGGGCTCAGAACGCAGCAAGAAAGGAGACACCTCAACAGCAGGTGCTGCTCATTTTACCTCATAAGATGCAGCCTTGGTGTTTTGTGGTAAGGAGGACACATCATGCCTACACAAGGAGAGTACAGGAGAGTGGGCCAAGTCACCAGCAGGATGAGTTTGCAGGGGAAGTATGCAAGTGTGAGGCAACCCCGCAAATGAGGACTGAGGCATTTGCTGAAGCTGCCACAAGGCCTGGGCACCTATCACCTGATCAAAGCTGCACCCTTCTACGTTTACCAAAGAACACTCATACATTTTGATGAGAGCAGCAACACTGATTCAACAGCTGTGCTTGTTCTGGTGGCCAACATTTCTGGTGCTGGGGCTCTGTGAGGTCAGACAGACAGACAGACTAGACTACATATAGAGAACAGCAGTAACAGTGTATTGGCCAAGTGCCACTTCAGCAACCAGCTTGGTACAGTGTGGAGCAGTTATGGGTCTCCTGAGGGAGAAATCACAGCCTTTGAGGAATTATATCATCCTAATAAGCAGACACTAATACTCTTACTCTTTTTTACTAATTATATCTTACTAGAAATAAAGGCTGGATTATTTCTGAGAGGTTTTTTCCTACATGCATTCTCTATTGATAATAAACACAATATGAAGACAATCTGTGCAATATCCAATATTGCTCTACTCCAATGACCTGTGAAAAAATGAAAATGGCCTTAATAGTCTACCTTTCCAGATGCAAACTGCGGTTGCTGAGAATCTTTTAATTACTTTCAATTACATTAACAATAACAAAAAAATATTAAAAGGTCCGTAAGACAGAAAATGATACTTGGCTCAAGTATTTCTCAGAACAGTGTTGATTTTAAGTTTTGGTTTGTTTTTTTTTTAAAGGTAGAATTTTTCCTTTCAGCTACTTCATATTATCTTTCTAATTTTAACATTTTTCTATGAATATTAGGTTAATAGCAAGAAATTCACATGCACTGTTTGTATAACATCTTTCAACTTAGTTTGGTGGCACTTCACCCTTGATGAGTAAGCAAAGATAGTAAGGAACAAATATCTATTGATTTCTTCTACTCACAGGAGGCAATAGCTTGTAGCCATTTGCCAAAATGTATGGAGAAATGACAGAAACCTCCTTCAGGAAAAATTTTCCTGTGTTTGAAAGTCATTGTGTGAAAAGCACACACTTCCACAATTCAGGCATTCTGAGTCTTTTGATTCAGTTTCCCCATCTATTGATGTGAATATCCAATATTAAAAACCTCTGTTCCCATGTTTCCCTCCCTCTCTTCACAGACTATCCCTGGTCAGTGAAGCTTCAAAGCCCAGCACAACCTTACACAACCCTGCTTAACTCCTAGGGAGATGTGGTGTCATGAAGAGGTTCCTGTTACATTGTCCCGTGACTGGTTTTGTCACTGCTCCTACTCACTGTCCTCTTCACTTGCTCTGATTGAGCCTTTGTGGTCCTCAGCCTTTTGTACAGCCCTGGCAAGGGATTTTCATGCTCATGAACGGTCTAACAATCACTGCTTTACAAGCATTATGATCTCTGTATCAGTTCTTTTAACTCTTATTGCAATTTGCTGTGAAATTTATTCTGGCAGAAGTCCCAGAGCCCTTTCTCCCTTTTCTCCACATCTCTGTGGCAGCTGAACTCTCACACCCAGTGATCCGGGGCTGAGATTTGGTAATGCTCACACTGCATCCAGTTCAAGCCATTTTCTGCTTATTCAATCAGTGAGGATAGCAACACCTCATTACCTCCCTAGGCAGAGATTAAAAAGCCGTATGAACCAGGCTGGCCAAGGCGCTCGCCCGGGCGCAGCGGCTGCCGGCCCTTCCGCCGCGCTATCAATAGATGGCAGCAAGAAGACACATCCCGACGGGAAAACAGGGCAAGCTTTCCAGTAGAGTTCAGACATCGGGTGCTAATAGCCATGCCTTGTGGCTCGTAGGGGAATGGCTCGGTGTATATTCTGCAGCAACGCAGAGGTGTGGAGATGACTCTTCAGTAACTGTCCTGACATGTCTGCAGTACACTGGGAACGTGTCAATTAAAATACAGTTTCCACTTGAGTTTACTTAGATCTTAACTGGTGTGGGTTAAAATCCTAAAATGGTGTATAACAATCAGCGAAAGCAATAGTTAAACCAGGTCAGGATGCCCTCTACATCAGAAGAAAGGCTGCAGAAGTTGTAACTTGTAGGCAGTGAGACTTCTGATATCACCCACCACACAGTTTGTGTTTAGAAGCAAGATGCAACTTTCATTACAGGAAAATTTGAATGTCCATTAAAAATAACTTTTTATTTTCCCTAGCAAAGATGAGTCTTTCGGGAGTCTCTGAAAACTATAGCATTCTTCCTCCTTGAAATCAATGTGACTCTTTTTTTTTCTAGACCAAATTTCCAACTCCCTGTTTTCTAGTTCTCCTACTCAGAATAACACTTTTTTCTGTTCACAGAATGTCTCTTTAATCCCAAATAACCTTTTCTCACACCCCAGACACACCATTTTCACCATGTACCATTCCTTACCCTCTCTTTCTCCTTTCTGTTTTTCCCTTTCTTTGTTTCTCAAGCCCTTAGAGTAAAAGATCTTCACACTAAAGTATCTCTTTGCAGTCCCACATGTTGCAAATTCACTGAGTTAGACAGGTTATCAAAAACAGGCAAGTGATCCGGTGATCTATGAAGGATGTGCAAAATGGGAATGAATATGGCCAAGCCTTGCTACCGCCATATAGAAGAGGTGCTATATTGGGATTACTTGGGACACAGTGTTTACTATGATATTTATATCTATCTCTATAAATATTACATATATATGCTCATAAATATAAATGTTCAAGCCACAAAACTAAGCAGACCATTAATATTTTTCCCACAAAGGATCTTTTAATGTAATATCCTGAACAGATAATATCCAGTAAAAAAGGAAAATATTACTTCTTCAAAGCATTCAGACAAAACCTCTAAGAATCTTGAATTTCATTGTTCAATTTCAACATTAAAAGAATTCAGAGAATTGACCTCAAGATCTTTAATTTCCTGCATCATACCGTATACTTTTAAGAAGTAATTTTGAAAAAAAAAAAAAAGACCACTTTGCTATTCTTTTTAGTAGCAGACCCATTACTTCTACTTAAGGTGTGAAAAGTTCTGAAGCAATTAGCAGTTTCTTATGCAGATATTGACTGATTTCAAATGCAAAGTCTACAGCATCATTTCTGTATGCTTAAAACCAATCCTGATGTCAGGAACAGGGATAGTGCCATTATCATCTGTGTACCCAATACAGTTCTCACTTTCCTGCATGTGTACAGCAGAAAGTGCTATGAGTGCCAATGGCAGTTAAAACTACATTAAATTCTGGCTTCTTATCAATAATGTCATACTATGCTTATTAAGAGGTATGATAGGTTGAGCTGAAGACAAAGGGCTAGATTTGTGAAGGAATCTGATATTTTGTGGTCGAGGTTGGGGAATACAGGTACTGGACAGTCTAGGAGTGCCTCAGCACATTACCCAGCTCTCCCAGCATGTTTAAGGGACCTGTTCTTTACCTTTCTTTTTTTTTTCTTTAACCTCCTTCTGTCTTCAGTCAGAAAATTTTGTTGCTGGGAATTCAGAAAAATAAACTGTCTTCAGGGAAAACACAGATTGAAGGCTTTTCCATCTACCAGATTTATGGGCTCTTCTGACTTTGCTGACCACAATCTCTCCCCAAGAATTCCTTTGGGGACTTTAAGCAAAATCACATAGTTAATATCACCTTGTCTTTAAATTTTATCTAGATGGTATCAGGCTTGTTTCCTTGCAGCTTTTTTGTTTCCAGTCTTTTATGCAAAAGCCAAAGATCCAAACTTTCCTCAGAAGACTTTCCTTGTTTTTACTGCTGGCAGAATTGCACTCAACAAGTATTTCTGCAGGCATCTCCTAGCATGTTTAGCAAAGTTTCAGGTTGGGGAGTAATTTCTGCCAAGATAAAAAGAGGCAAAACCGAGTCATGGGCTTAAGTGGAAAAGATTTCCTCAGAAGGGTGAAAACCAACAGTTTTCCTGTGAAGTTTTGATAATAGACAGATAGCCAAGGCCTCCAATCAGAGGTAAAAACCCTTATGCTTGTTAATTTATTCTCCCATTCTAAGCAACAGAAACCACTGCAGAAAGGTATGGTTGAGGAAATATGGATTGTTGAAGATAATTTATGGTATGCAATTCTATTTCAACTTATCAAAAATGTGCGGAGGAGGGAAGTGACACCTACACTTGCAGCCAGAGGGTGGCCACAGATCTATTTCTGCTGCACTGGAAGCTGCATCCCCCTCTCCTGTCACGATTATTTGCACATCCACTACCCAGTCAAAGTACAGTCACATCCTTGCTGTGTGGCAGCATCAGTCATGGGACTGTGGTGTGTGGGAGCAGGCAGAACAGCTAGCTGTTGTACTTATCCTTGCAGGTCATGGATGTCACAGAATGCACATCTGGCACATGTTAAAAGGAATCATTGTTTTTCTCATGATAGGCATGGGAGTGGTCACAGAGAGAAACTGATACAGAGAGAAACTGATGCAGAGAGCCTGGAAAGCTGCCCAGAGGAAAAGGACCGGGGGTGCTTGTTGACAGTGCCTAAACATGAGCCAGCAGTGTGCCCAGATGGCCAAGAAGGCCAATGGCATCCTGGTGTGTGTCAGAAATAGGGTGGTGACTATTGCACTATCCTTGGCACTGGTGCAGCTATATCCTGAATCCTGTGTTCAGCTTTGGGCCCCTCACTACAAGAAGGACATCGATGTGCTGGAGCGTGTCCAGAGAAGGGCGATGAAGCTGGTGAAGGGTCCGGAGCACCAGTCTTATGAAGGGCAGCTGAAGGAGCTGGGGCTGTTTAGCCTGGAGAAAAGGAGGCTCAGGGATGACCTTATCACTCTACAACTACCTGAAAGGAGATTGTAGTGAGGTGGATGTCAATCTCTTCTCCCAAGTAACAAGCAACAGGAGAAGAGGAAACAGCCTCAAATTATTCCAGGGGAGGCTTGGACTGAATATGAGGGAAAATTACTTCAAAAAAGGGTTGTCAAGGATTGGAACAGGCTGCCCAGGGAAGAGAGTCATCATCCCTAGAGGTATTTAAAAGATGGATAGGCACTTAGGGAAATAGTTTAGTGCTGGACTTGACAGTGTTAGGTTTACAGTTCGACTAGATGAGCTTAAAGATCTTTTCCAACCTTAAAATTCTATAATTCTATGAAATGATAGTGGCTTCTGACTAACACCACAGCATTTTGGCTCCATGACCCCTTCCCAGATGCAAAGATAGGAGACAGTCCTGAGATGCACCCAGACAATGGAAGCAGGAGCACACTCTAGAAGGGAAGAATTTTGCTATGAAGTGCATCTGGCACATGGGCCGTATCTCAATACTGGTTTGATGAGCAAAAACTAGGAAAATGGTCTATCATTCTTAACAGACAATATAACTAAATGAAAGCAGAGTAATGGCAATGATTAACACAATGTACAAAGTCTTCACTGAAAGCTAATCCATTAAACAACATGTCTACACCCTCCAGGAAAATATTTTCCATAATGGAATATACATGGGTTAAGACACAATTCTGCAAACCAGTAAAAATTTCTGCTCTAGTGTATTGCACACAATTAAAAGTCATTACACAGGACAAAATGCTGTTTTCTATCTTTTACAATTGGGCATGAGTGAACTATTTTTGTTATTACTTATTCAAGCTAAATCTTAAATTTAATTACCTAAAAAATTCCATTCATAGAGTGATCTTGAAGTAAAGGATGAATTAATGTTTTAGATGTTTGTATTAATCAGATCTCATCCACACAAACCAATTTCAGTGTGATTCCCCTGATAACACTTCTGCAAGCTTCATCTCACCCAAGGGTATTTGAGACAAATGTTATACCAGATTCTCACTGCTTGTTTTATCTTCTTGATGCTGTTTGCAGTCTCGTAGTCATATACAGGACAATTTAAGAAAAGACTTCCGTGAGTGGAAGGGATGACCCTTCCCTCTGCCATCTTTACAAGGCTTATTCCCATCTCTTCATCTCATTTCACCAGCAGAAGAGTGAGCACTGTGCCCAGGAATCAGTTGGAGGGTAAGTAGCAGTACTTGTCACCTTCCATTACCCCATGCATGTTTAAGGTATTGTAGTCCTCCCTCACCAAGTTACTGTGGGTAGGGCTGGTGGTGCCCCTTGGTCTCTTTCACTTATTCTGCTAGCACCAACTGTCTGTTTCCTGCAGAGATTTCAAATACTTTTCAAAGCTTCTAGAAAGAAGATATTTTATATCTGAATATAATATTAGCTCCGAAAAAAATTGAGAATATGTGGAATTAAGTTTGTGTCTGATGTATTCACACACACAAAAAAACATTACGAACACCCTACTGTACTTGGTAAAGAAAAAAGATAAAAACAATGAGGCAGCATAGAGAGGAAAACACATTTCAAATCTTTGAGGAAGGAATATGTTCAGTGTAACATTCAGTGAAGTAGCATGAAAAGAATGTATTTACCAGTCCTAAACAACGATGTAATACTTTTTGGAAAAAAGCAACTTTAAGGTGTCAGGTGAGAGGAAAGATAAAAAATTAGATGCCAAGATGACAGTTTTATTTTGCAGTATGGGGTTCTATTGACACTATATGGAAATCCATGAGCTCCCCTGCTTATTACTCTAATACCTAGATTTTTCCATTCACTTTAGTATTACTAACGAGACCTGCAGCATTGCTTATTGTAAAGGCCTTTAGGTATTTCCAAGATGCAGTATTTCATTGTTAGCTTTTGTATCCTTTAAAAAGAAATGTTCAGTGTGAATCTTGTTACAATTTTCTCATGGTGTAGTGCACAGTCAAGATAATTCTAGTCATTATAAACTTAGTTTCCCTATGTCTTTATTCATAATGCTAAGAAAGTCTTATCACTTTGTCTTTATTTCTTTCTCCTAGAATAAGGGAAGATGCAAAACTGCACAACTGACCTATGTAAAATTTTTCAAGGACCAAGACGACAACAATTACCTTTGTTTGTTGTGGGCCTACACTGCTTAAATGCCAACATTTGGTTTACAATAACTTTTTGCATGCAGAAAAACAAGGAAAAGAAAGAAAGGGAAAGGAAGGGAGGAAGGGAAAGAAAAGGAGGAGGGAAAGACAGAAAGACAGAAAGACAGAAAGACAGAAAGACAGAAAGAAGAATCTCAGTGACTTCATTTCCCCCCCCCTTGTCTGGAAACCATAGAAACCAAACTGAAAGTATAGCCAAGAAGTTCGTCATTTGGCTATCTCTGGCTGATCTCCATGGAAACATTTCACTTTTTGTTGAAAGGAAAGATTTTCAAATCAGACAAATGGCTACAGTCTGACGGGTTATGACATCTTTGGGAAGAATTAAAAGAACAAAAACAATGTCAAGTGTTTCTGCTTTACATACTCATATTACGTTTCTATTTTATGACATTCATGCCTATTTTATTTCATTACAATTACAGCCTTTCTTTCAGAGTTGTTTTACCAAACAAGACATAAGATTTGTGAAAAAAAGGTTATATACTGCCAACAAACCAGGCTCCACTCCTTCTAGTATTTAATTTAGATATCATTTGCTACAAATTATATAGATCATCCTATACCTTTTTTTTTTTGCATGTTTTGCCTGGAAGATGGAAAGGATGTGTTGAATGCATCATAACAATTAAAGCTGAGAGTTAAGAAAACATTCAACACTGGAAAGTCACACCTCTCAGAGCTATTCTTTCAGGAACCGTGCAGAGCCAGGAAAGTACTTCTGCCTGTTTCCCACCGCCTTACCTTTCAATGTTTCTTACAATAAAAATACACACCGGATGATTGGGGAAAAAAGTCTACAGACACAAGAACTAATAAGAAAGGCAATTCCGTAGGAATCAAGGCTTTTATTGATCCCATAGAAGTCTTTGGGCACTTAGAATCCATGCCTGTATGGGGACTTCTGTCAAAGGGAGGAGTGACCTGTGGATCCTGCAGAGGCTTCAGAGTACAGCCACATCAGCGCTAAGGCTGCTCAGGGCATCAGCGGAAAGAGAAGGCTTTGAAAGACTCCACCTTTACAACTATATTTAATAGTATGTAGGTACTGTATTCACACTATAGGCACCACCTACACAGGTAAAATATGTCTAAATAGTAGAGATATCCTGCTGGACTGCAAATTCAGCACTGAAAATTAAAAAGTCTAGTTACAAAATGGTTTGAGGTACTAAAATGGAATTAATTTGTCCTTAGACAGCTCCAAGTTACTGCTGCAGCCATTCTACTCCCATCAATTTTTATTTGCTTCTCTTACAGGCAGTACACATAGCATAGGTGAGAAGAGGTTAAATTTTTCTGCTAAATACACACAGAAGCTCCATTCCCAAAAACTCTTTGGCAACAAAGGAAGGGAAAATACTGATGCCATCTTAGCTTAAACAGAAAAAAAAAAAAAAAAATCCACAGCGACTAGAACATTTTTAAGGAATTATTCTGTTTGTCATTGTATACAGAAAACAAACTACAATGCATATGGGATATGACTTACAGTCTTAGAAAAGCCTCTAGATTTCTCTGATTCATCATGCAATGAATATTATTTCCAACATCAACATTATTGCATTGTGTCTTAGCTAATGCTTCACGGTGGCAGTTTATTACAGTGGTCCTATCAGCGGCCTACCTGCAAAGAAACAGTGACAACAGAGATTAATGTAACAGAAATATTGCCAGCAATGAAGAGACATCATCTGATTTCAGCTGCAGACAAACTGTCACTGAACAAAAGAGAGAAAATATGCTGATGCTCCCTGAAATTTGAAAGAACGTCAGAAAGATTGCAATGAATTATAGAGACAGAAGTAAACAAAGCAAGAAACTTCAGGAAGAAAGAACATTCATAAAGAGAAAGTGACAGGTAAAATATGGTTCTGCTGAAAGTTTTATCAAACGGTCAAAGTAAAATAATAGTACAGAGACAAGAGCAAGAAAAAGGTCACATCTAACTAAATTAGAAGGTAGAGATTTGTATGAAAAAGGATGACAGAGTTTGGTCCAGATTATTCAAATCTATTTAAGAAGAAGTATCCTAAATATTTTGACCCTATCTGGCTTCTCTGTACATTTCAACATTTAGGATCTGGAAGATTAATTGAAAGATACTCTTTGTTTTAAAATCCCTCTAATATCACAACACAATAAAGCAGAGTTGTGCAGGAGCAATTCTACAGGATTTGGCAGTGTTAGGTTTACTCAATGATCTTAAAGGTTTTTTCTAACCTAAATGATTCTGTGATAAAGGTGGTTAACAATGGTGTAGTTGTTGCTTTCACTGCAATTATGATATGCATACATCAGTTCTTTAGACCACCTGATCTGTAAACATGGGAAGGCAGAGTCTATATTATTTTAACTCAACAGGTGTAAGAGACTGACATTTTCCAGCTTAATTCCACTGAAGTTTGAGTGGGAATTTTTAAATGATGTTTGAGAATTCAAAATGAATCTCAACAAATTTTTGAAATTATTGTGAATGGGGGAAAAAAAGGTATTTTCTATTTGTGCCTAGATGGGATCAGCTGCCCAGATACAAGAAGGAAGAGGATTAACTTAATAATACACAACAGTGTCAATCTTGAAGAGCTATCTTTGTGCCCTGATGTGTATATGTAAAAAAAGGGTTGTAGCCAAGGCATCCAACCTGTTCTGTTCAGCACTGCTCCTGCACCAGCAGCACTGCTTCCCACAAAGTATCTGTTTCAAGAAACTCATGGATCAGCTGGAGAGAATCTAAAGGAAGACAAGAAAAATAATTAGAGTGCTACAAAATATCCTATAGGGAAGAGCTGAATTAATTCCAGCTACTTAGTTTGAAGAGGAGAAAGCCAGAGGGAGACTGAGCAATCTTCAAATATGCAAAAGCTTCTTGTAAGGAAAATAGATTAATCTGTTTTCCGTGTCCATTGAAGAAAGATGAAGGAATAACAGACTTATATTGCACCTGGGGTATTTGGGCTAGAGATAAAGAGATGTATTTCTAGCCTTAAGCATTCTGGTAGTTTTCCTAGTAGAAGTAATCTCCATCACTAGCAGTTTTTGAGACCATATCACACAAACATCTGTCAGTAACTACTTATACATAATATGTTCTGCTTGGAGCATAGAGATTGGCTGTATCAGAGTTTCCCTGCTTCACTGTCAAGGCCAGAGCCACAGGCCCTTGGAATGGCAAGCAAGGCACAGGGCAACTCAATTCCCCTCTTTAATCTGGAAAGCCAGAGGGAAAGTCATCACTTATATGTAAAACACCAGCCAAGTTATTTCAGCTGTGTCAGATTAGACAGCCTCCACAGGTTCTTAGACCTTGTTTCCTACAATATTCTGATATCAGGAAGTTGGAGCAGTAAAAACAGAGCATTTCAACTTTTTAGCATAAGACAAAGCAATTTCACTTTAAACTCTAAATTCTAATATGAAAACATGACTCAGAAATCGGGTGAAAATTGATTTTGATTAAGACAATTTGGGGAACATTTAAGCATCCGATCTGGCTTAGCAGTTAGAAAGTTTAAAAAAAAAAACCACCATCTGGATGTTTACTTGCAAGTAACCTTTTCATAGGAAAAGTATAAAACAGCATCTCCCCAGCCCTCCTCTGCCAGGGTTTCCCCCTTTCCCTCCAATAGGACAGGAGCCTGCACAAACTCCCAGGGTACTGCCAGTCCTTGAAGGCAGTAAATCTTTCTTCAGCAAAAAAAACCCCAGGCAGCAGTGAGATGGGGCAACCATTAATTACTGTGCAATCTGGATAAAGCACTCTTCAAATGCTAATTTTAAAAAAAAAAAGTTATTGTGCTTCAAATATTATGAGTGTACATCACCACATACGACTTTTTAAATTAAAATTTCCTGGATTTCGATATTTAACAATCACACTTCTATTATTCTGGCCTCAATCTACTTTGTGGCTACTAAGGCCACCCTCACATTAACAACTTCTTCTATGCTTTCACAAAAATATGACAATTTCCCCTTGACTTCTCTTGGTGCAGCTTGTAATAGAACTGCATCTGGAAACACTATACCAAATTCTTATACTACTTTTACAGCAGGAACTGCTAAGGACTTTGGCTCACTTACAAATTCCTCAATTCACTAAGATATAATTGTGCTGTGATTCATGCCTTTGCTAAATCTATGCAAGTTGTGGGCATGATTATTAACACCACATTAAACCCTGGAACTAAAGAGTTTAGCAAACAGATTTTTTTTTTTTCCTGGACATCGACACTTAGCAGATAAATTACGCTGTCAAAATGTTTAAGGAAAACAAAGAACAATTATGACAGAAATGGTTTTATTTAACAGACTGCTCTATTTTTAAAGAGTTCAGCAATTGTTATATGGCAAAATATAGCATAATTTCAACATTTGTTTATCCATGGAACAGCACAATCTCAGCATAAAAAAAAACATTAAGTGTTCAATTCAGGAATTTATGGTGTTATTTCTTAATTTCAATAGAATTTCACACTCAGGATGCTCTAAGCCTCTGTAGTGACATATAGTAGCATAAATAGGCCACTGTATGTCACCAGGTAATTGCTGTGGAGCCTATCATATCTCTTTGAACTATGATCATTGGGCCACAAATGGGCTCACTGACTTCATTTCAAATTTGTTTTGCTCAGTTTCAGATTTAACCTACTCCCTTTTCTTAAGAGTTTTTCTGCTCAGTGATATCTCTTCCCAACACAGGTATGTATCAGCTATGAACAAATGTTTCAACTACACTAAAAATCACAGCCTCTTATTTTTGATTGCTAGGAAGATTTTTTTTCCATGTCCTCTAATATATTTCACTCAGTAGATGTGGGGTTTTTGTTTGTTTGGTTGGTTGGTTTTTTTCTGGGACACTACAGATTCTCTAAGGAGGGAAGGGGGAAAATAGAAAACTGTCAGCCAGGGTGGAAGGGGTGAACTAAAACAGTAACAGCATATACCATTGATTTTAGCAAAACTCTGAAGTGAAGGGAAATAGGAATTATCCTGTGGGTTAAGAATATTGCCACTGCAGCTTCTCAGGAATTTCTCCTGAAAATTTCCAGAAGAATTCCAAAGGATCAGGGTCTGGCAAGAAATAACAGCTTTAACTTTTTTAATGGTCAGTTTGGAGATGAAGATGTCTTACCAGGTCAGTTGATGGTGACAGCGATCACTTTCTTAAATAACTTTAATATTTTATTTTTTACGTCCTTTCTCAGCAAGATCATTGCAGAGACCTGTGCTAGAGAGATTATGGTCAGGGAAAATATGATACTATATGCATCATCCATCACAAGAAATCCCTGTTAATGTGATGATACAAGCAATCTAAGTTAAAGATTCTATTGCATTTATCATCATTTATTTTTGTCACACATATAAAACAAACAGATAAAAAGAACACATTTACCTCTAAAGCCAGTAAGGAAATTTGCCTAATTAATAGAGCCTTCAGGTTTATGATAAATACTATGTTACTCTTACCCCTTTCAAAAGTAAATCCTATTCCTTACAAAATAAATAATTAAAACACATTAGTGCCTCTAGTTATTAATCACTCATATTTAAGAGCTTTCTTGTGGCAATTGGTTGTCTTGGTAGCTATACACTAGAATATTTTTAGGTAAAATGTACTTAAATGTTTTCAACAAAGAACAAAGGAGATGAAAACACTTTTATGTTGTTTTTGTCAGGAAGCTGTAGCATCAAGACCATACAGATTTTCGGCATCTGATAATAGAAACAGATCAAGGCTCACTTCTAATAAGGGAAAATATTGCATTCAGTCTTTCAGCATACTGAACACACACACATACACATAAGACACGTGCAGAGATTTTGGAGCTAGCTTCTGCAGAAATATGATTCACTTTAGGGAAGCTCTGAGATAAGAGGAAGAGCTCAGCACACCAAACCAGAAATACCAAAAGAAGACTGGAGAGATGGGAGCAAGCTTTCTGAGTGCCTGACACGAGCAGCCAGATATCACTGCTCACCTCAGGTGAATGGGAGAGGGGAACTGTGCCCACAGTGGTCTGCAGGCTCAGGCACAGGTCCTGGGGCTCTGGGTCTTGCAGGGGCAGAGCAGAGGCACAGGGACTGGCATTAAGAAGTTGTTGTTAGCTAAGGACGAGGGGTATGGCACCACAAATAAGCTGCTGAAACAGCAAGCCTAAAAATCATCCCAGTGTTTTTTTCAGTTAGAGCTCACTTTCACGAAGCCTGAATGCATGTGGTCACTCCTCTCTATAGCTCACTGCTCGTAATACCAACAAGCCTAATGCTCAGAGCTGTATTATTCAACATATTTCTGGGATGAATTTCATCATGATAACCATGTTAAAATTCAAGTACACCACCTAACAATCAATCTAAGAATTACTAGAACTATAATTCCTCTATTAGTTTTCGTAATACTTCAAAAAGACAAACATAAGCAAAAATGTCAACCTCGATAGTCTACAGTTATCAAACAGCCTGCTGCATCAAGAGTGGAACAGCTCTTCTCCCAGGTTAAATCTGTTTTTAAGTTAAAACATATTAAGTGAAGATTCAAACAGTGCAAAATACTAACCTGCATAATCACTTGCTGGTTAGATTGCAGCAGAAGAATCACAACTACTGGGCAACAGGTAAAGGCCAAAGTCATTAACAAATTAGCAGTGAAAGATAATTTTATTTTGATCAGAGACAGATAAGGATAATTACTAACTGTCCTTTTGTTTCTCTAGCCAATTGGCCCATCCCAAGCCTCAGGCCTGTTCATTATTATAATGGTTGTCAAACTTTGCAGCTGTGAACATAACAGAAGATTTTCATAACTGTTTCCTTCTAAAAATATTAATGTCAAAGAGTAGAGGACACAACAGACAACTAACAATTTCTTGCTTCATTTCTCACAACTTTCTTGTTAGCTACAGGGCTCAGTTTAATTACAGTTGCAAGCATTGGGTCAGCTAATTTCTTGCCTCTGATAAGTTTGTAATTGCTAGTGTCTTCCTTGATCCAATGCTACCATTAGCAAAAGAGTGCAGTACTGAGCCTGGCATCACCATATTACATCTGCCCAAAAAAACCCAAGAGAAAGATTTATCAGTGGGTTTGTTTTAAAAATAATGGCTGAAACCCAAAAGACTGACCTAATTAACTTTCTGAGAGAGTAGCTCATGAAGCTGTTATTAACAAACACACATCTCTCAGGCCCTAGAGATGTTGCAGTACTAGACAAATATCCTTGAGAAAAAGAGAAAATTATTGATGCTTTCTAGATAATCTTTTTAAGGCAATCTAAGCCCTGTTGCTTGTAGAAGGGAGTGTGATACAGAACATGTCAAAAGAAAAAGTACAAGCACCAGTTAAGCGTTGGTTTTTATTGATGTTGGTTATTTAGAATTTTGGTAGGGCTTTTACTTTCCACAAGCAAATACCAGTAAAGCCCTGAACCACTAATACATTAATTTCTCCTCTACTGGAAATAATCTTCACTCCTGCCATGGCTCACTGTATATGCTATGCTTTAAATCAGACTGGAACAGACAGTAAGCAGTTTTGCTTACGCTGATGAATTGCTACGCTGCTGAACGCAAATGAAAGACACACAAGCATGTGGTATGGGGACTGTTTATAGGCTGTGGAAGCACAGATCTGTTGTTAGAAGCTCTATTTCCATCAGGCATGGATGCAGCAGTTGTAGACTAGTCATAGGCTACAGTTGTAGTCAGTCATAGGTAAAATTTGCAGCTATATATGGCGAGAGAAATAATATTGTGCTTCATCACTGCATTATTGACCACACTTACTTTGAAAGTCTAGAAGTTATGACTGTGATTATGAAGTTACAATTAGAGGGTATTATTACCACCTTCTATTATCACTTGAAATAGGTATTACTAAGAATGTAACTGATTTAGTTAAACATGTTTAACATGATATCGTGGTGCAATTATATAAAGTAAAATCATGATCATTTTAGCACAGTTCAGGAGAAGAAAATAGGAGAAGAAAATACACACCTGTATTTCTAACCATAGAAAAAGAGGTTCGTGAGCCACTTGCAAACAAGGGAATAAAATAAAATTAGTGTGCATGTGTTTCATAATTCTTACTTCATACTTCTTACTTCTACTTCATACTGCCATAATAGTGTACACAAATGTAGGAGACTACAACACTTGTGTGTCCAGGGGACCTCTTTGTTTTCTTTAAGACATGCATTTGCACATTATATGCATCAGATAATTTAAAGTATTCTTCAATATTTATATATATTATGTGCATCAGATAATTCAATGTATTATTTAATATTTACATACATATTATTATGTATATAAAGTATTTATATAAAAGTACATTTAAACAAATTTAATGTTCATCTGAACAAGTTCACTGATCCCTCAATATAAATTCTTAAAAAAGATAGGTTTATTCTTATTATTTAGTAATTTAATCTGTATAATCATTTAATTTTCATACACACATATTTTATATCTGTGAGCTATACTTATTGTATAAAAAATTGTTTAAAATTCACATTGCTGCTTACCTCAGAGCTTATGCTGATTTGGTGTTACGCATATTACCAGGAACAACAGCTGAAAATCAGGTATTTGGAAGTATATTGGAAAGCAGGGCTTGACTTTACTAAAACCCTAGAACACTTGAAGCTCAAATGTCTTTGTTACCTAGTTTATAAATACCTTACACATAATATGTAAATTCTAATGTTAAGACATAATGTTCCTGTGCATTATTATTAATACATTACTACCAGAAAGGCTACAAAGATTCATGTTGAACTGGTGCATAGTTTGTTCATTTGTATTTCTAAAACTTACTATTAATTAATTAGTTAATATTACTACATTGGCTTAAAAACAAAAAAAACCCTTGTAGGTATTCTTCTTCCATATCATTATTATTTTCTGTTAGTACATCTCTTATGCATGAAAGTTTAGTGTTAATAAATTAAATGCCAGACTTACAGGAATGCTGCCTTTCAGACTTATATTTTTGTCTTATCATCTGCCAGTTGTTCACTCATTCTGTTTATAGTTTACCCTGTTACATAATATTTTATTCTTCAGCTTTGTCTGGTTCCTTGTATTTTAATATATCTGAACCTCCATAAGATGTGTTTTCTACATACATGATAATTTGGATGTTTTTCTTCAAATCTTTTTTCATTTTCTTTCTGTAAAGGAGTCTTTCGAAAGTCTTTCCTTCTTACTTCAAATCTCAATAGACAGTTACAGAACTAATTAAACATTTTATATCATGGAGGAAAACATTATACGCTTTTGATAATATCATACCAAATAAACTTTAAAAATAAACAAGTAAAGTTTAAATAAAGAAGTAAAGCCACAGAAGAACCTATGGCCTAAAATTATTCTCCAATTTTTTAATGTGTGAAATGATGCAAATCTTTTCATATAGGAAGTATCACAGAAATATATAACTGAAGCCAAGAGAGATTATGGACAAATAGGGCATTAAAGTAGAACAAAAATGGTAAAATCTTCATGCACTTGGAGAATGATGTTTCCCTCTCTTACTGCATAAGAACATGATGTTTCAATTTACTGATTTAATTCCCAGTCAAAGCCATTGATGAAGATGGACAGTTGACTTTCATGGCACATTCATGTTCAGCTGGGTTTTGTGAGTACCATCACAGCGCATTGCCTACGAAATGGGGACCTTACACGGTGTGATTCAAATGAGCTGGGGCAAAAAATGAAACGGCAGATCCTGGTTTTCCTTTTTGCACTCCTCCCATAAGTTTTAAGCTCCTCTTTTTTTCCCTTAGCTTGGGTGCCTGGGGCACACATGCAGTTTAGTGACTTGGCCCAAAAGTGTTTTTTTGGAAAAAAATGTAAAAAAAAATAAAATAAAATAAAATATTTTCCAATGTATATGCTGGTAAACAGTGCATGGGCTTCTACTTCAGGTAGTGCAGAATTTACTGCTACCCAGTTAGCAACAATGCATCTGTGTATATTTTAAAGTTTTCTATTATTCTTGTAGCTTCATAGCCTGCAGCCTCAGTAGTTACACTACTAAAATCCAAGAACATTTGTCTCTAAAACTGTTCTTTAATAAACCTCTGCCACCTTTAAGTGCCTCACATGAAACTTCAAAATTTCTATTTTAATTGGCTTTTGTTCCATTATAGCCTCTTTTCAGATGTGAATGCATTTTATTCCCTTAGTATATTCCGATTTCATGCTGTGAAATCCATGTTTCTTGATTCCTCCTGTCACTGCTTCTATTGGTGCTAATACTTGTTCATTGCTATGCCGATCTGAGCTAAACATTTCCATGAATTCAGAAAAAATGTTATCAGAAAATTCACTTTGGGTTACACCTTGCCAAGAAGTTACTAGTTTAATGCCACACGTGGAGAACAAATCATTATGGAGCAGGAAAACCCATGAAATCTGTTCTCCTGTATACAGAGAAAGCAGCAGCCCATGCTTACACGATTTCTGAGCTATCACACATTGTACTGGGCAATCAGTAAGCCAAAGAGAAGGTAGAAGTCTGGAGCTCAGAAACACCAGACTTTCTATCACGAGAGAGAGAGAGAGTAGAGAGAACTAAAGCTCTCCCTTCTCACCAGCCACCTACAAAACTAGGACCAATTTCATATCTTGGAGATCTCTACTCCTTTGTCATGTTCAGTTGAAAATGTTGGGTGGGTTGAAAAGTTATACTGCCTTTTGGGAAGGGAGAGGAAAGAGTTAATACTAAAAGCACTGTGAAAATGCACAGCTCAGCATTTGCACTTCTGGGTTGTGAATGGTGTTACCTCCCACTTGGCAAAGAAGTGGTGAAGGTGGTAGAGGTCACTTGCAGTTAGGGAATGCAGCTGAACTGCAGTGCTAGCAAACAGAGCAGCACCCTGGTGGGGTAGATGGATCACAAATATCATCTGAGACTCAAAATAGCTTCCAGGATTCTCACCAAAACTGGAGCATTTCATAGCTGCTCAAGCCCTCTGACCACAGTGAAATATAAGGAAAGAAAAGATGTTCTGATTTGGGGAATAGTCACCAAGAATCCAAAACTACCATTAAATATACTTGAAAACGGATTTGGAGAAATAACTCTGGTGAAGAGTTACTGCTAAGATTCACCTCAAGATCTAGGCAGTTATATACCGCAGTGTAAAAAACGGGACTTCTGAGTGGTATTTTAAACACTAGACTTCATTAGGTTCTTGTTCCCATCTGAATGTCGTGGTTACTCAAGAGTAAAAGTTGACTGCTTTTTGAAAGAGTATTGAAAAGAGGTTGGAGGTGAAGAGAATTAAAGGACTAGAGGCTGAATTGTGCTTGGCCCAAGTTAAACCAAGGACAAGTCATCTCCTTTGCACATTCTAAAGAATGAAGCATGTAAGCTAAGGAAACCTGGATCAAAGTTTTAAGATACTAATGTGAAAAGCATTCGTTTCCTATTTTCTCTTTTATTGTGCCACATATCCTTTGGAAATTGAGACAACCAGTTTGTTTTACATAGACTACCAAGTCTAACTACTTGTAATTACTATTAACCAGAACCAAATACAATACACTGTCCAAATGTGTCTCTGCACATTATTAATCCTCTACAAAAGTGTCAGGCAATGGTCCTTTTTTTGCATAACTCAGAGATGGAATACCTCTCAGAAGTATAGTGACATTACACAGATGGTTTTAAATAGTTTTAAACTATAAAATCGTGACTACCTTTCCAAACTTACTCTTCTTTAGAAGAGACCAGAGATGGAACCTCCAGCATTTACATTTGTGGAGTAGCAATGTCAAAACTCCCACTTCTCACTGGTGTTCAGGTGCCAGGCAGAATCACTCCAGCCAGCACAGCATTAGCTCTCATTTACCCAGTTTATGGATGCTTTCTATGCTCATTTCCTCCCCAGTTAATCCATCGTTCCATCCATCCATCCATCCATCGATTTTCTGAATACTCCTCCAGCCAGACATTTACAGGTCTCGAGATGCAAACACCTGTGTGCGTATGTAGCAGTGTGAATCATATCGCTAGAGTCTGTCACTCTGTAAATCTTGGAATTAAGCTTATATCGAGTGGTTTCAGCTCCAGAGGTTGGCTGTGCCAGGACAAAAGGCAAACCTCACAGCTATCTGTCTCAAAATGCACGCCCTATGTTGTTTAGTCTGACAATGAACAAAGAGTTCACAATTCAAGCAAATAACTGGGGACCATGGCTAGAAAAAAATAAAATAAAACAAAACAAAAGACGAGCAAAACAACTAACAAAAAAACCCACAGCCTGAAACAATAAAAAAGAAATTCACACAAAATGGGACTGGGAAACAAAACTTGAAGACTTTATTTCTGAAGATTATTTGATGATGCAAATAGCAAGTTAGAACCATAGAATCATAGGCGTTTAAGATAATTAAGTCCAACCATCAACCTAGTACCACCGTGTTCACCATTAGTGCGAGTCCTCAAATGCCATATCCACATGTATTTTTAATACTTAGAAGGATGGTGACTGCAACACTTCCCTGGGCAGCCTGTTACAATCCTTTATAAACCTTTCCATGAAAAAAAATTCCAATATCTAATCCAAACTTCCCCTGGTTGCAATATTTCCTCTCCTACTGTCACTTGTTCACTGGAAGATGAGACCAACTCCCACCTCACTACCACCTCCTCTCAGGTAGTTGTAGAGAGTGATAAGGTTTCCCCTTGAGCCTCCTTTTCTCCAGCATAATTCAAATCTAGTTTAAACTTCTCTCAGTGTGTCCTTCTAACTCCTGAACTAAAAGCCTCTTTCCACTTTGAGACAGGTGGACCCCATTTTTTGGCAGAAGGCTCGGTATCACATAAACCAATCCATCATCCAAAAAACCAAAATTCTGCTGGTAACAGCTGTCTAGAAGCATCTCATCATCTGCATGGTTTTCCTGTTTCTTTCCCCGTCATTCCCTGCAACTGGCAGGAAAAGTTATATTACAATCTTTAAGTCTAATTACATTGTAGAATACAGACAGTAAAACTAGGTTTGAAATTTAACAGACGTTAATTTTTAATGGAATAAAGGAGTATACCTCCTTTCAGCTGTAGGGATGTAATTATAAATGCCAGGTTTGCCTATCTGATTTTGTAACTTTGCTCCAAGTGTTCATTCTGTACACGCACATAATCATCGTAAATGTTACTCTGATTCCCAGTTTCCGGAGACTAAGTTGCACAAATATATAACATTTTTTTGTCATCAGGTGGGATATGCAAAACTTAAAGCTATCCCAGAACATGGTACCGAAAAGGAATTTCACCCTACCACTTCGTATGCACTGAGGAAAAGACACTAGCCATGATCCCAAATGGATAACAAAGTGTTTACTTGTCCATTGACTGGTCTGAAAGGAGAAGGAGTGAATCAGTAAATTCATGTAGTATGAAAAAGAAAATACCCTTTAATTTTTTTATTAATGCATTGTAGAAAATAAGGAATTTCTGTTGTGTGTGCAGAAACACCCCAGAAAGCATTGTTCCATTTCAAAGGTAAAAGAGAAAAAGGGAATACCTCTTGTATGTCTTCAGACACTTAAAAATACCACTGCACCTATAGAGTGACAGAAAACCAAAGCTCTCCCCAGATGCTTACACTGACATCCTGTGCTGCAAATATAATAGAAACATGAGGTAGGGTTCTTTAATTTTGACAGGTTACAAATCAACTGTATTCTGAACAACAAATTAGAACTGTGTCACAAATTCCTTTTTTCTATGTCACTGGCAGTGAGAGCCTAAGGGAATACATCTTTAGAGTTTCTCTGGTTGTTTCTGATGTACCCTGACAAGAAATAATTGCAGGCCACAGACATCTTTTCACAACACTTTGTAAAGTGACTTTCAAAGACAGATAATACAGGACTCCTCTCAGCACCCTCCTGTTCAGAGTTGCTGCCATTTCTTGCACACCTAGGCAAGAAGTATTCTGGGGGAGAATCATGCAATATCCCCAAGAGGACACTCTAGGAAACCAAGGGCACCTCAACCCAAACCTAACAGAGACCCAGAGTGATGAGAAACCTGAGGCAGGTTTCACACATGCAGGGTTTTCTCTCAGTTCTCAATTATGGTGTGCAAATGTCTGTATATGCTGAACTTTCTGGATATCTCTGGAGCTGAAGTATCCACATACTCCCTGATCAGAAGACATGCAAGAAAAGCAAACTGAAAGTCCCAGGAGTTGGTGAGGCCACTATTCACTGTGAGGGGCACGATAATTCACTGCATGGCCCTGTAACTGCAAAGGGCAAGCAGCAGCCCATGCCCAGGGACTGTCGGGAAGGTCCTGATCCTGAAAAGCCTGATTTTATCTCAGGAAATAAGAAAACCTGCACCTTATTGCAACCAGAAGAAATTTCAGTGGAGCTCACGTTTCAGTGAAATTTTGCATTGGTATTCAGACTAATGGAGATATTTCACTGAAAAACAACTTTTTTTTTTCACTCTAAAAGTTAAAGGCAGGCAGAAAACATGCAGGAGCTGTTGGAGAAAAATAAAACCTTCACTTTTTACTGCACCAGCCTAAAAGTAAAAAAAAAAAGCTATTGGAGTAGGTCTCGTGACTTACAACCCCCCCACATTTCAGTGACTGGAAGTACAGGCACAAATGTAAGACTAGGCAGCTGGGCTTGCTCTCCTCTGCTGTAAAAAGAAATTGTGTAGAAATGTAGTTGATACTCTCCAGCATTTCAGTTACTATAATATCCCCTCTCTGACATTAGCAAAGGGATTTCTCTTGATAAACTTCAATTGAAATTTTGTCTCCTTAATGCTGATGCATTCATTGCACTTAAATATTTTCATTATCTCCATTAAATGAAAGGACTTATTATTTGGCAATATCTGTTTCAAACCAAAGAAATATGTTCAGTTCTGCTGACCAGAAGCTCTCAGGAATTCTAACTAAAAGTCCATATAATATAGGACTTGGAAACAGCTGTTAAGGCATTAGTTTTAACTCACATTGGTCCTTGAATTTCAGTACAGGACTGGCAGAATCCGAGGATTTTGGCCAGATTGAGAAGGATGCATATTGTAAACCTTCCTTCTTAGAAGGGAGAACAATTGCTAGTGACTTGTCTTTCTGATTTATTCTTCATCATATCAGTAGGCTAAACGTTAGTCATTTAGTTCCAAGTAGGTGAGGAGTATCGTACATTAATGCAGTTAGCCAGGTGTGAAGTGAGTGCAGTGGAACAGGTTAATGGCACTGTTGACCTGAAAGAGATCAGAAACGGGCTTTGATATAGGGAGCAGAATTTCTGAGACATACTCCATTTACTCGAATTTTAAACATAAATGGTATTTTATTAGAAAGAAGCAGCTGAAATTAAACATATAAGGCTTCAGAGAATGGAAATACGCACACAGATAGAACTATTCTTAAATGATAACATGGTTTCTGAGTCATTATGGCATTTCTTTTCCATTAGTCATCAAGAAAAAAATATTAAGAATACCACTGATGGGTATTTATATGGGTGGATTTATCCATCTGTCTAGCTAATCATAAGGAAAATCAATTTCTCTGAGTCTGTGTATGTGTGTGAATATTCAAATATATATATATATGTAGATATGCATATTTGACAAGCATTTATGACATGACTCTTTAGCTAGAGGAAGAGCTGTACAAGTAACAATAGCTTTAAATCCTTTTTGTAACCAAGTGGGTTACATTGAGGTGGGTAGAGCATCATATACGCAGTGGTTACTATAGTTACAGTGTCTCTTTCTGTCCCTTTAATGAGGAACTAATCACTGTTCTCTGACCAAGACATCCATATTTTGCTCATTTGCCTCTTCATCCAGAGACAGCATTTCTTCCCCAAAGGGAGGCAGAAATATAGCAATGTTAACCCTTTGAAGCAAAAGACTCCTTGACTAGCTAATCCCAAACCCTTAAGGAAAAGAAATAGGATTTTTACAGAATTACTGAGTTTAATAATGGGCAGGAATCTGCCATGCCATGGCAGCAGATAACACTACTCCTCTTCCCATAGCTGGCAGACACCCTAAAGGGTTGCTAAGAAGTTACATACCTTAGATTTCTATTTCCACCTCTCATTGAACTAAATATCAGAGATGGGGAAAAAAAGAACTCAAATTTGCAAGTATTTAATGAACAGCTTGCTACAAGGCCCTAAAACTTAGTAGTTTCTAAGATTAAAGACACTCACCGGCTCTATATGCACACATAGTAGCTCTTCTCTCTGTCTGAAATTGTGTCTTACAGCAGTAGGACATGAATTGTGACCCAAATCCAGGAAAGGATTGAAGGGCTCACATCCAACAGTTAAGATGCTGTGCTTCTCAAAATATCTGCCAGCTGCCTTTGGTACCTCCCTTTCCAAGATGTATTTAGCTTTTTCCTTCAGGCAAAAAGGACAAGGCTGAGGGGAGTGAACATAGGTGCCAAATTCCCTTTTTAGGCACAGCTGGGTTTCTGAAACCAAGTCTCATTGTGTCAAAATCTCATCTGCTGAGCTGGTAGGAACGAATACCTTAGAACTCTGAGCAAGTGCTCTTTTACACGAGGACCAATAAAGGAAATTTAGGGTTATCAATTTTCACAGTACATTTTATCTCTCTAAGGTATGGGACACTCCCCTGTGAAGTTGAGGAGTCTCTTATCAAATACCCGAACTCACAGGTAAGAGTTACCTGAAGACTAATAACTGTATTAGAATAACCAGCTACTGACCATTTAATATCACGAAGTAAAGGCAGTATCTTCTCTTTTCTATTTCTATCCTTCTACACTAAAAATGATAAACACCAGTGACATCAGTCAGATTTGACAGCATGTTTTAGTGAGCATAGGATCAAATTAAAAAATACCCAGTAAAGACAAATGCATGTTAATGCCCCTAAACATCATGTACATCTATTCTCACTGTAAGCTACAACTTTCAGCCTTTTCAGGTTAATTTATACACAGGCTTAATGTTGAAGTAAAAGGTCTATATTAGGCTTCAGCATAGATTTTCCTCAATTTAACTGACAAGCTGAAATTGCTCATACTTGGTCTTTGCCTCGAGGAATAATGTTTAAGTTCACCAAGGATTCACATCTCTGTGTGAATATCTACATTTTTTTCTGTATCCCTGTGTGATCTTTCTATTCTGAAGTCATTGCCGTTTATCAGACAAATATGACAGAGTTAAACATGCTGTCATAAATACCATAAAGATATTAAGACATGTCTTTAACATTTTATATCCTTACTTTATACCCTAACTTTATATCCTTAATTACACCTTAGTAATTTTATTAGTTCTGTGGAGATACTAAGTTTTCTTCTCTCTCTTGTGACCTATGTTTACAAAAGACATGCAAATGCCAAGGTAAAATTTGTGTTCTGATTTCATTCCATCTGCACCAGGGAATCCAGATATAAGACACAAAAAATGAGTTTCATTGGTTTTAACAACGAGTAAAATTTTATTGACATTCTAAACATCAAACAAAATAAAATAGGTTTATTATTTTATATTTCAGACAGGAAAAGTATGGTTATCAGTTTAGCAAAGGTTTCTGACTGTTCTCAACAATTCCTTTATTATTTGGAGGAATAAATTTAAATTTAGCGTGCTAGTTCTTAGACATAAGAAATGCCACCATAAAACCCGACAAAAATCTGACTCAGCTGTCATTGCAGAAAGTCACTGCAGTCTAAGGGGATTTTTACATCCCTTGGGAACAGCATCACAGAGCAGTTTCAGGACACGACAGAGACAAAATAGTTTCTCTTTTCTTTCTACCTTCGATTTCCCCACTCTTTGTTAAAAAATCCACCATCTCAGTATCATGCATAACATATATATATATATAAACACACTGTTGATGGTGAACTTATTCAGTTCAGTTTGAAGGCTTGCAGTCTAACTGCTGAGGGGTCCACCTGGCAAGATACATACATTAAAGATATCATAAATGCTGACAGGATATGAGTTGAGGAGACACTATTGCTAGACCATTCAGGCTCTTTTCCTAGTATTTTTTCACTTGTAAATGGTCTACTTACAGAAGAGTAGGAAACAAGAAAGTAGCTGATGAAAAAGAAATACTGTACAAACAGGAGACAACTAAGGCTCTTTGTAGAAATATTCTCTAAAAATGTCATTTTGCCTTTTTAGCTAAGATCTTTCATGTTAATAAATCAAGAAAATAGGAAAAAAGAATTATTCAGACCAGTATGTAATACATGCATATTAGTCAAAGTGATAGACAGTTGCATAAGCAGAAAAAGAAAAGATATTTTAAGAAAATTATAGCATCATTAACTCCTGAAAAGGTCTTTCAATATGCTCCAAGTTGTGCAAAGGCCCTCACCGATAGCTTCAACTACTTAAAACAATAGTAATTATGTGCTGTACAAATTGGCATGGATAGTGAACATGTTGATAAAGTAGGTGTTGTCATTCTGTTGTAAGGTTAAGCATTCTCTACGTGATAAATTAGAAATACTTTTGTTTCTACAGCAAGATTTAAATTGCTTGCTATTATAGCTATTTCTCTGAATTTCAATTACGGAAGAATTTGAAGTCTAAACTGCAATAACAGAGTTATCTTTGCTGGACCCTGCTTATACATATTCCCTGCATGGGGAAGATGACAGTTTGCTGAATGCTACTAATAAGGCAGCTAATAAGTTCCCCTCTTAGCTGTAAAATAGTTTATAAAACCAGCAATTGTCTATTTGCATATGAAAGACAAAAAGAAACAATTAAAATAATCTTCAGAAGATCAATTATTTTATCATTGCCGTTCTACATATAATTTGTCATATCACATTAACTTTTCCTTGTAAGACTATTATGAAAGCATAACCATTTGCTCTCAGCACATCCTTCTGCAAGGCAAATGAACAAATTGTATATTTTAAACACTTCTGCTCTATTTAAAATAGAAAGTGGGTCAGTGGGTTTGAAGATAATTTAAATTAATCCTCTATTGTCCTGTATGTCTTGTTATCAAGATGAGCATTAGATGCTACTAAATCAAACAGTGCTATTTAATGGCAGGGCATAGCAAACAGGCAATTGCACTGCACCGAAGGCTGCTGGGAACAGCAAAAACTGCTCACACCTCAGATGGCCCCTCTGACAGGCTAGCGGATCAACACAAATCAGAGGCAAAGGCAGACCCTTTTCCTTCCTGCCTGTCCTGGTGAAAGGACTGCGAGCACAACCAATTGCCCCAGCTAAGGTCACCCCTCTCAAACAACAATCTTCATGCTCCTCTGCCAGTGGGTTGAGAGTTTGAAGTGCTGAGGGGTGGGCTGACCTCCTTGTCTCCTACACACTGAGACAGGGGCTTCCACAGTGAGACAGTCAGCAAAGGTTGGTAGCATCACAATTAGCTCACAATAAGACTAGGAACTTTTGAAAAATCAGGTAACTTCCACATCTGCAAATTCTCAGCCTGGGCATTAGTGAGCTTTGAAGTAATGGTGAATCAAGTTGCAAGACCCCTTTCTCCTGATGCACTTTTTCATCTGCAAGCATCTTGTGGGGAAAAATAGGAAGAGATACTACCATAAAACATTTCATACAGCAGAAATTAGCAGGAATTTGTCTTTGCTTCTGTTAGGGCCATCCTCATTAAAATCAAGTGAATCTTCTCATCTTATTCCCATACTGAGAGGCCAGGAGGAAGAGACATCATGCTTCAAGGTAGGACAGTTTATTAGGAAATCATATGGCACAGATAAACCCAATCGATTTGTAAATTTATAATCCCAGCAATACCAAAAAAGGAGAAAATTTTCTCAGCCAAAATCCACAGAGATCAACTTTTTGAAATGAAAAATTTTCTATTGAAATTGAAAAAACAAACCAGCTAAAATATCTAAGTAATAAAATACAACTAACAATAAAGCAGAGTGAAAGTGGATTTGACTAGAACATGCCCCCTGGATATCTTCACTTCCCTTGCAAACAGTGAAGAGTCAGGTCTCAGGAGTTGTGAGGTAAGCAAACCCAGTCAACACCTACCAAGGCAACTGCACTACAGAGCAGCAGCTGCATTGCAAGTGAACCCCAGCACAAACACCTAATGATCCTTCTCAATTTATCAGTTCTTCACTGGAGGTTTTAAACATGGAGGGCAACCAAAAACGGAGACCCTGACACTGATGTTTAATATTTGAGATGTAGAAGGATAGAAACAGATAAGTGCTAAAGTGACGTGGTATTAATTAATTTAAAGATTTCTAACACCTTCATAGTAAGTAAATTTTCCTTTACCACTAGCAGTCTTCGGAAAGATAGCTCCTGCTGTAAGGAAATTGCTTGGACACTACCAGACTGTCAGTCCAGGTGACCACAGATATTCTTTCCTCAGATCATTGCTTACATCAGACCACAGCTGGAGCGTCTGCTTAGACCAATACACTATTTATACACCTTCTTACTATTCGAACACAATGTTGAAAGTGAGTTTTCTGATAGTTTATGTTAAGACAAATAACATTTGCACCTACACGTACCAGGAGACTTCGTTAAAGGATTTAGAGATGACCTTCAGTGCCTTCAGGAGTTTATCTGAGATTGAAATTCCATCACCTTCCAATTGTGTGTGTTTCTTAAAATTTGGTGGTTCTAGACAAGAAATTACTTCAGGTAAGAAAATCATTGTTTTATCTGTAGATCTTCACTGCAGATCGCAGTGATGCTCAAATCAGTGGAATAGTTTTTGTTTAAGCAAAGAAGCCTCTAATTTCCCTATAAAGGCAAACTAAGGAAGATTTTCTGCCCTAGTTACAGACACTGCATGAGTTTTGAAGCACTCCTGACCTCAGTGTTTGCCAGAGCAGGGATATCCCTCCTTGCTGTTTTTAATGTGGATGCCTTATTGGATCTCGTCTTAATCCTCCTGACAAAACCCTGACTCATTTGGTCCAGATTCTCAGGAAGTCATTAACAGCATAATCTCAGAAAGAAAGCCAAGTGCTCCGGATGGAGGTGTATCACCAAAAAGTTGAGAAACACAGGTAGCTGGGAATGTAAAGGTTCATCTACCCATCGGGATTAGTCCTGTATCCTTCTGAGCAATATAACATGACTGAATATTTTAACCAAATGTCTTGGTTCCAGCCAGGACATGGTTAAGTTTTGCAGTAGCCAGGAGAGGGCATGGCTAGGACATGGATGTTACTTCTATACCACCTCACATCATTGCTAATTCCTGCTGATCATACAGATTTCATAATGATTTCAGTGGTTCATTTAAAAGAATCTCTCAATTTCATCTGACGACCAGAAAGCTCAGTGATATAATGGTTTCTGCTCACAGTCCTTAAAAGCGAGTTTTATCTTTGTTTGCATAGTGGTTTTTAGCCTCTGTTAGTTCTACTCCTGAATTTAAAGTGAATTTATGTTTACCCTATCCAGAAGCCCTTTTAAGGGCTTGCCAGCATTATTACATGCTCTGTATAAGAAAAGTTGTATAGATTTAAGCATTTTTGGATGCTTTTAGAAAACACAAAAATTGGCATAAAATTTAGTGTGTTCAAGTTCTAACATTTATGCTTTCTATTTATGACAATTCAGTAATTAGACATCAATTCTCTATCATAAGTTTCCCCATGATGATCTTGGCTTTGTGGAGACAAACAAACGAATGAAGGGAGTGTTTAAACACCAGAAAATTAAGAATATATAGAAAATGAGTCAATAAGCTTCTTTGCAGGTAGAGTAAAAGCACTGGTCACAAAGCATTTGGTTCTTTCATATTCTTGTCCGGAGTAACCCTGCAAGGAACATTATATTGCAGGTTGTTTGTACCAGAATTGCATAAGTATGGACCCTGTAAGATAGATGTTTGAAAACAGTCATGGAATTGGAAATATGAAATAAAGAATGAATAGTTATCAAACTCAGGATAAAGTGAACCAAAATAATCATTGGTCAATTACATTCTTCTTCACCTGATATTGAATCTGCAATGCATTAGATACACTTTTGGATCTTCACGTTTTGGCTCTATAAGTATCTTTCTTGGAACTGTAGAAACAGGTCCCCCAAATCCTGGAACTGACTGTATTAGTAAAGCATCAGAATAAAAAGGCAACATGAACAAATGAACTGAAGATCAGGAGATGCTTTCAATGATTGCACAGATACCAAGTCTTCCATCTATGTTAACTAACATAAGTGAGATATAACCTCATAGGGAATGTGTATGTCTGGAATTAACACATGATTTTTTTAGATGTCACATAGTAACATTTCAGTTGCTGAACACAGAAATTCCACAATGAGATTAAATTTGAATTTTTATATTTCTTAGAGTTTTCTTAATGCAAATAAAAAGCATTTTAAGGTTCCTGAGATCAGAGGCTGGAATCTCTTTTTGGTGGATGATGCTGACGCGACATAAATTGGTATATCACAGCAATATATGAATCTATGAGCTTGTTAAGAGTCTTCTGTCTTGAGGGTTGCTCAAGCAATTACTTAGTAGCACTGAAGATAAGATTAACCAAACTAAATTAGAAAACACTCATACATTTTACTTCCATTTACCACCAATTAAATATAATTTGTTCACATTCTAGATGATAAAGTAAAAATGTTCTTAGTGGAAGTATTTGACTACTTACCAACTCAGAGGGAAAATTGGGCTATTTATGGAATGTTAATGCTCAGACCATCTGAAAAGAAAAGCACATATTAATCTTTTACATATTAAGATTTCCACCATTTTACAAAAATGTGTTAAGTCTAAAAAGAAAAAAAAAATTTGCAAATGCAAATGCCTACTAAACATGTAACAGCTCTACATGCTAAACTGATCACAAGAGAGAAAAAAAGTGATATAGTGTTTGAGCTAACACTAAGTGAAGAAACAAGGCCTTTGAATATGATTCTGCAATAACTTTATTTTTAAAAGTTAGGTTACAAATTAGCAAAAATCAATTCGCAATCCATACACAGCATGTGATATGACCTGGAGATAAGTAACTAAGTTATAAAGCTATAAACACTTAAAAGCTCAGCAGTGGTCTAACCAGGAACAGTAAAAAAAGGAAGCTCAAATTGCTTATTATCACAGTATGGCTTTGATCATGCTGTGATCAATCCAAACTTGGTATGATTTCTGTGACATAGATGAAGGAGAACAGCTACAAGCCTAGAAACAGTTGGATGTTGCTGACTGGAGTCTGAGGCCTTCTCTAACCCTTCAAAGTTATGTGCCCTTGTTCTTCAAGCAGTGCACCTGCCTGCTCTACCAGCAGGTTCAATATGCTCTAGTTGCGTTGGAGTGGCAGTGGACCCAGCCTAAAGAAATTCTGCCTTTCAGATTACTGATTAGAGTCAGCAATGCAATATCTAGAGCTACACAGCTTTGGTTGAGAGCTGGCTCAGGTTCAGCCAGTTTGACACCTGAAGCGTGGTTCTGTTTGCAGAATATTGAGTAAATACGCCAAGAGCCAAACTATACTCTTCTTTCCTCTCTAGTACCCATAAAACTTTAACTTGTGCCGGAACAACGGCAAAGCTATAACACAGCTGGGCCATTTAGAGTCAGTTTACAGTGCTGGGGTTGTGACAGGAGCTCTTACAGACTTGCTTGCCACGCTTGAGATATCAACTGTGTCTACCTTTGGTTTTTGTGTGCTTTGCTTACCAATCAGCTTTCCTCTGTAGTACAGGTCAGGGAAGTGCCAGATTCTGCACCAGGGGTGGGGCAACCCTGGATGTACAGACTGGTGAATGAAATGCTGGAAAGCTGTGCTGCAGAAAGGGACCTGAGGTCCTGGTTGACAGGAAATTAAATATGAGTCAGCAGTAACTGGGCAGCCAGGAGGGCCAACTGTGTCCTGGGGGGCATCAGGCCCAGCATTACCAGCTGGGCCAGGGAGGGAATTGTCCTGTTCTGCTCTGCACTGGTGTGGTCTCACCTTGAGTTTTGGGCACCACAATATAGGAAATACATGAAGCTCTTAGAGAGTGTCCAAAGAAGGGCAACAAAGATAATGACAGGCCTTGAGGGGAAGCTGTATGAGGAGCAGATGGGGTCACTTGGTCTGTTCAGCCTGGAGAAGAGGAGACTGAGAGGAAACCTCATTGCAGTCACAACTTCCTTGTTAGGGGAAGAGGAGCGGCAGGCACTGATCTCTTCTCTGTGGTGACCAGTGACAGGACCTGAGGGGATGGCCTGAAGTTGTGTCAAGGGAGGTTTAGGTTGGATATTAGGAATTGGATATTGGATATTCTTCACCCAGAGAGCGATTGGTCACTGGAACAGGTTCCCCGGGGAAGTGGTCACAGCACCAAGCCTGACAGAGGTCCAGAAGCATTTGGACAATGCTCTCGGACACATGGTTTGACTCTTGGGGATGGTCCTGTTCAGGACCAGGAGTTGTACTCGATGATCCTTGTGGGTCTCCTCCAACTCAAAATATTCTGTGATTCTAAGATTCTTGACTTCAGTATATTCCTTTCCAATGCCAGATAAGGTAAAGGCTTAGATATATAGGAGAAATGAGACCTTTAATGCCCACCTGCATGGGAAACTTCCATAGAATTATAGAACGGTTTGCTTTGGAAGGAATCTTAAAGATCATTTAGTTTCAACATCCCTGCCATAGGGACAGCTTCCACAAAACCAGGTTACTCAAAGCCCTACCCAGCCTGGCCTTGAATGCTTCCTGGTGCAGTTCATTCACAACTCTGGGAAACCTGTTGCACTGCCTTACTACTCTCTGGGTAAAGAATTTCTTCCTAACACTAATCTAAATTTTCCCTCTTTCAGTTTGAAGCCATTCCCTCTTGTCCCATCACTACATGGCTTTGCAAAATGGTCCCTTTCCAACTCTCTTGTAGCCACTTTAGGTACTGGAAGGCTGCTATAGAGTCTCCCTTCAGTCTCCTCCTCTCCAAGCTGAACAAACACAACTCTCTAGTCTGTCTTCATAGGAGAGGTACTCCAGCTCTGATCATCTTCACGGCCCTCGTGTGGACTTGCTCCAGCAGGTACACGACTTTTTTAATGCTGGGGGCTCCAGAGTTGGATGCATTATTCCAGGTGGGGATCTCATGAGGGTGGAGTAGAGAAGCAGAATCATCTCCCTCAACCTGCTGGCCATGCTTCTTTTGGTGCAGCCCAGGACATGGCTGGTTTTCTGGGATCCAAGCACACACTGCTGGCTCATGTTAAGTTCCTTGTCCAACACCCCCTAATCTTTCTCCATAGAGCTGCTCTTAATCCATTCTCCATCCAGCCTGTACTTGTGTTTGGGATTGCCCAGGTACAGGACCTTGCACTCAGCCTTGTTGAACTTCATGAAGTTCGCACAGGCCCACCTCTCAATCCTGTCAAGGTTCCTCTGGATGGCATCCCTTCCCTCCAGCTTAGTGATGGCATCACAGAGCTTGGTGTTACTGGAAAACTCACTGAGGGTGCAAACTGGCTTTGTTGACTGTCATTTTCCCCAGAATTTTAAGTACCACGTGAGCAAGTCTAGTCAAGCAAAAAAAGGTATTTAGGGACTGTCCTGAAGGTAAAATGCTGTCCTGAAAGTAAAATGCTATCCTGAAGGTAAATGGTGACTTGAGATGCTCTTGAATTTCTGTGTTTACACCACAGCCATTGGACATGTCTTCACAAAAGCTAACCACAAGAGCCATGATTATCATGCAGCACAAGTTGGACACTCCAAACAGGGAGCAATGCAGGCAGTAAGCACACTGGTACAGGCATGCTGATTTGCTGGTATTCCTATAGTACCTCCTGATTTGTGTATCTCTGCCTGGTGCTGCCATGTCACATGCCACTTCAGAGCATTAGATCCCCCAAGGCAGAGATTACCTTCAAACAGCTGGAATTTTTTAGAAGTCTTACCAGGTTTCACATTTATATCTACAGTACATTTCATGAATTTGACACAGTCAAAGCATTTTTCTACTCTGTATCTACTATGTCAATGCTGATTTTTTTCAGTGATGGTGAAGTGCATTGCCAATTTCCCATGATAGGACAGCTTTACACTAGAAAAACTGAAAGCATAGCATGTGGAGTCTCCAAATTTAGCTTTTTAAATTAAGTCAATAGGCCATGACATGGTTCCTCTGGATTGAAGAAGTGAATTTCTGCAGACTGCGGGAGGAATTAAAAGATAAAATACAAAGAGCCAAATGGTTTTTTAAACACTCAAGCAGAGTAAAGCTCAACTGGAAATGAATTACCTGAAGTGTGTTATTTCTACTGTAACATGAAATTCAAGCATCTAAGTAAAAAAGACAAGTTATATTTTAAATAACAAATAATGTTAAAGAAATGTAATCTAGGAGATCATAAAGGCAAGCATTCTGAAGAAGGCTTATGTATAATGTCACACAGGTCATAATTTTAATTCTTTAAACCTTGAAAGAGAAAATTTGTTAAATAGACTGTTCAAAGCTACACTATGCACCTTGGTCATGGTTTTACTTCCTATGAAAGAATGAAAACTGTTTTCAAGTAAAAATATCCAAAGGCATCTAATTATGAGGAAAAACATAAAATAATTAGCTAGAATTTCACTCAGTCATGTATTTAGAAAATGTATAGGGAGTATTACTAATTACACTCAATTTTTGTCCAAATTTCATGCATCTAATTCTGGCTACCATTAAAATAAGGTAAAAATCAAGGTAGTGACATTTCTAAAGTTTGCTGCTGTACCCAAATTGTTCTTTATCTCAGGGGGTTGATCTCTTTTACAGAGTTCTCTCTCATTCCTAGAGTCAAGCTAAGTGCTGTAAAGCCAGATTGGCAGGCAAGTAAGTCCCTATTTGTCTAGACTCAGGTAGGTACTGGTGTCCCTACAGATGTTACACAGCCTTCACAGTGACACACCACACATCTTGCAGCTGCCATGCTAGCACTCAAGAACATTCTAGTTTAGAAATCTAAGACAGAAGTATCCAAAGCTGCTCTCATGTGAGTTTGAGTTGAAAGTTAAAGTTGAGATTGGCCTAACCACACCTCTGTGGATGAATAAGGACCCTAGAAGATGGGAGATCCTGGCAATTCCTCATTGAAGAGGGCAACTGATTTCTAGGAAACAGTCTGCATCCACCAATGGCAGACTCCTGACTGGATGTTAGCTAAGCATTTCATTTGCAGAGCAGATGATTTAACTACGTAAACATACACTTAAAGTTGAGAGAGATACAGAAAATTGATGGTATGATGAACCAGGGCAGCCAGTTACCATCCCCATGGGGGAGAATTCTGAAAACTGGAAAGGAAACAGTGTGGGATGCCTTAATGTTTCACTGAAGTACCAGACACTTCCAGAGAGGTACTGGATAAGAATATCTTGCAAGAATGTATCCATTTCAGTCTTCCAAATTCTTCACTGAAAAATAAGAGAGGGAATTTTTTTTTAATTTTACTTTAACAGCAGAAAAGTTGTAATAAGGACAACAGGTATTAACAGAAAAAGAGTCTGAATACACTATATTTTCTTTTTTTTCTTTCTTTCTCCCTTTCCACTTTATACTGTAGCCTTTTCAAAATAAAAAAATTATCCACAACATTTCAAGCGTGGACTGTGATGTGAAAAGCAATCCTTATTATAAGAGCTTTCAATGTCCCTTTTGCTAGCTTAATTATATACTTGCCTTGAAAATCTCACCTGTTGCTCTTTTCATGCTCGCAGGGTGCCCCATTGCCATGCTGTCAAACTTTCACTCCTCTAGAATTGCAAGAACTTGAATATATCCATGGCTTAACAAGGTGTTTGAAAATCCAGGGTAATATTCAACTTAAAGATTTAAAGCTGACACAGTTCTAATGAAGTATTTTTTCAATGCAAACACCATGTGAGATTATCTGTGGTTCTTTTGTGCATAAACATTCTAGGTTGAGAGTAGATTGCTGTTGTTAGGAAGCTTAGTTGCCTTTCTGTGCCCTGTAGCAGAATGAAATCTCAGGTCTAGTGGCTTCATGCTGATTGCATCTGATAAGCAACACATCTTCACAGAGCAGAGAGATGAGCCACAGCCTGGTACACACTTCGTCTTTCTAGCAGTAGTTAAGCATCACAGCAGCACATCCTATCGCACCAGCCTCATGTTGTATGTGAAGTCCTACTTTACAGGGGGAAGGAGTAAATGTAAGACTTTTAAAGTAAGAAAGTGTATTCTCACCAACCAAGACGTGAAGTAGTCATATTTGGGATAAAATTCACATTTGGAAAGGTGAAGTTAACATTAGTTTTGGTCCCCTTCAACTGCTTATAAACTGGCATCAGATCAGGGATTTTACTGAGCAGGAACTGTCATGGTATATTTTCATGTCCCGTGAGTAATTGTATCAATTCTGCCCTTACAATAAATCTAAGAGTTATTTTCACTTCTTTCATAGAAAAGTAATGCTAAAATGTGCAGAAAATAAAATGCTAGTTTAGATTTACTTTGGATTATTTGAAAATAATGTTGAAGATAAAAAGGCACTGTGGCTGGTACATGGATAAACATGAATAAATCCTGAAATACATTTGAGAATAAAATACTACTCACAGATGTGCACATGCAAAAAGAGAAATAAGGAAAGGGATCAGCAAGATTAAGGGACCCAAAGGTAGTGGAAAAAATTTAATTTTACTCCAATTTGTGCATTTTATCAAATTCCAATTTATGCTATCTCCAGGTTAAAAGAAATAAAAATCTCTCATTTAAATTCTTACCACTCTCAGGTGGGTACCAAGCTTTCTCTGCAGTCATCACATTAAAACTCCCCGCAGGATCAGACTAGAACAAGAGAAATTAAACCTACTTTTCCTTCTATGTAGACTTTCCAGAAAGTCTTTTTGTAATGCTCTAATTACAAAAAGCATCTGTTTGGGGAGGAAACTGAGAATTAAAATCAGAAAGCCTTGATTGGAAAAAGGAGAATGTAGCTGACTGACCACATGCTCCAAAAGAAGTATTAAGAAATCAATTGGCTGTGGTGTGCAGTCATTGTTTGTAGTACCAATATTCCATTAGCTGCAGAGAGATGAGCAGAAAATGGACACTAAACTCTGGGGACAAATCTTTTTTCTCTTCAGCCAGTTTTTTTTTGCAATAATTAACAACTGTAAATCCCTTTGGAGTGCAAAGTGTGTATCATTCAAAATAAGCCAAAATATTGGATTCCAAATAGACCCGGCTTCTTGGTGCTCCAGCTTTCATTTTCCCTTCTAATTAGTTCCATGTAGAAACAGAAAGGTCTCAGTGTAGTTATGAGAAATGTGAAATTCAGTTTGTGGGAGAACAAAACAATGATCTCAAGATAGCTCACCAGGTTCTTCACCTATAGTCACAATTTATTTTGTGCATTAATCATGAGTTTGATGACTGCAGACATTTGACTCTAAGTATTTCTTCAACATTTCAGAGGTCTCCTTGATCATAAAAATTAATTGTAAGTGGGGCACTGACTATATTAGTAATCTTCATTCATGTCATGCAGGATTTTCCTGAGGGGGGAAGGGAAGAGACAAATAGAACCAGAAGAAAAAGAGAAGTCTTTCTTAAAGAATTTTTTCCCTAGTTTTTGACAATGTATTCAACATTCATCTGCTATTGAGGTATTCAAAGAATGGCAAATTAAGAATAACACATTACAGCTGTAGTGGGCCCCCACTTAATTAAATACATAATTAAACCATTATGTGTGGAAAGTCACTTTTTTCCCAGGGTTCTTGGTAAAGACAATTTAGATGAACAGTTGATTCACAAACATCTTAACTGATAGACAGTCCTTGTACAAAGAGAGGGGACCCATTAATCTAGATAGGGTTAATCACTTCACAGGCAAGTAATTTTGTGACCATGGGCTAAAACAACAGTCTGAAGCACCTAATTGTCCTCATCACTTTAATCAAGAGCATTTGCTGTGTGTGTGAAAAGGTCTCCATGTCCCAAAATGGACTTAGACCTAACACAATTCACCTCCCAAAAGGCTGCTCTGATGTAGGAATCTCAGTTTCTTTTGCTGCAGCAATTTTTCTGTACTTGGCACACGAGTAGAATCCTGTCCAAGTTTAGCCACCAGACTTAACCCAGCCATCTATATTTGCTCCCTCTTTTTGGTCCACCGAATAACTACTCCATAGAAAGCAAAGAAGAAAGCTATAACCTCTTCACCCCAAAATAACCTGGAGCAACGTCTCCCAGCATACAAGAAATAGCTGGATCCAGGCAGCAGTGGTTAGATATTTCTTTTATTACTTTCACAATATAATTTAAAAAAAAAAAAAAAGATAAACATCTTTGAAGTCTTTTTCTGTCTTTTCTCTTAGCATTCACAGTATCTCACTGCTCAGCAGCTAATTAGCATCATGTTGAAAAACAGTGCTGTGAGTCAGTGCCAAGTGACAGGGGAGGGAAGAGGGCTTGGAGACTGGTTCAAGCACATGCACTCCTTCCTCTGCAGCCTGACCACCCTGCACAGGGAGGGAAGGAACCTGGCTAAGAGAAAGCATCGTGATTTCTGGTTTGTTGGCAAGCCACAGTCATGATAAAGGCACTCTCAGCGCTTCTCTCGCATCTTCTGCAATACTTTTCAAGCAGGAATTTGGAACCAAAATAATTAAACAACATAATTAGACATTTATTTTAACTCTGTGGGCCAACGTGTTGGCTGAGGCTTTGCAAATGACGAACACCACAGCTGCCATGTTCAGCTTTCGGAGCAGCTCAGCTGCACTATGTGTCATCAATTCCCATCCTGCTCTCTTGTTTTAATTAGACTCTCTTGCAGGCAACAAATCAGACTGATATTCTTCCTAAATGCTGCAAGTGCCCAGAGCAAACTGTGAATACTAAGGGAAAAACAAAGAGACAAACTAGATGTTTGTGCTCTTATACACGACATACAGAGGCTTTATCAATACAGTCAAATCTATTGAAATAGCCATGTTCAAGAGAGAAGTGGCATGTTACTGTCACAGTAGTGTTACTTCAAAGTTGTCGGGCAGAAATACTTCTCGAAAGATACTCTCCATGTGATCAAGGCCTGGCTTATCTAAGGCTCCTGGACCAGGTCCTTACCTCCACTTTCCTCCCTCAACATTTCTTCCCAGCAAGGGGAGAATACCACTTGTGTTGCCTCTGGTAACAGCAAGGAAAGAGAGGATGTGGTAGTAGGGATGTGTTGTCCATGACTCCTTCCAGTCAGCTCGCTAAGTACCATAACTATTTTACTGTGGGCTGACCCCAAAAGGGACTAAGTGGAGGAAGCAGCTGTAATAAGTAGTAGAAAATATAACTTAGCATGGAGGAAAAGGATGAAGCATGCCAGGGTCTTGGCACTGCATCTTGAGGTGAAGTCTTAGCTCCTACAATTTCTCGTCAGCTGTAGATGAGAGATTTCTGTAATAGGAATGGAGGGAGGAAGGGGAAATGCAGAGTGTCCTAAAGCCCCCCAAAGTCAAGAAGGTTATGCTAGTATTCCAATACTTGGTTAAATTACAACATAAATGTTACTACCAATGCTGTCAAAGATTCAAATGACAGCCCCTATCACAAATAAACACCTGAAGGGAATAAATTCAGATCTCAAAAATGTAATCATTCCATGCCAGACAGCAGTATCTATTTGTGATCACGCTATCAAAGTCTTTTAAGCACTGTATAACAGCTGCTTTTCTTCAGAAAAAGAGTTCCAGACATGATGTGAAAAAATCCATTGTAGTAGGTCTCATTCTTTGAAAGAGGTGGAGGACTCTAATCTCCAGTGTTTCTAACTTGGCTATGACATGAAAACAGCTTCCATTTCTTTCACTATTATAATGAAAAAACAAAACAATATTCCCAAAGAAAATACTTTAAACCATTCTCAAATCAGCAGATGATTTTACATAAAGAACTGAACTACTTGTACTCTGCATGAGCCTTATAGCAACAAGTTAATTATTGAATAAACTGCAGATTTGAAGGATGATTACAGATGAGGCCCTGGGCATGCATAGAGTAAGATCCTTTAATGTAAAATTATCTGATTGGGAAAAACAGTAGAGCAGTAGCTTTTCTCCTGAGGATATGGAGGTAAACTGTTTTACTCAGGTAGGAATGCACCGTGACAGAGAAAAAGGAAAAAATAGCTGATGAAAACTCTCTCCAGAATGTCAACATCTGATTTTAGAGAATATGGGACTGCTCTTGTGAGTAATATCAATTGCATGATCCTGGTTCTGAAATACTAGTATTCTAATATATCTCTAATAGAGCATAAAAGGTAGAATAACTAAATCATCTGAGCTAGGACTGCAAGGATCCACAGTTGTCAAATTTACAATTCTGGACATTGATCTGATCTCCTCAAGTGAAGGCAAATGAAAAAAATATTTAAGTGTTGGGCCAGGCTAACACAAACTGAGGGGGAAAAACAGTGCTTAAATAACTGCCTGTTGACACATTAAAAAGCATGTACATGTTTGCCAAGGCAGGCAGCTCCTAGGGATTATGCTTTTCTCTGAAGAGCTATCAGCTTGCAGCATGTATCTGAGTTTACTAAAAGAGGTTTAAGAAAATGTGTTGAACAGCAAACAAAAATAGTACCAAGTGCAGGCAGAGCTCAAACAGCTGCATTGCAGTAGATGTTTGCTTTGAACATCGTGACAGAACAGCATTCAACAAAACTATCCAGTGCGTGCGCTCAAAAAGGATGCCAGGATGCTGCTAGTTCTCGTACTCCCACTGACTGGGATGACAAAGCCATGAACACAATTGTCAGGCAGAAAGCAGAAATGAAGAACTGTGCTGAGGTGCTTCAAACAAAGGAACATAAAGATTTCTGTGATCAGCTTACATCTGACTAGGCTATGGGGGGGACACGGCACAGGGAAGACAGAGCGAACAGACTGATGAGAGCACTAGAGACACACACTGAAACAGGAAGGACTGGCACTGCAGAAGGGAAAATTGCTGCACAGTAGTGAAAATTAAGGGTGAGGAATGGATTAGAGAAGAATGTAGAAATACTAAATAACATAAAAACAAACAGTGAAAAGCTTGTAAGGTCTTTGGGCCAAAGTTCATCCCTTCACCTTACCAAACATGACCAATACAGGGTCCCTGGGGTTACAGCTGCATGGCACACACTGGAGTTGGTATTTCGACATCCTTATTTTATTTTTAAGAGATTCTGAATTCTCAGACATTTTTTTCTGATGTATTAGCTTCTTAAAAATTAATGGGCCTACTTTCCTCATTTCATTTCCTTCTTACTATCCTCCACTTAGTTAAACCTTTTAACACCTGATTAGTTTCAGCCAAACTAATTCATTATTACTCTTATCTTTTCTATGACGATTTTAATAGTGACTTTAATATTCTTGCAAAAGTCTCATTTATTTTTTGCCTGCCTCCAATTTTGCACAAAGCTACACCGCTTGCTTCTTGTTTCACAAAGATGTCACAGCATCCTTAATCATACTTTCTTCATTATCATCACCCACAGGTTTTGACTCAGAAATTAAAGTTCTTCTATTCAACAGACTGTTATTTCAATCCCTGCTGATGGGTAGATACTTCATTCTCCTGACTTTACTCATGTATTTTTATACAATTTCAGTACAACCCTCTATTATTATTGTTTATATTTTTTCCATATAATATTTCTCCATCTTAATACTATTTTTATACAATAAGTAAAGTGTCATTATGTCCTATTTATTTACTAAGGAAAGAGCCCTTTATTAGTTTTAATTCCCTTTTAGTGTCTGACATTGACTGTTCGCAATTTTCTTTACCCATTAATTTTCTTACCCCTAAGGCATTTTACTTATATCTTCACCTTCTTTTTACTGCTCAAAGGGACGCTAAACACTTCCCAAAATCCTTTTTGAGAGGTTCATTAATTTAGAAAGAGACAGTGATTTTTTTACAACATTTAAATCCCAAGTTTCCTGATCTTTCCTTTGTTTCTTTAAGGAAATCCCAGGTATCACCTTCACATCAGTTTCTAAGTTTCTTATTTCCATTCATCTTCAGCTCAGTTTCCTTCACTCATTGTATCTCATAGTTTAGTCAGCAAATTGAACATCTTAATTATAGACCTACTTTTGTTCTCACAAAATTTGAAGAGAACTGACATGTGTCAATTCAATCTAAGGATGTTTTCTGTTACAAGAACTTTTTTCACATTTTCCATGCTTAAAACACTATCTCTATACAAATTTATGTTCAACCAGGGACACAATGAATTACAATGTTAGGAAAAAGAGGGAAGCCAGAAGAACATGTGACTACAGGCAAACAACTATCTATATAGTGTGCTCTACGTTCATTGACAATTAATAGCTAACACCTAACCCTAAAGAAAGAAAACACAAACTTAACCCTACATAACAACAGTCAAAAATAATAAATATATCCTAACCACAAGTATACAACATTTGTGCAGCAGTTAAGTATGTTTCCAAGAATACACTAATGCACCCAATCTCTTCTTGTCCCTTACCCTAACACGCAGTGATGTAAGCAGCAACAGCAGCAGGCAATTAACAGTTAATCCATCTGCAACTTCTGCTTTTTTGATATCATATCTGCCTTGCACCACAACCCGCTCCATCACTCTGCTGCTGAAGTACTTATTCAGAAAGGTGTGCAGGTGGAGGGCTGGCAAAAAAGAGAAAAGCAGGACCTTTTAGCAGCATGATCAGAAAAGAAGTAAGGACATGCCCAAATGACAACCAGTTTCTGTCTCAACACTTGCCCCTACATTACACATACTAATTCAACAAGGTAAAGCTGAGCTGCCACGCAGGTAAAAACTAAAAGCAATGTTGAGTACATCATAGTCTAAGAAAAGCTTTTGTAAAAACTGTATGTATATTTTTTAAAAATTAGTATTTCAGTCAGTTTACACACAAATGTAACCTCTTTGATTTTACCTTAAAAAACAAATGGGGTCGAATGGGATTAGAAAAAAGCTAGGCAGATAAACTGCCAGTTGCCAAATCACAGCATGTGGTAAGGACAGTAGCAAGAGTCCTCATAATAAAGAGGCAAACTTCTAAGAAACACAAGGAGCTATATTCACAAAAATATGGATAAAAATAATTTTAAAAAACCCACACTTGAATAATTTTTTTCCTGAATAAAGGAAATACACCTTTTTTTTCCTGAAGTATGGACCTTAAGAGATCAGCTAATCTAGACACATAAACAAGACAGGACCAACAACATTAAAACATTTCTGATACAGTTTTTTTAAGAAGGAAAACAAAGACAAAGACTCAAAAAATCCCTAGACAGCCCTGTGGTGCAATACAATAGCAGCTAGCAGGTTTTTCACAATGTCAAAGGTGTCCCTCACTGCTTGAGTGTCAACCCATGAGTTTGAGTTGCCAAGCAAAACACAGAAGACTAAAAGGTAATCTTACACACACAGATAATCAAGAGAGCACATGAAGTCAACAAGATGTAAACACATAATTAAAATCACTGAAATACACAGTGGGGATGGATTAGCGAAGTGGAACAGAGTATTGTCATCACATGAACGTCCCTGATTTTCCTCAGGCATAGACACTGACCACCTTCTCAGTTTTAAAGTCTGACATAAATAAATTATCAATAAAAACCACTCACTGATGGACATGGGTCAGCATGGACCAGGCTGTTTGACACTGTCAGCAAAGAGACATGAACCCCATAAAAGTCGATAAATGTGAAAGGATGCAGTAATTTAGGTCAGGGTATAAGAGCCTTCTTTCAATAAGAGTCTACTCGCAGTTCTGCCCCCAAAATAAACTGTTCAGTATCCCTATACCACTCCAATAATACTACCTTCACTTTTCAAGTTTTCACAAGAGGTACAACTTTATTTACTTGTTCTCAGCTTTTTAAAGGCTCTCAATGGGGATATTATACAAAGACTGTGTTTACTGGCAATTGCAATTCCTGAAATGAAGAAAGGTATAGAGCTTTTTTCCTGTAATAGCTTGAAGTCAACAGCATTTAGGGTTTGCTTTTTTTATCCCTTAACATTTCCTGTTTGAGAATCATAAAAGCTGTTCTCTTTATGTAATTGTATCCTTAAATTGCTGTTTTCAATTTGCATAATGTATCATTTAAGTAAAGGTAAAGAAGCATTTCATCTTGATAATTTCTGCCACAGCTGAGACTGCAAAATTGCTTCTTGTTAGAAGGAAATTTTTAAAAAGTGCAATCACTGCAACTTTCCAGATGGCATCTAACATATTTTTCAGTCTGCTGCAATAGTATGTTATAGATATGCTTGCTATTCAGTTCGAACTAGGAAACATTTGCTCCAGCTGAGGTAACTCTTTTGGTCACACTTTTTCATCTTGTATCCCATTTCTTGATAATTCCATGATTTTTTTACTTTCATAGCTCTAAATATTTTCTTGAATATAAAAAATTCTCTGCAAGTTTGACTTAGCAAGACACTCTATTTCTCCATTGCTAATTTCTTTGCTATTAAATCTGATTAATTCTTTTCCACAGCCTCATTTAATTATACCATGATTTAGCCAAAATGCCATTCTACATTTATCAGTCCTTGCCTCCTACTAACTTTGATTGTCTTCTATTATTAATAGCGGGTATTGATACATGCAGTACCCTTTACCATGGACCAAGCCATACGGCCAGATCCTCAAAACATCAAATTTCTCCCATGGTTCATGTCTGATACTTCTCTGGAATTAGTTTTTATAGAGTTGCTGGAAATATCGTTGTGACTATATTGAATAGTTTTGTGCAGGCCAAAAGTCCAGCAATTGATCTATAAATATGTACTGTTTGCAAAGGTTTAGTCCCACATTTACCTGAGCTTTTAGCTTGGCAAAGCATTTGAGTCTTACACTTCTGTAAAGTCACTTCTTACATGCCTAAACTTTGGTTTAGGCAGTCCATTATAAGTGGCAAAGAACACATAGATCATACTGGCTTAAACAATCCTATTCCTCGACTTAAGACTGCAAGTCAGATCCAGACCAGACTGTCAGAGGACAAGAAAACACTTGGAGTCACCCTCAAGCTCTTCACTTCGGTCAGGAATCATTCTCATTTACCTGAACTCTCCCATCCTCTCTTTGCACTTCAAGGCAAGCAGGGTACATAGCCTTATTGTGTCCGCAGTACAGGGTCACAAACCTGTGCAGATGGTCAGCAGAGTAAAACAAGATTTGCCCTTGATTCAATCATCTTCCTTTTCTAACATTTAGCACATTACCTTCTCTGTCATCTATCCCCTGTAACTCCGCAAGCTGATGCAAACCCTCACTTGAAATTCTTTCAATAAATCAAGTGTATTAAAATGGGGCATACCTACTTGGCCATTATATTAATCTTTTTCCATCAGAACTGGACAAAATTTCCAAGTTTTTCACTGAAAGTTTAAAAATCTTGATTTTGTTGACTTGTAAACTTAGGCGTTTTGATTTTGTTGAATTGTAAACTTAGGCATTTTAAAGATTTCTTTTTCAATCATTGTTTTTCAAGCTCAGGTTTACCACCAAAGAAAACAAAAATCTGTGATGATGTAATTTTTAATTACATCTTTCTTGGTCAAAGTAAGCTCTATGAAACATTCCGGCTCCAAAGAACTTCAGTGATTCCATTATGTTTAACCTGACATGAACTACATGGACTCAAGTGATCGGCAAGATCTGAAAGAAGGCAGCAAAATCAGCCACCTGCATTCAAAGGCCAGAAGGACTGTTTACTGTCAGACCTGAAAGACTCCAAAGGGTGCAGAGTTTATCTAGAATATGTACACATCAGGCAAGTGGTTAATGATTCAAGGAGCTATCACCATATGTTAGTCTGGGTGGAATAAGCTGTGGGATGTCTCAGGTGAATTGCCTATATACCACCACTTGGATGGGATCACAGGCTGTTAAGTTCACATGTGATGGCACCAGCAAGACCATTTACTTGTGATATCTGAAACTTTAAATGGCTTTACCTCAAACTGAGGGAGTGCTAGGGTTATTTCCCAGACAATGAAAAACATTTGTAAAGGACCAAGTAATCATACATGTGATTTCATTTTGAAATACAGGGACTAATGGCATACAATGCCAATAACAGCAGTTAAATTTGACCTTTGCCTAGGATTATTATAACCCTGAGGGGTATTCCTCTGCAATTACTTGTAAAAATTCTACTTCCAAAAAAGCAGTTTGCTCCATCCCTCTACAGTATTTTGCTTCAAGGAACACAGGGACTCTTGTCTGCCCTGTTGCCGTCTAGGACACCTATGCCACTAGGTTAAAACTGATGCTTAGGCCAGCTGGCACTGAACAGAGTTGCGCCATTTACTTCTCTTGCTCGAGGGTAACTATGTACTGAGAAAACTCCCATCAGGAACTCCCAAATTATGTCCAGAAACCACTAGGTTAGCTGGTGCAAACCAAAACCACCCCAAAGACTAGTTTAGGTGTTTAACTTCTAGCACGGATGTAGTCAAGAACAAAAAAAAAGACAAAAATTAAATAAAATTATGTATTTCACAGAACCACAAAGGCTGGAAGAGACCTTCAAGATCATCTAGTCCAACTATCAACCCAGTATCACCATAATCACCACTAAACCATATCCCAAGTGCCACATTCAGATGCCTCTTGAACACTTCCAGCGATGGTGACTCCACCATTTCCCTGGGCAACTTACGCCAATGCTCAACCACTCTTTCAGCAAAAAATTTTCTAATATCTAATCTGAACCACTCCTATTGCAATTTATGGTCATTTCCTCTCATCCTTTCATTTGAGACGCGGCATAAAAGACTAAGCCCCTCTCACTACAGTGTCCTTTCAGGTAGTTGTAGAGAGAAATGAAGTCCCCCCTGAGCCTCCTCTTCTCCAGGCTAAACAACCCCAGCTGCCTCAGCTGCTCCTCACAGGACTTGTGTTACAGACTGTTCACCAGCTCTGTTGACCTTCTTTGGACTCACTCCAGCACCTCAATGTCTTTTTTGAAGGAAAGGGCCCAAAACTCGACGCAGCATTTGAGGTGTGACCTCACCATCACTGAGAACAGGGGAACAATCATTTCCCTGGTCCTGCTGGACACACTATTGCTGATACAAGCCAGGATGCCATTGGCCTTCTCAGCCACCTGAACACACTGCTGGCTCATATCCAGCCAGCTGTCAAACAGCACCCTGAAGTCCCTTTCTGCTGAGCAGCAACCAAACCACTCTTCCCCCAGCCTGTAGTGCTGCATGGGGTTATTGTGACCCAAGTGCAGGACACAGCATTTGGGCTTGTTAAACCTCATACAGTTATCCTCAGCCCCTCAATCTAACCTGTTCAGACCCCTCTGCAGAGCCTTCCTACCTTTCAGCAGATTAATACTCACATCCAGCTTGGTGTTGCCTGCAAAGTTATTGAGGTTGCACTCAATCCTCTCATCCAAATCATCAATAAAGATTATACAGGACTGGTCCCAATACTGAGCCTTGGAGAAAACCACTAAAGACCAGCTGCCAGCTGGATGTAACTCCATTCACCACCATTCTCTGTGTCCAGCCATCCAGCCAGTTTTTCACCCAGTGAAGAGTTTCACTGTCCAAGCACTGGACTGCAAAGTATAGCTAGTGCATGGGGTGATACCTACAAAAGCTCCTAAATCAATATGTAAGTTGGGTTATTTCTCTTCTACAGCAGGTATCTGAGAGGTTTATCTAGTTGCCTGAACAATTTAAGAGTAAGGTACTTTGTGACAAAATTTACATAAATTGTTCTTGCATTTATTCATAACTCAAAAAACTTCATAAATTTTATTTACTTCACAAACAATTTCAGTCTGATTAACTAGAGCATCCTTCTTCAGGAGAGCACTTGAGAATGTCCTCAAGTTCCACTGAATTCAATTACTAGTTTAGTTGAGGGAATCAGTTACAAAGAGAGATCAGGGATGAACACTGGGCAAAGGAAAGCAGGAACTGAATAGCTGAGAACAGAAACAGTATATGGGACAAAGCCTAAGCAAGAGCAGAAAAAAACCCAAACAAACAAAAGGGGCATAAAACAGGACTTGAGATAAATCTGTTGGCACTCAACTTTGGTTATTGTAAGGATCTCTACCTCACTCTTCAGTAGTTCCAGCACAAACACAGTAGAAAATATCTTCTGTACTTCTCTTGTGAGTCTCTTCATGACTCTTGCAAAATGCTTTATTCTATATAAGTTTCCCTAGAAAACTCTTTAAATAAACATGTTAGTAACACAACACAAAGTTATTTGTATCTTGTATTAACTACTTCTGAGATCATCTAAATTTAAAGACATTAATGTAATATGTAGTAATTGAATAGTGAAAAAAAGAAATAATGGTTACAGGGAAATGCAATAGCAATGCATTTGCAAGGACATAACCAATACTCTTGGGAAAAAACCATGACAATGAATTAAGCACATGATTAAGTAATGATTTGGTTGATTTGCTCAATTTAACACACCCTGCTCCTATAATAACAGAAGTAAGAGATGCTTATGCCATATAATTTACTCAACAAATTTGACTTTCATGTGAATAAAGTAGCAATAAATCAAGCTTACAGAACACAAGAGAATGCTCGGGCTCATTCCCTCAGCTCTTGTTTTAAGCACCTGTAACCTACTGCTGCCACAGATCGTTTATTCCTTTATGATTGAACAACCAGACCACAGCATGCCTGGGGATAGAGGATGGATACCTAATGAAGGATCTAATCTGGAGGTCAGTACAAGTTTCTACATGACCAAATCTAAACATTTTTGCAAGACTTGAATTCCACAGCATATTTGTTCAAGAAAAAGACATAAAACCAGTGAGCCCAAGATCTAAAGTACCTTAGAAAACAAACAATTTTTTTTTATTGTTTAAAATATACGAAGATTACCTGAGAATAGAGTTGTCTTTCCCTCCCACCCACTGTCCAACTTCCCTGTCACCTGCCCTCTCTCCTCCTCCTCGCTCTTAGAAAAAAAATGCCGGAAAAAAGGCCTTTGCAATGGTATCAGCATGATGAAGCATCTGCTTGGGTTTAGGTTCATATTCTCCTACAGATTTGGATGTTGGATTTCATAGAGAGGAAGCAGCACCTAAAAATGTGTGATGACCAGCACTTCATCCAGGGTTTGCAATTCAGATCTTCAGAGGAAAGGCTTTTGATTCTCCTCCTGTGGGATTCCTGGCTCCTTATCCTATGTTTATCAGAGAGTCAGAGTGTCTCAGAAAGGGATTTCAGAGACTAGAATTAGAGAGGAACTATCCAGAGGTGGCTCAAAGGAAAACACTAAGACAGCATATCCTTATCTTTTCTCAACCACTTGTCTGAGCTTCACTCAGGTTTACAGTGAGACATTTGTTACCTGCAGACTAAAAACTCTGGGTGAGTTGCTGCTAAATGCACTTTTTTTTCCAGCAAATGCTACCCTTACTGGTAGCATTTATATTCACTGTTTCTGCATTCCAACAGAGAGATCACTCAGCAGCTAAGTACTTGAAAGGTACATATAGCACATGAACAAAAGTTTTCATACATAGATTTTGATGCACTGATTTATCAGGTGCACCTACTTATCAAGCTTTGCCCACAGATGCCTTGGACAGAGAACTGAACAATCCATTAGAGATTAGCTCTTTCCAAACCTTTCTTGGCATTCAGACACATGTATTTGGAACAAATTTCAGACTATACCAAACTAACTTTTCTCCCCACCACCACTTGCAATAGCAAGCTGATGGCCATTTACATTCATGTGATGTTATTTATGTCCCACAGAAGACTAATTGCTCATATTTTAGAATGCAGCTCATTCACAACAAATTACAAAAATAAGGGCAAGATAAAACATGCATTATGTAAGAACTGATTGAGAAAGGTCTGGCAGATACTGCGATATATAAGTGGTCACAAGTTTGATAACTAAATATATTCAGAAGAATCAACATTCACTTCTTAGCTAATCTAGGTGGATGTGAAAATTATCAAAACCCAAGGATTCCAAGATGAGGACAGGATCCCAGGCTCCCAAAATCACAGAAAGAGAGGCTTCCAGTTAGAGAATCGGAGCAAACTTAACAATTTCTCTACTTATAGTGCTACATCACAAACAGGTATAATCTTTTGTCACATTCAGGGATAAAATTTATCACACTTGCTTTTCAGAAGTGGTATTTATTGCAATCTTACATGCTGAAGTAAAAAGGGGCTACTAAAAAGGGGCTTTAGGGTAATGCCAGCTGTGCCAACTCTTAGACAGTATTGCTGCTGAGACAGGCTTGGAGCCACATGGAGAGCATGGAACACACATCTCTTTCCCTGTGACAGGCAAGGAATCTGTTAGGGGCCTGCTTCTGCATTCCTAAGGCATCCCGCCTTCTTGACCTTCAGCTGTCAACATATAAGGCAGAGCCTACACATGTTGCCTCCAAAGTGCTGCTGTGCTTTATAGCTCACAATGAATCACATAACACAGATGCAATGCTGTTTGGAGGAGCTGGAAATTTAGAAAAGAAACACAAGCACAACTTCCAGACTGAACTGACAATGTAATTCATTTCCATAAAAGCAAAGACTGTTATTAAGGAGAATAAATAAAGGAATCAAAGTCAATTGCATAAAGCAATCAAAGTCAAATAGCAAAAATCATTCAGACAGTTCCAGATTTGTGTGAATAATCAGGCCCATTAAACTTCTGACTGGACACCTCTACCCTTGCAAAGTCTCTCTTTGCATCCCATATGAACACACTATAACACCTAGTTATAGTGGTGTTGATATAGTCACAAAGCTAGGGTGGAGCTCAAAAGTAGTAGTGTGCCTGGGGGAAAGTTTTCCTCGTCTTGCTGTATCTGTGTCCATACAACCTGCATAATGCTTGGGCCTCTTCAGCTGAGTCCTGTTCCCTTCAGGGCCAAATCTGTAGGCATTCTAACACCTGTCTATACACACTCCACATACATTACCTGGTGCTAAGGCTTCCTGGGTGTACAGGTTCCTCGAACAAGGGATCCAGAAACACTGTGAAAAACATGTATGAAATTATCTCCTGAACCAGCGACTGAATCATACACTTTGGCCAGCTCCAGATCCTGGACAGACTCCTGAAACAAAACACCTTACAGTATGCTTTGAGGGGCCTCGTAGGGCTTCTGCTTTACCACAACGACCTACTGGCTGTGGTTACTCCACATCGCGCATACAGTTATGTCAATTGGGAACTTATATCTATATACATGTTCTAAAATGGGCAGAAGTGTTTCAAGGTCTTTTATGGGCAAATAAGAAGAATATTTCAGTCTGCAATCAGTTAAAAAAATCCAAAAAACAGAAAGAGTAGATACAACACTGAGGAGCCCCAAGTTGTTTGTGTTGTTTTGGCAGGCTCTCCCATGCTGTGAACACCACTTCAGAGTAGCTCTTTATTCAGCTTCTTGTCATCTGAAAAAGAAAACACTTCAATGCATTTTGAATGAATTTCCAATACTTCAAAATGAAATTGTTAAGCAAGTAAAAATCTCCACAGAACAAACATAAAAAGTCACATAGGAAACATATCCAAAACTACAATAAATGCCAGTGAGTACATCTGGACACATAATCCATCCTAGAATGCCTTTGGCAATTTGACCCAACAGCTTCACACCTGCTAGGTCTCCAGAAAGATTCCTTTCACACTATCCCTCAAGGCTGGCACATAATTCCCATCCAAAGCTTTCATCAGCATTAAAACCAGTTCAGCAATACAGGTATGTCCTCTACTTTTCTTAAAGACAGCCCTCCAGCACCACTTTCCAACAAATCTGAAACACAAGCCTTTGATTTATAATTTCTCTAAATCTTGCTGGCTTAATAACATCAACTCACGCCTTCATTTTCTCTAACCCAATAGCATCAGGTTGTGAGCAGTTCCTTCCTGCACTCACACTGGGATTACCCTTCACCTTGTCTTTTGAATTTCTCCTCCAGCCTCACTCAGCTGTGCTGAAGTCTATACAACTCCTGTCTCTCTATGCCTGAGCTGGCTGCCATCCTGACTTAAAAATTGCTAGCATAAGCTATGAAAAGTCACGTGGGCTACATCCAGCCTTTTCCCAGGTGTTTCTTCACTTATATCTGGAGCTGTCATCTAGTTGGTTTCCCAGACAATTTTAGTCTTACCATCTCAGACCATCTAACAGGCTGAGCAGGTTTTACCTTTAATACATACCAGGTCAAAGGCTGCTCAGTAGATGAACAGTGACATTCAGCACTTGTGACCAAGATTTTTATTCAAATAACAGCATACTTAACTCTGTCTTCTTCAGGACCATTACAAAAGAGCATCCCAGCTCTATGTATGTGAGACTGAGCCCTGCAGAAAGGAAGGAGGAAAAGGACAGAAGGCAGTGGTAGGCAAAAAGCCAGAACCTGACTTCCCCAACCAAGTCCTCCTCAACTGTGTTTTTTTTCTTAGAAGTACTAAGCACTGCACACAAAAATAGAACATTTTAATGTGAATTGAGGGCACCTATTCCCAGCTCAATCACAGATTTTTTCACGGGCCTACAGTGAGACCATTTGGACAGAAAACACGGGCCCAATTCCCTTAAACTCCGACTGAAGATATACATACCACGGAAGTCTCATGGTCCTAATTACCAGTAACAGATTTAGTGCTCTCAAGAAGTACTAGTCATATACAGTACACAAAGAGGAATGAAAAATTAATTTAGGAGGTGTTTTGCACTAGCCCAGAGCAAAGTTCCTAATTGTTTTCAGCCTCCTCTTACACCACCACCAGCCATAGCTCTAAATTACATAAAACCTTACCCCAGCAATTTTCCTTGGACGCTCAACAGGCCTCAGCTATAACCTAACAGCAGAACTCCCCATCTAGTCAATGCAAGTGACATGAGTAAAATGTGGGATATGGGGTAGGTAACATCATGCCATACAGCATTAAGTGGCAGCAGCAGCATGTATGACTAATTCATGCATCTGGCTTAAAAATGACAGCCCCAGAAGACAGGAGAAAGGGCTGTAGTCTCCCAAATCTATGATCTAGCTGTGGTTGTCAAACACAGTAGATTTCTTGGCATCAACATCTGTCCCTGAAGCAAGCAGCAATTACAGCTCTTTGCAGCATTGTAAGCCATTCTGACAGCTCTCAGCTCAGCCTGCAAAAATATTTGATGGTCCTGGCCACACTTAGCAGAAGAAATTAGGTGCCCCACTCCCTGCCTTGCATGGGCCAGCGTGCATATTAAAATGATTCCTCCACATGCCCTGCTACACATATTTGTTGCAAGCTACATTTCATCCTTGCTGAAACACAGTTTTTACAAGTCTATGCCTTCTAATGCACAGAAACTTTACCAGGCCCAAGCACAGAATATTAGAAAATCACTTTAGGTCACGTAAAGAATTAGAGCAGCTGACAACTGGTTTGTTGGCAGGTAAGGCAAGGAGTAAGTGCTCTTAGATTACCTCACAGGAATAATAAATAAATAAATTAGATAACAAAGTGGGCACTGCTAATCTGTGTATTATTTGTTCCTGATGCTGTGAAAGAGGCAAGGTAATCAAGTTAGCTTGTTAACATAGTGAGACACATCTTGACAAAGATACAGCAGTAGACTGGTGTGCCATCTTAATAAATAATACTACAGATTGGCATTCATCATATTGCTGATGAAACCCATCCCTTTATCTGTTCAAATATAAAGCATCAGGTTGATTGAATCATTTAGCGAGCATCAATATTCCAGCAATAACTGTAGGAGAATTCAGGCCAAAGAACTGTACTATATTCCTTCCTCTTCCTGCTTCATGCCACAATTAGAAAGACAACTGTTTAAGAACTCTCACAATTGTATTTTATTTGACATTAGCAATATACACTGGAGTATAATAGGAACAATTTTTTGCACAATCTTTCTTGCAAGATGGATTTGTTTTCCAAATACATAGATGTTCATAATACAGGTAACAGTTAAGCTGCACAATAGTAAAACAAGTTGACACCTATCAAACCACCTTTTAAGTTTGTTAGTATAGTCAGGTGACCAGCATTGAACATATGCATTCAAATAATTTAGTTAACCTCTGATTCTTCCAATTCTCCCAGCCATGTTGTTCCATGCAACTAAAATGTGCACAGGAATGGTGTATAAGAATTCAACCCCAAGGCTTCCCTTGCTTTGATTTCTTTTCAGTTTTTCTGCATGTATGAGCCAATACAAAGGGATAAACATCAGAACCTGACATGGCACAGAAACTCTTGCAACATGCGTCTAGGACAGTTACATATTGCAGAAGTAGTTACATTATTAACAGAGAAGTTAGGGGATTTATGACTTTCCTGTAGAGAGTGTTAAAGAAGCATTTCTACTATGCTTGCTTTAGTGTAGATTTTTTGCATGCCACTACTTTTACAGAAAAATAAAAACACCTTCAAAAGCTTCATATTTTTCACTGGGAATCTTCCTTACAATGTCTAAGCCTAAACCCAAATGCTTTGGTCGCAGTAGACAGGGCTTCTCAGGAAAAGAAAAGCTTATAGTAAATTAAAATACCAGTAAATACCATCTTGATTTTTTTACTTCTTTCCAGCTTAAAAACGACACACAGATATAGCAGCTGTTACACCTCACACAGAAATTCCCCTTTTTTCTTTTTTTTGGTTCCTCAGTTGGTACAGGTCTTAAACTTTGAATTAGTTGATGTCTCCCACTCCCAGCCTGTCTCTCAATTGTGAGTTGAGAATAAAGGGGTATTTCACATCATTCATTAGATGGATCAATTTTAACAGATCAAAAAGGTGCTTCAGCAATTTGGAATATCAGAACTGGCAGAGCACAATGGTGGTAGGTAAAGGTGAGGAGAAAAAAGGAACCCAAGGCAACCACTAGCAGGGCTTATTTACTTATTACCAGCAAGTCAATACTGTCTGCAGACAGATTTTTAATACATTGTCACTGCTCTGTATGTTTCCTAGTGATGCAACACTCTTCACAAACACCCAAATCTGATGGTCCTTGCCACAGCAGCACACAGCATGAGCAGGCTGCCAGTCCTAGAACTCAGCCAGAAAATTTAGAAACCAGAAAATCCTTTGTCTGCTCTACAACTGACTTGTGTTTCAAGCAACCAAAGTGGTTTATGCCACTGTGCTAGCACAGGATCTTGAAATCCACAAAACGATCCTTAAACACTACTACTTCAGGACTCCAGCCCTATCCACTCTGTGCCTTGCTGCTTGACTGCCAGGGTTTATCTGTCGGTGGCATGGGTACACACCCTCTCCCCTGCCCAGACTCTGCTGTCCACCCTGGTGATGGAGATGCAAAGCAGAGAGAGCTCATGGCTGAAGGGAAGGCGTGTGAACTCCATGCCATCCTTGAAACTGCTGCTCCCCACCTCAGCCACAAGGCAAGGGAGCAAAGTCAGAGACAGATCTGGAACAAATTAAAGCAGTGCGAAAGTACTAGAACATGCCAAAGCATGGGTTTAGATTATACACTTGGGGGGTTTTAAATAGCTAATGGGCATCCCTTAAGCCTAATTCAACTCTTGCATCTTACCTCAGCAAAATGCCTCAACAGTTCTGACCCAGAACTGGGATACCTTCTCCTGCTGAGCAGATTGCTCCATCAGGACAAAATTTAGACCTACAAAACCACGTTCCCAATTCAGCAAGGCCAGCACTGAGTGTCCTTCTGACTGGACTGATGAACTGAACCGAAAAATTCCTAGGTCTTATTTGAAAATAAGACCTTCTGCATTTCCTCCATGGCATAGCAGAGAGAAAACTTGGAAGCATACAGGGAAGCTGTAAACTTCCATACTTAGTATGACTAGTTGAGAATGTGAAGATCAAAAAAAGTCTTTTCTTTTATTCACATATTTTTTCTTACCTGATTTCACTATACTTATGCATATGATATCCAGAGAGAAAGTGAGAAGTAGCCTTTTAAAATCTCTCTACAGAGTTTTCTCACCTTCTGTTTATCATTTTCACATTCTCCAAAATAAAAAAGAATACCACCCATGTACTTATGAAATGGCTACTGAATATCACTCAGCTAAGCATCTTTTCCACCATGACATATATTAACTAGCTTAAGAGAAAACCCACATACATTCATTGTGCCTTATCTTCCTAAGTGAAATGGCTACAAATAAAATTCACCTTTTCAGTAAAAATATTTATATATTTAAAATTTATAAAGTTTTAACTAAATATTCTTCAAATTAGAGATTTTATTTGAAAACAAAAGCTACCTTTTTAATATAAGCACAGAGAAACTCCTGAAGTTGGCTTAGAAGTGTTTGCTACCTTCCTAAAGTTTGCAATGGAGCTTGTGATTTCCATGCGTGCAAGTGAGAAAGTCTCTTTAAAAAATAAATTAAAAACCCAAGAAAAATTCAGTTTGATTCTCTTCTTCATAAATACACAACAAAATGGAGAAAAAAAATCAAAAAGAAAACACCTTTTTCCAATGTTTAAGCTACAGGAGAGGTGGTAGGGGCGTAATAACTGTATCTACAAAAAA
>VXAY01003830.1:1855869-1901910 GCA_013399855.1 Oxyruncus cristatus | reverse complement strand
AAAAAAAAAAAAAATCAGTGGTGCAGTTCTGCTTCTGGGAAGACTCGCAAGCTGCTGGCATGAGGTTGCGGGGTACTACCAGGCAGCACCACTGAGCGTGTTCTGTTTCATTACCAGACATGTACTTGTCACTCCCAGCACATTCCACATCAGAACATTTAGCAGACATGTGAGGAGAAGAGAAGACTGCAATACACCTTGGTCCTCCTTTGAGATGTTCAAGTGCTGTTACAGTAAATATGAGCAGTGCTGAGACAAAGGAAGGGTTTCCATTCTGCCCTGTTCTGTATTCCAAAAAATCATTTTTCATCCCACCCCCAGTATGCCAAAGACCCTGATGCCCTACGGTACAGCTTCGATGCACAGCAACATGAATGTGTTCCAGCTGGCAGCAGCTGCTACCTCACATCTTTCCAGTCTTCTAGCCACAGCATCAGAAACCTTAGGACAGAAACCTAAGATTAACTGTGCTGATCCTCATGCAGGATTGGCAGTTGGAGCTGAATTCCACATTGCACTCAGCTTGTTCTTAAGCTGCCTACTTGGAAAAGAGTTTAGGGGGCATTTTCGTAAGTGGTTTAATTCAATACAGGATCTGCACAGTCTCTAAAAGAGGCAGTCTCACTCTCCTTACCCTTTATGACCACAGATTCTATCTTCCCCTGCATGAGCAGCGTAACATCTCTCATGCACCCGTATGGTGGGTTACAAGCACATCTTTGCCTTTCATGGGATCCACACTGTGCAAGTGCCAAGGTTGTGGACATACATTTTCAGACACGCCAAATTTAAATGCAGCTGCACTCCACAAGCTGTAGCACTGACCGGATTATCAGAAAGGCTCAGCACTAAACAGCTCCCATGAATTCAAGTACAGGAATAAAATCTTCAGATTTAGGAGGAAGGCATGACACTTCAAAAAACAGGTTGTTACTGTAATGAAAGCTTTTACTTCCCACCATCCCCTCTAATAACTGAATTAAATCAGAGACAGCAATGGTATTTAGTCTCTTAAACATAAGCAAGTTAAATGCTAAACATTCTAAAGTGCTTCATTACTGAAGATTAATATATACAGTCTCAGAAAGATTAAAAAAATGTTACTGTTTACATTTTTGGTTGAGAAATGTTCTAAAACAGAGGGAAACAGTAATACTTTAAAAAACTCAATCTTTTTCCCTTACCATTCTGTCTCCTAAATCTTCCAGGCTGATAATGAAAATACCATTTTTTGAAAGCAGCTTCAGTGAAACACAAATGTTTATAACAGGACATTAGACACTTTTCTTTATTACTTTCTCATTACACTTATAATTAAGAAATAATTATTTCTAGCCTACTTCCTGCCAGATGCAGTTCTAGTACCTCTAATAGGACATATCTTAAAAAAACTGCTTGGTAGCAAGAAACAAGTTTTTTCATCCATACCCATGCATTCCCTTCTCTTCCTTTTCTCTCTCTTCAAATAACTTCATTGATTTTGGCTCTTTCATAAGCTCTGTCCTGCTTCTATTTTTTTTCTCCATTATTTGTCATAGATATAATTCACAAAATCACCTTTGTGGAGGAAAAATGACCACAGGGGGTACCGGAGGTTTAAGAAAGCCTGAGAGTGCCTTTATTTTAATGCCAGTGGAAGTAGGATGAGAAACCTCAGACTGCGGTTTCACACCAGCTTTAACACAGCTCAAAGCATTAGTCCAACCTTCTCACCCCCTCCTTTGTACCACCACTAAGACAGGGAGCCAGATCAGACACATTCCACTGCTACTAATCAGCTGAAAGACAACAAGACAAACTTGGGTTTTAGCTAGACAAGTTATTTCAGCCTGCTCACCACAAGCAATACTTCTCCCCACACAAAGCAAGACAATAGCGAAGAAGGTGAGAGCACCACATTCAGCAGTAATATAGTTTTACGGTGGAGTCTTAAAAAAGAGCCACAAAAAACATGGATTCTGCTTATAGTCTCTCTAGTGCAGACTGCTTCAGACTACAGCAGGACATAATCCGGCTCCAATCCAGAAGCCTCTTAGAATAAACATGTCCTGAGTCCTGCCCTGCCCAATATGCTTCATCAGCCCTTCAAATACGGTTAAGTACTCAAGGCCAGGATTTCTCACAAGTGGATTAATTTCCACCATGAAAGCACTGCTGGTATTGATTTTCAAAGGCATGTATCTATGAAACAAATACTTTCATGTAATTTGTTGAGAACTCTGGTTATCTGAAATGCCTCAAACCTCCACCACTGCTCTGGTGACAGAGAATGTTGCCACAAATTGATAAAAAATGAAATATATGTACATATAGAATCATGTATTTATGAAAAGTATCTTCTTATTCATTTGACAACCTAGTACATTCTAACAGAGAAGGAGATTTTAAAGGTTGCAAATATAACGCATACTGTGAATTACTGTCAGTAATAAGGGTAACTATCTCGTATTTCAAAATAACTCTGAAGAAACATGTTCTTTACTTCTGAGTCTTCCGTCCTCGTAGCAGTTTTACTTACCATGGAGATGAGCCACCAGCATAGGATGACGAGGCAAGACAAAGCAGTAATCAACTAAATTTTGCAACGTAGTGAGCTCAGAAGTCCAGCTGAGTGCTTCATATTGTCACCTGCTTCTTCTACCATCGTCCAGTTAACATTTTTTCAAGGATGAAAATGTATTCACAAATCATGATTACTTCCTTAAGTGTTTCTTTATGCCATCGGATCCTCCACAGATTACTATGTCAGTTAACAGCAACTTGGATATAGCATTCACAAAAAACACTAAGCAAATGTTGAAGGAGATCAACCACAGAAAGACCACCAGCACGAAATAACCCCGGTCTCTGTGCTAGTTGAAGATTAATTCAATAGTACTATACTTTTCCTACAGATACTTTTCTTAAAAATAGATGTATGAAGATAATGAAAAAAAAATACCTACCTCACATGGTGTTTTCCATCCAGAAGGGTACTCAAAACAAGACTATTAGCAAGTACATCTTGAGTTTGCCTTCTTACAATTTAGGGAATTATTTCTATGGATACATGTATATATGTATCCAGGCTGCTGCAACAGCATTAGTATTTTTAATGCCAAAACTATGCTATTATTTAAAAAGAGCATTCAATAATTGATGGGAGTTTGGATGGTTTTCTAAAAAAGGGAATCTCCAAGGCTTTTTATTTTTGCTGCTGTTATTTTTATTTTGAAGAAGTCATCATGCTCTCAGTTCCTCTTCATGAAAATGAAAATAGAATTACGACCAAAAAATGTAGTGAACTGCAATGGACATTAACTGGCTTGCTTTGAAATCCTTTACAGTGGAATAATACAAAAAGTATAAGTCTAAGAGATACTTGTAGGTGCAATAAGTTAGAGACTAGGAGGCAATACTATTGAGTTCCGAAGTAAAAACCTACTGCATTATTTAATTCATGTGAAAACAAAGTATGTTTTACAAATTCTATCAATTTTACATTAACTGCATTTTTCATTCCCTCAAGAAAAAAGTACATAACATTAGCAACGAGAGATCTCTACAGGGTGTTCTGTATTTCACACTACTCTCACTTGCTTGGAATGTGGCAAAAACTGACTTTTGAAGTCTGATTTACTCAGAACACGGTGAAACTACTAACCACACTAACATTCTCCAAAATAGCTATACCTTGACTCTGAGGAGAGGCCTACAAATGAAAACTGCACAAATTAACGCATATCAGACTCTTTCAAAATGGCACATTTTTCCTCTTCAAACTTCCTGTTTAAAGTGCACTGAAGCAAATGAAAAACCCATACTGGTGTCAGCGAATACCAGTATAGGTCCTTACAACAACATAAACATACTTTGGAATCCCACAGTGAAAGAAATATAAGGTTTGGGAGAAAAAAAAAAAAAAAAAAAAGGAAAAATTATGCTATCATCATTTAACTTTAAATTAACTTCAATTTTTTTCCTGGATTTTTTTCCCTAGTTTTTTGTGGGGTTTTTGATTGGTGGTTAATACTGACTTCCATAATTTTTTACCCCGTGGCTTTTCACTGAGTATGAAATTTTGTTTATAGAGGTTTTTTCCTCCAAATATAAATGGAAGAGCTGTATTGCTTTACTCCTGTCAGACTGCAAAGGGAAGTGCCTCCTATTCTCCCCACTTAGCACTGAACCGCCATAAATTTACTGCCACATAGCTCTTCAGTTCTGTAAGACTTCTACAACTTTGATTATCCTTGGCTTTATTAATATCATCAGTAGATATTATATTACACCTGGGCTTCTCAACACAGCTGCTATTTTTCTAATCTGTTATTCAATATAAGGATTAAATAAAACCAAGGGTAAATTTTTTTCAGCTGTCTCTATTGCAATTCTTAACAATTCCAGCCACACAACCCCCTTCTATTTTAGTGTGGTCAAGCCCTATTGGCAAGTTTCAGGAAGACAAGGAAAAATTCACCGAAATGTCTTTCCTTGCCTAATCTTTTGGGTCAAGCAAAAGCTCTGGAGTCCAGTGTGCAAAGTCCATGATCTACTCTGCTTTCCGAACAGACCTCTTGGAAACTTTTGGTATTTGGAGGGACAGCGTGCTATAGTACACTGAGAAAGATTCTCCAAGGAAATCTCCTGTAGTATCTACAGGAGGACATCCCAGGTGGCCAACGTGTGTCTCTTATAAACCATTGTGGTCATTTCTTCCATTCTGGTCTTCCCTCCACTTCAACAGCACAAGGGATATGGGTGCACTAGGCTTTGGATAAACTGGATAAATACAAACTGCATCCTCTGATGTTGTCACACGGCACATGGACAATGTACTACAACTTAAGGTACACTGTGGCCAAATGACACATAGGAGGTACATAAGACAGTGGAAGAAGACAGATTTCTGTGCATATGGAAAAGCTGAGTTCATTCAATTTTCTGTAGAAATACTGGTTATATCATACTAAATACAGTTACTCGGCTTTCCCATTTTTTTGCAAGGTCCATCCTGAATGATGACAACGATGAGAGGCCAAAGGCTACACTTGAACACCCTATAATCAATAAACTTTTAGTGCCTGTTAACATAAAAGCTCTATTCACATTCCTTATTAAGTTATTTACCTCTTTTATTCAATTATTATAAGGTCTACTTGCCTGATCACAGGGTAATGTAGAGTGGATGACTAAACAGTTTACAAAGGGTACTTTTTCCCCCCTTAAAAGACACATGGGAGAAGAAATGCACCACCAAAATCCATTTGGTGCAGATAAGTCCACTTTGTAGGAGAAAAAACAGACTCCAGCACTGCTGGTGAGCTCCAAGAGCTCAGGTCACCACGGAGGGCAGGGTCTTCGTTTGCCACCTTGCTCAGCTTCATTATTTTCACAATTGTAGTGAAACCTGTTAATAGAGGGCTCACAGTTGACTACAAAACACATTTCAGTTTCTATGAAGGCAACCTTCCTGAACCACGTTTTTAACTGTTTTTCTCAAATGACTGCATTAGTGGTCCGGGCTGCACCACTGCAATCTGTGAGAGTTTTGCTGCTGGTAACAATGTCTCCAAGGAAACGGCAGTCAGTGGAGATCTATCTCTGCTCCCCGGTAAAGATTTTTTTGGTCTTTCTATCCAGTTTCCTTTCCTGTTGACAGATATAACTTACCTCAAGTGTCTGGTTAGTTTTAAATCACTATGGTACTTTCAAAAAAAAGATTGTTCAACAAAGCCAATAGTTAAAAAAAGACCCAGAAAACAACAACAAAAAATAGTTCCTGTAGAGTTCATCTCACTCAAACTCAGCTATAATAAGCTATTTGGTCACTGAAATGACACCTGCAATGTTCTCCCTTAGGATTTTAGTTAGCAGTTTTGAACATTTGGGCCGCTATATTTAGCATATTCCCACTTTTTTTTTTTTGTGCTTCTGAGTTACAGCATCACTGAGTATACTACAGGCTCTTTACTGTTTCTGATCACTTCACAAGAAGACTAAATATAAGGAAGAACCACTGTTAACAATAAATTCCTATTTACATTGTCCACATGTACTTTGGAAAGGTAATTATAGTAATTTCTTTATATGCTGCAACATAAAAATGTAGTACAGTTCAACAGATGAGTCCTAGACTCATAAAGATTTTTTCCAATGTGTCTCATTTTCACTGTAGGCATGGCAGTGTTGTAAGGTACTTCAAAAATACAGTCAGATTTAAAATAGGTAATTTTTTTTTTGTGGTATCCTTAAAAACTTCGTCCAAAACAGAAGCACAGAAATAAATATTCGTAATCTATAAATTTTTGCAATCCTTTTTCCTCCTTATAAGTCTTTAAAATGAACCTACAAGTGAATTCAAGTAGCACATTTAGATCAATCTTAGCCTCAACCAGCGAACCACTAGAAAAAGCTGATTATAAATCAGTATATCGGGATGGGTGGAAGGAAGAGGAAGCTGTTTCTAATTAATTGTGTAAAGCTCTGCCTGAGAGAAAGCATCCTTTTTTTTCATCACAGAAGAAAGCCAAGAGTAATTTCAGTAACTTCTGCTGCACACACTAGGTTCTCCAACACAGAAGGTCATTGTTCTTCATGCTAGAAATATTTTATCATTTGTGTGATTATAATCAATAATTGCCAGAGGATTAGCTTTGTTTCTTCTGGTTTAACAAAATAAATAATCAATCCCTTGCATATTATCATCTATTCTCCCAGTCTGTAACAATGTGACCTTATTAGAGAGGAAACACCTACAGCAACTAGCAATACATCCAAAGATACAAATTACTGCAATTAGACACCTTGCATGGGTGCTCCATTTCCAATTCTGTGGTATACTGCATGTAATGGTTTTCAAGGAGTGGTGTAATCTCAGACATCTTCTAGATGTAAAAATCAACAAAAGAAAGGACTATACCTGGCCTTTTCAGAGCACCCCTTAAGTAAAAAAAAAAGACTAAGGCAATTGTTTATATCATCACTACATTAAAGTCACATAAGACACTTCCACATCCTCTGCATTCTGTCATCTACAGTCCAATGTTATGCATGAAAGAGCAGCCTGAGATCCATACTACATGCTGTAGTATGGATCTCTTGCCACCTCCCACATCCCATATGTTAAAGGTCAGATTCTCAGCCATGCAACGGCTAAAAGGCTTGGAGAGGCGGAAGCACAGTCAGAGTTTAATAGACAGACAGGGGCACAGTCATAGTTCCACCCTTATGGGTTCCTTTTATTCTGACTCTTGTCCGGTATAGTCTAGGGCAGTCTCAGAACACCCTCAATCAGCCCACCTGCTTGGGGTCTCCACCAGTCCTTTGATCACTGCCTGGGCACAGAACAACTCAACACTCACCTGATCTGCCCTGCAGCATATGACTTTGACCATAGGCTGCCAATCTGCTATTCCAATCAACTGAAGCTAAGGTTTAGTCCAGACCCCTTAAAGACACAGCCAGATCACAGCTGAGAATTTGGCCTTTGATTTTCACCTGTCATCTGCACAGAAACACTAACCATTTACCTAGCCAGATGGATCTGTACAAATATATTTATATGTATTAACAGTGCATCTTCCACCAGTTCCAGTGCAAACAACATTTATGATCAAGACTTCTATCAGGTTTACTATTTGATTTTTTAATAAAGTCGCCAGCTTGCATATTGCATATTGAGACGCTAAGAAAAGCGCCTATCTATGCCGTAGATTAAAACAAACAAATGGATCATAAAGTTTCCCTGGGCTCCACCTAGAAACTTTATTTTCTTATTTATGTCACAGCAGGCCTTCACAAAGAGAGTGTCTTTCATTCACACAGTGACACGCCATAGCCGCACTCATCAAAGAACAGGACTTTTTTTTTTTTGCTTAATTTTGAACACTTTTAAAACTATGTTGAAAATTTAACTTGACACAAACATTACATAAAGTAGGGTCAGAATATGTGTTCAAAGGAAATCAAGAATGTAACTGAAAAATATGGGGGGGATGGGGAAGACAGAAGTTAAAAAAAAAAACAAACGTCAAAACATCCAAAGAAAAAACAAAGAATTCAAATAATAAGTTAAACAGTGCAGATCTGGTCCTCATCTACTACAATGGATGTAATTTAGGAATAAATCCACTCAGGCTGGTCAGCAAGGTCAAAGAAGAATCACACAGTTAAGATCACCTTACCAAACTAGAAAATCCAATTTTCAGAATTACATCAGGCTTCAGATTTTAGAAGGTTCAATTACTATTTTGGAGTGAGTTACAATGCAAAATAATGCTTAGTAAAAATATACGGAGCTCTACAACTCCTTTGCATAACTTTCCCAGAGTTGCACTTTCCCAGGCTGGACTCTCTTTTTTTTTTTTTTCCACTTCTTATTTTCTTCCCCCCATTCTGCAAATTTTAATCTAGCAGGGACAGTCCTTTTCTAGCAAGCACTGTCAAAAATTCAGGACATGGACCTCGCACTCAGAGAATGCAACGCTGTGTCCAGACAGCAGTGCTGGTTGCCCCAGGGATTTGTAATAGCCAACATGCATATTCCTAGCAGTCAGATGTGTTTCACTGCACAGTTGTGCACCTCTGCCTCTGATCTTTTTGGGTGCATGTTCCTCCCAAAGACAAGTTCTGTACATCCAGAGCAGTTTGCCTGAAGGAGTGATGGTTCACTGCTAATTGAAGGGAGGAAGACCCACTACTGTTACCCATTACTCTGGTAAGAGTTAACTAATTATCCCCAATAGCTCCAGCCTTTACAGTGGGAAAGTAGCACACAGCTTTTATAAATAAGAATTACTGACCTTTTTAAATAGTTTCAAAAGAAGAAACTATGCATCAAATGTGAGTATAATTTAGGAACTACTACATAGCAGCAAAACTACATTAGACTTTCCGATTTTTCCATGGTATCCTTGGATAGATACACCACCCAGTAGACCATGTTAAATGCTCCAAAGGTAACAGGAAATAAAATGCGTGCATATTTGTCTATCTTACTCGTGCCAGAGTGGGAGGCAGGGGGAGCAGGTGGTGTGACAGCAGATGGCTTTGAAGATGCTCCTAATGTATTAGGTGTGGTGGTCTGAATCTGCTCCAGTCTAGATCCAAGCAAGTGCTGAATGGAAGGGGATCCAGCTGTGGCATGCTGGGATACAAATCCAGTTAAAATTGGGGTAGAAGGAGGAGCTGGAGGGGTAGCTCTTGCAGAAGATAATGTCTCTGATGCATTGATGCGTGTGAAGGGGTTGGGACTTGATGCAGAAAGGGAGTGGGGTGTAATGTCAGAAGACCCCTGAGCTACAGAGGAAGGATGGATGGAGCTGTGCCTTGTGTCAATTCGGCTCCCACCATCAGCTTCAGACTGTACCGTGGCATTCGTTCTTTTCCTCACATTTGAATTGGCATCTGTACTCTGCAAAGTAACAAAAAAATACTAGAGTCATTCTTAAAATAAGCACTCAAACAAAAGCAATGGAAACTATAATCAAGAACTATCAGAGTAATACTCATATATAACCAGTAGGTTGATCCTAAAGCACAAAGGTCATCATTAAAATAGATTTAATAGCATATAAAGTGATAAACAAGAGTTCCTTTTACTGTGGTTGGAATACCAGAGAAGACACCTAATGCGTCACACTCCATGTGATGTGGGTACCTATTAATACCATGACACTAAGCATTCTCGGGTTAGAGTCACGGCTTTTTACAGGTTCATGCTCAAAACAAGATTCTCTGATGTCTACCTATTTCTCTGATGATATAAAAGTATTCTAGGTGCAACTTACCAGCCATGATGGTTTACTGCTTTATATCTCACGAAAAATAACTACCATGTACTAGGAACTCTAGTCCATCTTCTAGACCTGAGGCTATTAAAATGCAAGTATTTACCAAACCAAGTTACCACATCACTGCTCTTTCAGAAATATAGCCAGTGCTTTTTTCACACCAACCATAGGCAAAAAATTCCCCAGGCACAACTGAACCAGGGCATAAATTCATCTTTCATCAACTAATCGTCTCCACTAATTAACTAAGAGAAGTGGTGAATTCTCCAATCACTTTAGGCAAGTCTGGATGTCTTTCTGAAAGATATACTTCAACCAAATAATAGTTATTAGGCTGGATGAGAAACTGAAATACAGACAAGGAAGTATAGATGGGAAATCCATCAGTTTAATATTTTACTGACTTTTGGGAGTGGGACTCGGCCTCTGCCTTTCTTCTCTGCATTTAAGAGGAATACTAATATCTCCTGAATTTCCTCCTGGAAGGGTACCTGAAGAACAGAATTTTGAACCTTCAGCCCTGCACCTAAAATATAATATAAAATATATTATACTTCAGACATAATATGTGAATATTTTTTATTCAGAGACTAACTGCTTTCCAAAAGACACAGACTTAAGGGCAGATAGGGTACACATACTCGACATCATTAATACAGGTCTAAATACAGACAAGGCAAAACAATCACTTGTTATATATATAAAAAATCCTATGTTTTGCACTTCTCTGATGATACCATTCCCAAACATTGCCCTGCACCATACCTACTGTGCTTTTGGCTCCCTTTCCCTTCAACCTTTCCAGAGAACCCTGACAAAGCTCACAGCACAAATCAAAGGGAGAGAAAGCAGGCAGCAGTCTCTCTTCCCTCCTTCATCCAACAGCAATTCTCTCCAGAAAAATGACAGAGCAGTAACAGAAAACAACTCAGGTGTTATTCAAGGTACTAGCAGTACCTTGAGTAGTGAGAAGAGCAACAGCTGTGTCTGTCTGCTACATCTGTTGTGCTTTGCTGTTCTGCTCAAGGAAACATAGAAATGAGAGCTGAAAAGAAATCTGAAAATATAACAATAATTTAAAAAAAAAAAATCACGTGATATCTCTAGTACTCCCACCATGAATGCTGTGCCCTAATCCTGTTAATTGCAGTACAAATCTATTACTGACAATACTGTTGGCCTGAATTTATCTGAAACTGTCACAGCTATATATGCCTGTTCATGGCTGATATACTTGCCAGCTCACAGTTGATATATCAAAGAATCCCTCAAGGTTCAGTTTTCCTTCCTGTATACAAGTGTGACAATCCTTTTATTTACTCTTCTGCATCCGCAATCCAAAGAAACAGAGAAGGGGAATAAACACCTGAAGAAACTGGTATTTCCTGAGAGAAACACTTATTTTACTCTTTGATAGAGAAGCCTGTGTCACTCTTTGGGAAGCGCAGAAGTACACACAGGTATGCCATTTCAATACTTTCATACTAGGGTTGTCAGTGACCCAGGAATAGTAAAGCAGCTTTCAAGACTGCTAAATCAAAATGATGAAGCACAATCAGGACATGAGTGCATTTACTAGAGACTTGGTAATACCTGATGGACTACAGCATGTCACTTGAAGGCTTGCAAAGCGGAGCAGATGCAAGTCATCAATGTTCACTGGCCAAAACAACAGCTCTATGCTATGGAGAAGATGGCAGTAGAGTCAACAATAGGAGGTGAGTTTTATCTTCTCTGTGCAGATTCTTGGACAACTTGGCTTTGCTCAAGTATGATTCACCCATCATAAAGCTCTCAAGCAGCACCTGAGGAGCAAAAGTCCATGGGCTGAGATAGGGGTTGCAAAGTAGATCTGCACTGGAGTAAGACACATCTCACTTCCTTTCTCTCTCTCTACATTAGACAAGCAGCTTACAGGTGCTGCTGCTAGAGAATAGAATTACCACAACTTCAGTCACTCCATATGCAACCATAAAAGAATGGTCCAAAGAGCAGAACAAAAAATTAAGTGCAATTAATTTACAAAGGCACCATTTAATGTTCTTGCTCACTTGTACTGTCACCTGTTTTCAAAGACCACCTCAGTATACTTCCCTTTTGGGCATCACCAATCACAGATACAGGTAAGACAGACAAGTAACAGTCAGGCTCCTCATATTCCAGTCATCTCCATTTCCACCTAAGTGACCAAGTCAGACCTGTTGCTACTTGATTCACTACTCATTTCCCATTACAGTCTCTATTCTAGAATAAAATTATCTATACTATTTCAAATGGTCAAAATCTGTATCTGTGTCAGAGCCTACTGGGTATTCACTCTCATTAGTGACAAAGAAAACTTCCAATACCTTAAGTTTAGAGAGAAACCCAGTTTTCTCACAATGTACACATGAATGTACACATAAAGTCCAAATAGATAACACTGTAAGATCACAACATAATACTGCATAACAAGCACCAAGAATATGGGTACATTTTTTGTTAATTCTTTGGAAACCACCTCATAAGCACTCAGAGCACAGAAATTAGAAATGCTATTTCTAACATGCTCCACAGACAACACATCATTGTAAACTTGTTGTTCTTCCACAATGTCACTGTAATAGTTTGAATTTGTGTTGTTGTGTTGAACCTTGTCCTTGAAATGTACTGAAACAAGCATGTTCCATGAAGTACCCAGCTCCATGCCCTGTCAAAGCTGACCAGAATGCACACTTGTTGCCAGGGTGGCCTCACCAGCACATTGCCCACCACCTCCCCTCATAAAACCTTTTCTTGCACTTGTTTACTCAAGACTATATCATGATAATAGCTTATTCTCACTCAGGTATCACTCCTTGTTGAGTTGTCCAGTCAAAAGTTTTTAAGAAAAAAATTCTTTTTGTTGGTTGTATACCTATGACCCCTATATATTTCTCTATTCAATGTTACAAAGATAATTAATTTCTTTCTACATTAGTCTATTTCTCCTCTGTACTGATGCTATTTCACAACTCCACATCATCTAAAGATTAATGCCAAGGTCACTAACAAAAATATTGAAGAAGCCTGATTTCATAGCAAGCCCTAACAAATCAAAATCTGTTGCAAAACATAGTAAAGTATGACATTCAGTTTGTATTAGCAAAATATTCCACACACAGCTATGGTGCATAGGCCTAAGACAAGGATATTGCCCATCAGTAGCTTTTAGTTTGGAAGCACTGATTAGGTTTTGCATGGCAAGGTTTGAGTAGCAGAGGAGCTACAGGGGTGGCTTCTGTGAGAAGCTGCCAGAAGAAGGGGAAGCCCTTTGTCTGACAGAGCCAATGTCAGACAGCTCCAGGACGGACCTGCCACTGGTAGAGGCTGAGCCTATCAGTAATAGTGATGACAAATTTAAGAAGGGGAAAAAAACCTGCTCAACTGCAGCTGAAGAGAGGAGTGAGAATACATGAGAGAAACAACTCTGCAGACAGCGAGGTCAGCGCAGAAGGAGGGAGAGAAGATGCTCCAGCTGCCGGAACAGAGATTCCCCTACACAGCCTGTGGTGAAGAGTATCGTTATCCCTCTGCAGCCCACGGAGGTCCACAATGGAGCAGAGATCCACCTGCAGCCCACTGAGGACTTCATGCCTTCCTGGAAGGACTGCACCCCACAGAAGGGACCCTCACTGGAGCAGTTTATGAAGAACGGCAGCCCCTGGGAAGGATTCATGTTGGAGAAGTTCATGAAGGGTTGTCTCCCCCAGGAGGGACTCACATGGGAGCAGGAGACAAGTGTGAGGAGTCCTCATCCTGGGGAGGAAAGAGTGGCAGAGACAACTTGTGATGAACTGACTGTAACTGCCATTCCCCATCCCACTGAGCCACTGTGGGGGAGGAATAGAGAATTCAGGAGTAAAGTTAAGCACAGGAAGAAGGAAGCGGTGCAGGGAAGATGTTTAAGATTTAGTTTTTATTTTCTCATTACCCTACACTGCTTTGACTAGTAATAAATCAAACTAATTTTCCCGAAGTCACGTCTGTTTTGCCCGTGATGGTAATTGGTGAGTGATCTCTCCCTCATTTCAACCCATAAGCCTTTTGTTATGTGCAGCTGAGGTGGCTTTGGTGGGCACCTGGCACTCAGCCAGGGTCAACCCATCACAGGCATGGAAACAAGAAATATAGTATGAAAATAAATAGAAGCCAAATGAAAATGCAAGCCAAGAAAGGAAGGGATTATCCAAGTAAAGACTCCTTTTTGAGGGTAAGTCAGGAAACCATTCAATTATCCTGAGCCAACAGAGAGCTGCTGTGTTAGTCCAGATGGGGCTCCACAGGAAATACTGAGTCCACATTTTTTACATTCTCACTCTAGGCTGAGAAAGGATCTGATTTTCTGGAGGCATTTCAGTAAGACTTTTGGGAAACATTTTAAATGGTGTAGCTCAGGAATGCAAAATGGGAGCCTGGAAACTACCATAATGTCCAGTACATTACACCATGCAGTGTCAGGATTAATACATTTGATAAATATAAATAAATACAGCACATTCTGCTTATGTAGGTGTCTCACCCTTCCTTTGAAATAGCCTATTAGTCGGACTTGGTCCAACCAAATCCACACAAACCAGAAACTCTGATCACAAACCACCACCAAAACAGAAGTTAGAAATACTTTGCTCTGCTCTTTTCTCCTTCAAGAGAAAACCTTCTTACTATTGATCATGTCAGGAGAATTCAATCTCCGAACTTTTACTGGCAGAAACTCTATGGATGAGTTTCAAAATTCTGGGTGATGAGAGTGCACAATTCCTGTATGTGCATAAACAAAGTTCTCAAGAGCTCTGATAATAATCTAAGAATATACATATTTTTGTAATTGTAAGACATCTTCATTGGCTAAAGTTCTGTGGTTGGCTGGAATACACTAATGCCTATTTGATTTTTACCAACCAAGATTGGCAATGGTGAAAGGTAAATACCAGCCTTGATGGGAGTTCAAACGTTTATCACCAAAAGTTTGATCACGCCAGAGGTAATAGGTGAGTGTAGTAACAAAGTCAAGGAATTGACAAACAGAGAAATGTAGCACAGAGTCCTTTTGAGAAGAGATTGTTAATCACTCCTCCTTTCTATCCAAATGAATATTTCATTATGACATACAACAAAAAACAAAACCAACAAACAAAAAAATGCTCAGTATGAGAGATTTAGAAAACTCCCATCCTATGCATAAGTTTACTCTATTGAGGAGTCAGGAGGCTGTAGGATATGTTAGAAAGTTCGAATTCAGTGAAATGAATTCTATCATGCAGCATGCAATATGCAAAAAGCTTTTGAAGTATTTACTGTATTAAAAAGCATAGAGATCTTATTTTAATTTTAAGCATCACATGCTATTTCTCATGGGTTTTATCTTTACAAGAACTAAAGTAGGGAAAGATACTGAGTACTAATTCTTCTTGTGTATGTAGTCCTGGTGTAAGAGGCCCTTTTCCTAGTACTAAAACAAAGTCCATTTTATTTGGCATGAAGACAGGACATCTAAACCAACTTCCTTACAGGTGTGTGTAAAGTGTGATAATTAGTGCTGTATCCTTTCTTTGACCAGTGGATTCACACACAATTGACCATGAATAATACAATGAAAGATGCTGTTAGCATACTTCATGATAAATCTATACAATTTATTGTTAAATACTGTGGCAGATTTGTGGAGCAAATTTGATGGTCAGCTTCTATAGCAGACTCTACAGAACAAAAAAAAAAACAGAAACAAATCTATTGCCAAAAATTAATTCAACCATCATATGCTTTTCCATTTAAGCTCAACTTTGATGGATACTGCTGTTTAGTACAGCACTAAAATGATGCACCAATACGAGTCGATCTAAACTCTTCAATATTGAACATGGTTTGCACACCCTAAACAGCTGCTCACATACTGTGGAAATTCTGAAACTTTTTTTAAGCCTACATAAGCCTTGACTTGAACCAAAAAAATAAAGTTCTGGATTGTTTTGTACGTATTACCAGTTTTTGACAAGCAAGGCAATTTTGCACTTCAATGAAGTCAAGATTGCAAATTTAGCATGAACTGAAGTAGCATGCAGCAGCTGAGCTGAGGTTCACGGGAAGAGGACCATCGGCACAGCAATACGCAATATTGAACTGACAAACTCAGTCATCTTGTTGCAGAACAAAGAGAGCTGGTAACAACCACAGTGCATATTTCCTATGATAAGGCCAACCTAGAATCTGTAAAACAAACAAGAACATTATTTAAAAGTCACATCCCAAGACCTGGGAAGAAGGCAGCAATGACAAAAGTGATTACCAGGGCATCAGGGAACTTTATCCTTAGGACTGTATTTAATAAAAGCAGTGAGAAAACTGCAAACTGTGAGAAATGTTGGTAGAGCTCTTTCACGCAACTCAAGAGTATCTTCCTATAGCCTGTTAGTGCTCCACATAACAGCTTTAAAATCAGTCTCTGCAATTTAAAATTTCTTCAGAGTTTTTATGATGGATACATCCTGTTGAGACAGGAATCTAAAATAAGCAGATCCTACTGCCTGAGCTAACAGAGAATCAGTAGTACTCCACATGGAAAATCCCCTTCATAGGCCCTCGGATCATTGGGAAGCGCAGACATCATCAACTGCTGAAAAACATCTGCACATTAAAACTGGAACCATGTAGTTGCAATATAATTCAATTCTTCTAATCTGCCTCAGCAGTCTTTGGAAAACCACTGAGCAGTTGTGGGATTGGATATATACAGACACTTCTGAAGACCTGCAGCAGCCTCACCCCTGCCACAGACCTTCACAGTGACATAGTGCAAGATCCCAGGGCTGCTTTTGCACTGTTTGTTTACTTAAAGGAGAGATCACTGCTGCAGGACAACACATTTTCTAGATCATTAGCAGATCTTTGACCTAGGATATCACTATCAGTGACATCCTGATAATGTCAGGGACAGAGGTAGTACAATATTTAAAGCAGTAGCTTCTATTTTCTCAGGGATAAATGCACAGCAGAATTTGCTAGTCACAACACCATCATCTGGTACCACTTCCAGTGGGAGAGAGCTAACACTTCGACATCCAGCGAGCAGATGCCAAAGCTGGAGAGAAATGCCCTGGGTAGGATCACAGCCTAAATTACAAGCTTTGCCGAAGGAGCCACTCAACTGTACCCAGCACTTTCAGCTCTGAGCTCCTTCCTGAGGCTGGATAGCTAAGTCACTGCAAAAAGACGCAAAAAGACTGTCTTCCCCTCTTGTAATGCAGCAACCAGGATGAGAACATAGGTTTGGTAACAGGAGACCTCAAATCTGTCCTGACTGTCACAGGGATATCAACCCAGGCTTTTAATATCTCAAGTGTTTTCCTAACAGGCCACTGGGCATTACAGGAAAAGTGATCAACTTTCCTTGTTCTAGATGTTGCATTCTTCACAATTCAATCTTGTCCTCCTGTTGCACTGCATGCACAGACAAAATGGCTCCAGAATCAATTCCTCTCTTTCCCCCTGGCCCTGTACAAATTATTTAACATAACAAAAGCAGCTTCAACAGGAACTTAACATGCCAAGGACTCCTTAGCAATCTGGCTACTAATACAATTCTCCACAATCAAAAAGGCATGACTCAAGACTGCTCAGACTCCAGTGTGGGATTTGTGGGAGGCTGTATCTAATAAGCATGCTGGCTACTGAGATAAAATGGAGTAGGTATTTTTCCACCTAAGATTTATGGTAAACATGCAAGAAGCAGCAAGTCAGTTCCATACATGCCTACCCAGGGAAATTTAGTACTTAAGCCTTTCAGGTGCCTAATCACCATTTTGCACATTTCATCTTCTTCAGTAAAAAATAAAAAAAAAACAAATATGAACCCAACCAATCAAAAACAAAAACATGAAACAAACAAAAAAAACAAACAAAAAACCCCAACAAACAAAAAAACCCACCAAAACAAACCATCCCTCCCCTCAAAAAACCCAACATCCAAACACATCCTCTCCCCAAAAAACAAAACCCTGAACAAAAACAAACAAAACCCCACCAAAAATCCCCAGCCCTGTAAGGGGCACCACAATCAAAGTAGTCTTACAATTGTAAAGAATTTTAATTGTTTTTTAGAGTAATCAAGCATGTAACAAGGAAGTGTTAGTAGAATTAAATTAAAAGTGAACAGTCAATAAACATATTCATGCTTTGTTTTGCTGTTAATTTTGCAAGAATACAATTAGAGTCTTACATGACAGCACTACTAAACCTTCAATGAGACACACGTGAATTAATACATAGGAAAGTCAGTGATGGGCTATATGAGAGCATGAGTTTCCCAAACTGGGAGATCCCAATTAATTAAAACAAAATTCTTGCCAAAATTGGAAAGCTTAAAGCTACCGAAATTCTGGCATTACTTACTGTTTAGCTGCAAAATCAAAATTGTTTGTATGGTAATTTAGCAATATTTTCCTATTAAACTCTACCATAGTCAGTTTTATCCTTACCAATCCTTCCTAAGAAAACAGTCTGTTCTTCTGGGAGGACATGGTATAGCCTGCCAAATTCACACTATTTGACATTTATCAGGGAAGCAGCATGTTGTCATCAGTGTAAATAATGCTGCTTGTCCCAAATCCCACTGAGTCACCATATTGTCATGCTGCGAGCAAATGCACAACTTGGAGGAGAAATCTACCCTGTTTTACTACTATGTTGTAGATCCAGTCAATCAGAATTTTACTGGAATAATACTAGGTATTCTGTTTTGCCTTACAGAGCCCTGGAACACGACCAAGTAAAAGCTCCACCTGCCACAAAACACAATGAATTCTAGTCCATAGCTCGAGCAGGGCAAACAATTTGGAGAGAAAAAATTGAGGGGAGACAAGCTATAAGAGCAAGTCCACTATCCCCTCTGATCTGAATCACGTGATGGGAGAAAAGGTAAGAAGAGCACTCCATCCTATGTTCTACCATTGGACATGCCTAAAAGTGTACCAAGTAGAAGAAAAGTTAATTCAAGGTTATTAAAGAAACATAAATTAGAAGAACCCCTTTTTAAAAAATGGACGGCAATATACGCCAAAGAAACCCATCCACCTGTATGATGCTTTAAAAGCCTTATACATACATATATGTATGTGTGTATATGTAAGTAAGCCTATACGTGGTTCTTAAGCACTGGTGTGCACAATTCTTGAAGATTTTATTTATATTATGACAAAAATGAAAGAACTGAAAACATAACTATGGTGGGGAATAAATCTATTAGAGTAAGTCATGTGCTAATGAACTGTGGAGGTGCTTTGTGTAACACCTATGAAAGTAAAAAGAATGGCAGATTAGGGACCAAAGACCTTCATTCATTATTTTCTGTATCTTTCAAATTTCTTTGACCTTAAAGCTGTAGTTAAATTTGCTTCAGTAGTTTGCTGAAAATGCTTTGAACACTTATTGCCTTGTAGATTTTTCCCAAGCCTCTCAATGTTTATTTCTTCTGACTCCAATCTTCCCAGTGTAAAAATGAAGTCAGCTAGAAATTTCACACACAGTTGTGAGACTCAAATGCAATTTGGTGTCATTGGACTCACCAATACTGAAAACTCTTTGTGGAGGGGAAACAAAACTAAAATTTAAATATAAATATGTGAAAAGGTTTAAGCAGAAAATATGAAGAATCTTGTGTTCAAACACATCATTTCATACTAACTATGATAGGGAAAACTATAAACTCCCTGACAATTTGTATTATAAGTGTTGCTGAACAATCTTACCCCTGTCACCATAAATGTTTGTCCTGACTTTGTGTTTCTGAAATACCACCACATTTTTTGACTCCTTAATGTTTCCCTCTACAAAAAAAAAAAGGAAGGAAATTGTCATTATATCAGTATCAGACCTATCATAATGCCTGCACTGGTATTAGCAGGTAAAAAACTTTTTATATTAACAGAAACACATATTGTTTATTCTAATTAAAAAAAAAACCACATAAGGAAAATGGGTTTTTTGAAGCATGTTGGTCCTTTTCTTTTTTCCAGTAGATCAGCAAAATTACAGAGAAAGGCATTTACGTTTTGGTTTTTTTTTTTTTTTTTTAATTAAAAACAATGGGGTATAGTATTTTCTAAAATAGAAGAGTTATACTTTGGTTTCCGAAATAAAAGCCTTGTCCTAATACGATTTAAATTCAGTATTCCAGTAACTACAGTAAACACTGTCACATATTTGAGCTGAGTATATCCCTCATATTTCCTTGCCTACTTTGTGGCAGTTCATTCTAATACGTACAGAAAATTGAGGAATGATCTATTACCTCATTCCTTAGTAAGGACTGGAGGAGATAGCACTCCCGTGGGATTTTTTGTCTAGTTGTCCCTCAAGTGTTGCAACTGAACTCCTGCTTTTTTTTGGTACACATTAAAAAATTAAAAAAAAAAAAAGAAAAAAGAAACCCACAAAAAAACAAACCAAAAACCACAAAAAAAAAAAAAAAGTAAAAAGCCCCCACAAAAAACATTTCCACTATCAAGAAGAAAAAAACTGATTGCCAAGCTTTGAATTCCAACACTTTTGATCAAACACCCAACCACTTTTAACTTCATTATAACTGAATTCTGGAATTCAGTGGAGTTTACATCATAGTTAAGCTGGGTCAGAATCTAAGCATAAATCTCATACTATATTGCAGACTTCAGCAATCACTCTGCTCACTTTGCAGTAATGTTTCTACTTCCAGTGTAAATTCATTCCACCCAACCATGTTAAAGGTAAAGTAATATCAGGTTGTTGAAAAGAGATAAATTTCTTTAACAGAACACTTTAATTTGTGCTGTTTAAAAAGACATACTATGTGAAATACTAAGAAAATTATTTTAAACTGTACACCCCACATTTATGTCACAATCATATTGTTTGAGCACATATTTAGCTTTATGTATTACAAATAGTGCCAGTTGCTGGGTAGGACTATCTAAGTCTAACAAACCAAGTTAAAAACAAAAACAAAACAACACCAAACCAACCAAAACAAAACCCCAAAGAAAAACAACACAAAGACAAATAAAACCAAGGAAGCAAAAAAAAAAACCCACACAAAACATTGTACCTGAGAATCACAGCTAACAAAATACTTCATAAACCCTTCTGGATCTATTCTATCTTTAGGTATCCAAACATTCAAATTTCCCATTAAGTCACTGCAGCCTTACCCCTAAGTGACTATTCTCTCCTATCTTTCAAATAACATTTAGTACACAATGCGCCAGTTGTTTATGACCTGCATCTACTCTCATCCTACTTAAACCTGATGATAGTATATCAAAACTGTAAATCATCAACACCAAAAATGTTGACTAATGAAACTAGAGCAGCAGAAAATTGTTGGCATGTCAAAGAAATTATTCACATGGCACAGGAGCCTCTGCTTGTATGGTCCTGTCCATATAGTTAAACTCTACACATTTCTTGAGCCTAAAGTCCTTCATTAAAATCTAAATTTTAAATGCCACTGCCCTAAAAAAACCCAAACTGTAACACCCTAGGCAGTGGATAACTAGTGAAGGAGAAAAAAGAGGTTATTATATTCAAAAACTGAAATGGTGTTCCAAATGTAGGATTATTTAAGTCACACAAAGGAGGTAAGCCATGCATAAGGAGTCCAATAACCAGACCTGTGGTCCAAGTACTGCCATCAAGACCTAGATGCTCTTCAGGTAACCCCCTTCACATGTGAGGCAAGTGAGTTTAGCTCCATTTCTCTACTTGAAAGGACAGAGGAAGCTATTATTTTACTACTCCAAAGCAGGAGCAAAGAAAGTTAAGTGGTACTACTCTAGGTCTGGTACATTTTATGCACCTTCCATTACAGAATATGTCTACATATTCAAATACAAGTTTCAGTTTAGAGGTTAAAATTTCCACTTTCATCTAAGTCTAAACCTTAGACCTCCATCATTAATCAGCTTCAGAGATTACGAACAAAACACCCAGCACACACAAAAAAAAAGTATCCTACGAAAGCCTCAAGATTGTACCCAGCCCATCAGAACAATTTATCTGGCCCAATCTTTGCTCTGAAAGTCAGGAGTTGGGGCAGAGGTGGACATCAGTCAGAGTAATTGCTCTAGATTCTGTTCACCAAAAGCTGCCAAAGGATCTCCACTTTCCTCACATCCCTATCATGTAACTTGTCTTTTAGTCACATATGGACAGCTCAAGTACTTCATAGCACAGAAAATACATCTTAAAATGAAATCACATATGCAGCTTGTCCACAACAACATTTTTTGTAAACTTTGAGGTCACATACCACTCAAGCATGGATGTTCCTACTAAGGAGAGGAGTGTGTGCCTACATGGCAGTGAAGAGCTTGACCCTCAAGCTCCTCTATGCTACAGGGCTTACTCAAGACGAGACGACATGTAACGGTCTTCAGAAAGGGGAAGAAAGTTTGAGAGTTACAATCTACTTGTGACTGAGTTTGATGAAATAATTCCATTCAAAAGGTTTTTTGAGTCTGACCTGATTTTTCCCCAAGTTTCACACTCTTTTGACAAACAGCTGAGGTTGAAGCTCATGTTACCAGCGTTCAGGAGTTTGTTTTTTGAAGACTGTTTTTCAGTAGCATTCTTCATCTCCAAAATTGGGTAGGTCTTTAAAAATAAACCTCATAGGAATACAGTGAAAAGGAAATAGTGCAGAAGCACAAAAATAGACCCAGGATTCCAATAACAAACTATAAATCATTCATTTCCATCACAGATTGACTTACAGCAACATTTCTGCTTATAATAAAGGGGTTCAGAACATTTAGGGACAGGTTCATTCCTTCTAACCTGAAAGCATTTTAACTTGCTCCTAAAACAAGGAAATCACAGAAGACCATGGTGTAAGTAATTTCTTTTGGCTTAGACAGAGTGCAGTGCTACCTTGCTGTACTTGACAAAGGATGAATGAAGCTGTCCAAGTCCCTTATGAACTTAAGGCAGATCTCAAAAAAGCTTGGGTCCTACTCCTGGGATGTCTACTGCAGACCTGCACTCCCCCTTATTGGAACACAGTTTGTATCAGAAAGTCAAAGACAGCAAGAAGAAAGGGTTGAAATGGGGTAGGGAGGGGCAGGAGTGTAAAAAATGGTTGACGAATACCATGGCTAAAACCAAATTACGTGATAAAGGAACACGCACTGCATCTGCAGGGACTATAGGCTTGCTCCAGCCCAGGAAATTAGCTTGATGCCAGGATTTTTTTGTTGGAATTAATACAGTTCAAACTACTTAGCTAGCCTTCAAAATGCATTTAATGCTTACTGTAATCAGTATATTCAGTCACGCCCATCATGTGGCTTCAAAAAAGTAGATATAATTACACAAGAGAATAGCTTCGAAAAGCATATAGCCCACATTTGCTACAGTACAGATGTATTGGTTGCGGTGGAATATATAATACGAATGAACATATCCAAATCATTTGATCATAATGATAGGAGTTGCCTTTGATCCAACTAGAAAAGTGATTTTGGTTGAAAACCAAAAAACAACCCACCACCAAGAATTCTAGTTAGCATGAGTAATGTATGAACTGATTCAATATGGAAAGCCCACTTTAATTCTATGGTCAGAAACTGGTCAAAGACGTAGCTCTCAAAAAAGTCCTTCTAATTATGTGCAATTTATTTTATCAAATTTTACTATTAATGTGCTTATTTCTAATACCATCAGATAGTAAAATCTCCATGTACTATAGCTAATCCAGTTTCATAGCCTTGCTCCCTCCTAGAACCCCTCTAGGACAATCCCATCATGTTCGTTGAGGAAGAAAAAAAAAAGTAGATTAAAAAATAAAATAAAGTCAAATGCATAAAATCACCCAGTGAATAATGCAGAAACAACAGCCCATAAAATGAAACCCTTATTTAAAAGTATAATATCACCTTGTTTTCCTTAACAGCCTCAACTGCTCTGTAATTTTCTTGTTTTCACGGGACATATGCAGATGGGACCTCAACTGCAAAAAGCCAGCACAGATACTTGCATGCCATTTCAAGGCTGGCAAAAGGAAAGGGCTAACAGGCATAAGAGATGGATCTCCCCCTCCAATTAGTAGAATAGGTTGCAAATGGTGAGATACGTACCAGAAAGAACTGTGGGGTTTAGGTATTCAGGCATCTTCTTTCCCAGTTAACAGAGACTTCCTCCCTGGGCTAAGCGAAATTTTTTAATTTTGGGAGACTGGCAAATTTCCTAGTATAGCCAAACTCTGTTTGGGAAAAGGTTCTAAGTTTAAAATACAACTTTTCCTTGAGCTCTGGCAATTGTATAGCTATCAACAGAATTTCTAGCACAATAGTGGCAGCATAGTACAGACATTTTTTAAACACTAACTGAGTTAAGAAATCCAAGCCTATCATTTAGCTATGGAGAAAAAAAATGTGTAGTCTTTATGGTAAGAAACGATGCTTACAGATCACATACTACAGTCAGGCAATTGTCCTGCATTCTTTATGCAACACAAACTCACAAGGAAGCTGAGATTCCGTTGTCTCTAGTAAATCAGCACTGACTAGACAGTATATGTGCAGGAAAAAAAATCAGATCTATAAGGAATAAAGAAATAAAAAAATAATAATAAGGAATAAAGAAAATTCTATATTAGTAAGCAAAATACAGCAAGAACTGTATTACATGTCAGGTTGGAAAGCAAAGTATAATAGCCATGTTAGCTTCTAGAGAATCAGAACAGCAATACTAGCTTCTGTTCTGCCCAGCAGGAGACCAGAAGTCATCTTCTAATCATAGAAAGACTGCACAATAGTTAAGGCTTTACAACAGTCACCTTGTCCTGGAAGAGCAAAGCCTCAAGTCCTAGTATAGGCATAATTAGGGAAAAAAAACATGAAAAAAGTAACAGTTCAAGGTACAATCAACATTATCACACACTCACATATTCATAACATTAATGTGTAACCCTTTGAAAAAGAAGATTGCTCCCTTGAGCGGTTTCAAAGTTCCCAAACCTGTAAGCACACCATCATATTTATCACAGTGGTATTAATGAAGCAGTGAAACAGAATTGTTCATATCTCATTTTATCTAGCCTTCAAGTTTTGGGTTCTGTTGCTGCTGTTGTTAAAATAATAAAACAAAAACCCACAAAAAAAAACAGTATCAGAGAAAAAAAAAAAAAAGAAGTTTCTCTAAAATATGTATAAATGGCTAAGTTGACACACCACTGACTTAGAGCAATTCTATCCATGAACCAAAGTTTTGTTAAGCCTCCAAAAGAAAAAGTTTTGTTAAGCTACCTGAGAAAACTACTATTTTTTCCCTTTGTTTTAAATCAAATCTTACAAATAAACCTAGAATTAAACTGTTCTTATGTAATTTATTTTCCTATGAACATAAATAAAATCTATCACCAAAAGCAGTGTTTATTAACACTCCTCAGGAGCGGCCAAGATACTATACTAACCTTCATACTGCACAATCAAGAAGCTTATTATAAGCTTATAGCACTAATCCATCTACGTACAAGGTGAACTACATGCTACTATAAACATATTTTTATTCCTCTTTCTTACTAGCAACCACTGGAATGATAAACTCTTCAGGAGCACATCTCCTTTTCAGCATAAATGAGAGCTAACAAAACACAACGAGGAGTCTGAAAGCAGTATCTACAGTAGGAGAGCAAAGAAGAACAAAAATGGAAGTGGGTGTACAGCACTGGAGCAGCGATAGCAAATGGAAGGGGTGGGAAGGCAGAAATGAGAAGATGAATCAGGAAGGAGACAAATGAGATGTGAAAAGAGACAGAAGACAAAATTAACAAGAGTTAGTCGAAAACAACACTTCTTAAATCATGGCTCAGCCAAAAGAAATTACAAAGTCAGCCTGACAGAAAGAGTAAATTACAACTGTCAATGTCTTCACTTCTTGAGTAGTGTTGCCAAGAGTCAGTCGTGGCTGGGAATTACTGTCCTACCACATGGCTGGTACAAGTGCCATAATGACTTTGTTAGCTATGTGTCCAATGAATGGATGCAGCAGAGAGTAAGCATGTGGGAATGGAAAAAGGAAAGAACGGGTGAGCTCCACTGGAAATGAGATTGAGCCTTTATTAACTGGTCCACACACTAAGAGAGATATCCCACAAGTCACACTTAATCCAAAGCACTATGAAAGCAGGAGAGCATTTTGTTAAACAGGGCCCCAAAAGCTTTTCAGGGATTGAGGTGAACACCTGAGCAAAGATAAATTACATAAAAATTATATCTATGGTAGACATAAAAGTTCCATCCAGTATTCCTCAATTATTCCTGAAATTGTAACTGATACAGAAAGCAAACTCTAGACAGGCAACACATGCAATGCAAGGAGAACTGTGATGTCTAAGAAAGTGCTCCAAGGTACAACTACAATGCTTTAGCTGATTTTAATTCATTAAAGACATTGGATAACACGCTGCCCTTGTAATCTGTAATATCTTACTCTGTATAATCAGTCCATTCAGAATCACTGTGCAAAAGGCAACAGTTTCCTCAAGATACCAATCGTAAACAACCTTCACCAAAAGACAAACATAGAAGAGACTGCAGGGACATAACCTCCTCCTCTCCCCTGAGTTTATTCAACAAAGCAAGTAAGAATTATATCATGTTTTACAGGTTTTTATAATTAAATATAATGTAGCACTAGCCTTCCATTAGGCTGACTTACATAGCATCATTAGCTCAGACGGAACCTGAGAGTAAGTTAAAGGCCTGTTTTTACTTGAAAACACTACCAAAAAGACAGAAAATGTTTAAGTTGAAAACATACCGTAAGTGTCTCTTCTGTACTTCTTTTTCTTTGTACTGGAGCAACTGGAAATTCAAGAAGGGACTTTACTGTCTTCCTCTTGGCTTTTTCCATTTGAATGTTAGTAAAATAATTGACAGCAGCAAACTCAATAAGAGCAGAGAACACAAAGGCAAAGCAAACCGCTATGAACCAGTCCATGGCAGTAGCATAGGATACTTTTGGCAGTGAATGTCTTGCACTGATGCTCAGTGTCGTCATTGTCAACACTGTGGTTATTCCTTCAAAGAAATAAAGCAAAAGCACTGCTGAATCAAAGTAAAACAAAGAAAGCATCTTCAAACAAAAAATTTTAAATCACTTGTGAATCCTTCTCTACTGCTTGTAAATAGTGCCGTTACATCTAAGTCATGGCATGCACCATATCCATGAGCAGCTATGCACACAAAAAAGTTAACCAGTTTTCAAAGGAGGCTTGGAAAACCATCACTTCAGCAGATCATCTACAGTTCACATGAAGAAAACACGGAAGCCTCTATTTCATTTTTTTTTTTCATGTCAAGTTCAGTAAAAGTTTTTACAAGTTATTTTCTAAGCATTTGAACATAATTTAGGTTGTTAAATTGAGAAGTGCTCCTCAGACTGCAACAAAAACATGATTTTATTCCTGCAAAGGGTTCCAAATATCACTATTATTCTGCATCTCTTCCTCTGATCCCACTTGTAATGCAGGTGTCATTAGGTCATGACAAATTATTTTGGTGCTAAGGAAGAATATTATATTAACAACTCTGTTAGTTAAGAAAAAAAAAGGGGTTTTTTTTAAAAGTCTTCTGCTACTAGTCAATCAATAACATTTAATTAGAATTTCATCTTCTGAAAGAAGAACTTTTTAATTAAAATGTACAAGCATGAACACTGAACTCAAAACATGACCACTTCATGGCAGTACTTCAAATTCAAATACATGCTGCACAAAACCAGGTACGGGGTCCTTTCTTCCTTTTTCATCCAAAATATCTGGTATCATCCAAAAGTAAAACACCGAGTATGTAGTGAACACTACACAAGTCCTAGCATGATAACCTCAAGGAAGACTACCTACAAATGGAGATGTCTTTACTCTTACGTAAAGAACACTGTAACCATTCTAATTCAAGATATAATTCTTACATTCAGAAGAATTCAAACTATTTAAGAACATGTTTTTCAACAGATTCCTCACATCCCCTATTTGCTAAATAATGGTATTCCATCAAGGTAATCTGATACAAAAAGCTTCACTGCCATACAGAGAACTGGACACAAAAAAACCAGTCCTTCCTACTAAAGAAGACAAAAAAGAGTAATAGCCAGTTCATGAAAGTACAAGGGATGTGTCAGAGAAACTGGAGAAGATAAACACAGATGCAAGCTCACAAAACCTTCTTCAGTGGGAAGGTATTGAAAAACACACCATTGAAAATGTTTAAGTCTGAGGAAAAAAAAATTATGGAAAGGGTTTTTTTTTCCCATCCCTGCTTAGCCCTATCCTTCCAGAGGACCTGAGTGGACCTTTGCCCACTTAGAGCAAAAAGTTTGCATGAATTGTTTCTAAAGACATTTTTTTAACAGATGTAAAAGTAGGCTGAAGTGAATGGAGTACCCAAACACTCACCAAAAACAAGGAGAAGAAGGGAGGCCATGACAGTATTATATCTTTATTGGATTTTTCTCTATGAAATCATTCTTCAAGAGACTTGCAGCTGCCACTGAAATTGCCCCTAGATATGTGCCATAGAGATTTACAGGGTAGGGAACTAAGTCCTGGTAAAAATATGTTCTTTACACATAAACTGTAATTATCCAAAGCTAAATATTTAAAAGCTTCTGATCAGAAATGCACATAAGCATTAATTTTTGACATAAATATAAAAACTAATGTTAAAATTATATACTATTGATAAATTTTCACATGGTTAAAACCTGTTCTAAAATTACTGCTGTTTTTCCAGTCTCCCACAATCACCAGATTTCAGGTGTCTGAAGCTGTGAGTGCAGAAAGCATGAATTGATGTACCTTGAATCGATGTTCCTTGCGTATCCTTCATCTGTTACCTTTGACAAATTCGTCCTAATCATTCAGTGTCCAATGTAATGATCTTTTGGTCAGCCTCTTCCAACAGTTCTGCTAGAAAGCTGGTACCATAGCACGGCTTCATTCCTATCTTTTCCCTATCTCTTTTTCTCTTTGAAAAAAAAGCTTTAGAAAACAGGGTCCCTGTCGGAATTTGTCTCAAAACTAGAAGGATATTTGTTGCCATACTTTAAGTTACTTGCTTTCAAAGGCATTTTAGTGACTTATCTCTAACTTAGTAATGTCCAAACTTTATTAGCATTTTTCATTTTCACATATGGATATAGTTACACATATTACATATATTGCTCTATAGTCTGTACATTTTCAATTATATTATTTGGTCTGTAAAAACAGATTCTATATTTCCAGTTCATGGCAACACTCCATTCAAAAAAGTATCATTATTCAACATCACTGTAAAGGTATATGAAGCGATATATTAGTTTGCCTAATGTAATGCTTGAGTTAAAAACTAGTGGGATTCTTATTAGGCTTACAGGTTGTTTCTCCTAAAACTAATCATTAACCTTGTTTCATTGGTGATACAATGTTCTGACTCCACTTACATGTTTGAATGGGTCGTCACATAGAAACATTAATTCCTATCACTCTTTCCAGCATCTATCTATAGAAAGGCTTTTTGCAGAACATTCTCTTCCTGCTTTAGACTACAGTATTTTATGAAGCCAAGACATTGCTCTACAAAGGCTGACTTTAAAATGTTTTTATCCTATTTCTTTGTTCAAAATCATATTTCCATTTAGTTTTTTATGCTTTTTCTTCCACAGAAGCTTTTCTGTTTTTTATTCTTAGAGTTCACTGTAGCATCTCATTCAAGCTGTATTTTGATGAGGGTAATTTTAATGTCTTGTGATCATTTTCCTTTTGTAATTCATTTTCATAATGACAATGGCAAAAAGGAAAGAAGAGCACTAAACATGAAATTACAGTAACAGGATCTAAGCCTAACTCATAGCAAGCTTCCACTGATGACACAGATACCTCATAACAAGACATCTGTACATCTTGCACACTCCAATTTATTTTACAAGTACTCTATAAAATGTGAGTTCAAGTACTTACACTATTGTCCACCGGAGGATAAACCTGCTCTGGATGTAGACTAAGGGTCAGACTATTACTCAGGGCCAAGTTTCTCTTCAGGTTCCAAGGATTCACATAACAACATTCTTCATACATTGATAGTAAAAATTCTACTGAATTTACATTATTCCCTTGTTTCTGCACTAGTATGGAGGCAGTATACCTCACAGCACTAAAAAGGCCTATTCTAGTGAAAGTCATTAAAAGAACAATTATGAGAAAAAGTTAAAAAAAGGAAATAGTTACCAAAAACAGTTCTAGCTGGAACGGATTCCTTATTTATCCAAAATGAAACTTGAGAGAGGATCACGGTCATAATGCATGGGATATAGGTCTGAATCATGAAATAACCCATTTTCCGTCTGAGGTGGAAATAAACTGTCATAACAATATATTCACCTAAAAAAAAAAAAAAAAGAAAAATATTTTTCTGACTGTGTATAAGATTTTTGTTGCAGAACAACTGTTTCAGACTCTCAACTAGGATTGTTTAAGATGATGCTATTCATATTACTTAACACATACAGAAAGATATGTTCTTTAGAAAAAGAATGAATGAAACTTTTAAACAAAAAATCCTAGAAATGGTAGGTCGTTACAGTGCCATTCAAAAGCTGATATCAAAAATACTGTTAAGTGTACAGCTAATACTGGATTTAATTTTACAGTATAAGCATGATTTTAAAAATCCTTCTGGCAGCTATTGAAGAAGAGTCCCAAGACACAAGTTACCTACCTACCATAGCATCTATAACACTGTAGTACCTACCTGCCAAATAAAACACTAAGAACAATGATACACCTCAAGTGTTATGCAAGCATCTCAGCTTTTTACTAGGTTTATATGTCAGCATCGCTATGATAATGAAATAAATACAAAAATCATTGAGAAGAATTAAATATACTCAAAGTTTATCTAAAATGTTATCATTCATATTAAGCAAAGAGACAAAAAAGCAATTTTACCATTAACTGAATAAACTGTCTAAATAAAGCACTACAGAATGAGTCTTTTGGGGACAGCAAGGAAATTTTGTTATTAACTCATAATAATCAATATGCTGAGAAGTAAATTTCTAGTGCATCGCAAAATGCCATTTTATCTTTGATTACAATACCCGTAGAGCAATATATCAAATATATTTGCGTTATCTGTTTCATTTTGACCACTCACAATGCCTAAACCTGCTGATGCTTGAAAATTATTCCAAATTTTAAAAATATTTTGGGAATACGCCTGTTTACCACCGCACTGCTCATCAGTGATACTTCACTCATTTCGGATGCCTGTAGTTACCATTTGCCTTATTTCTTACAGCAAAAATCAGCAGAAGTATCTATTGTGACTATTGCATTTGTGCCTATCCTTATCCAACTAGAGGGTTTTTATGGCTTTAATAAGCCATTCTGTATGCTGTACTTCCATCCCAAGCTGTTTGCACCGCCAAACAAAGGAAGTCTTTTGCACATAATGTGGATACAGTGCTGAGAAATTACTTCCTCACCCAGGCATCCTCTTGACTCTTCAAACTGCATTTTAAGCAGTGATTAAATGCTCATTTTGTCCCTTAGAGTAATGATCTCATTCTAGCTTTCTGAAAGACTGTCACAATTTACTGTAATGAATCTGCAAATGTAAATCTCAAGGACAGAAACCTAATTCAGATTTACACTCTCAGCCCTTAATACATACCCTATGACATTCAGTAGCATAACTTACAGAAAGAAAAGGAAAAAAGCTTTGGGCAATGTTATAGGTTAGTTTTACCTCAAGTTATTTTTACTGACAAGATTCCTACCTGTAATAGATTTAATAGTTTCAGAGGATACCGTATGCCCAAGCAGGTCATACTGAACTAAACTGGAAGACTCCTCAGGAACTTCCACTGACTTCTCAGGTCCTTTTGTCCAGGTATAAATCATTTCACTCTTTGGATAAGCATCTACAACACAGCATCAGTTTGCATAAACAGGAAACTTTTTCTCATACCTTACTAAGAGCCCAATCCAAATCTACTGAAACCAAACAGTAAAACTCACACAAATGATTTTAGAAGATACCCTTTAGAAGATACCCTTCATGCTAAATTATTCCCGAAAGCCACCCTCAGAGGAGAATAAATAACAACTAAGACTGTATGTCAAGTGTCATACATAAATTTACTTCACATATGAATGTGAAGACTAAATGCAAGTTCTTTCTGGATCAGCCCCTACTGGGCATGCAAAGTTTATCTTTATTTTAGCAATTTCTATCTAAAATTTTATTGTGAAAATACACTAATATATAAAAAAGAGCATGTACAAAGAGGATACATTTTGAAGATTGGGTGCACATTTCTTTACAGAAAAGAATGATTACACTAAAAACTACAATATTTTAAACTTCTGTTTAAAATATTTGCTGGAAACCATAGGTCAGTAAAAAATTCACAATAAGCACACACAAAGAAACATTTTACATTTAAGGCAAAAGACATAACTTAGGGCTAGCATTCAATCCCTACACAGTCCAAACTCCTGTTAAAATTAAATCAAATCAGTCTTACTTTTGAAATGGCTACATGTTATTTCAAGTTTTGCTGCAGGAAATATCAGATTAGTGTTCAGCAAAATTTCTGCCAGCTGGTGATCCTGTCTGAAGAAATATGCTGCCTGTGGAGGAGCCCCCACTATCCAAGTACCCCTATCATACAGCTGATAACACAGTCAAATCTTGCAGCACTTGGTCTCCAGTCTCACTGTAACAGGCATTAAAATCATATCAGAGCAGTGTCTTTAATACCCCCCTTTAGGTTGACTACCCAGCTGTATAAGATAATGTACGCTAGGGAAAAACTATGAGGGTTCTCCAGCCATTTCTAACTTCAGAGCTCTGGTGTCAAGGAAAACAAATTAGTGTCCAGCTACTGACGACATCAGAGTGTCTAAAGCAGAGAAGTCAGTGATTAAGAAGTCTTAAAAGAGTGACAAGATAGTTTAATGGAGTGCACCAACCATCCCCCGGGGTTCTCGGAAGTCTCTGCTTTGGATTCATATCATGGACCCATAACTACCTCCCTTGGTTATTATGCAGCAAGTTCCAAAATGTTCCCTTTAGCCAAAGTTTGGAAGTTTTTCAAAAATCTACATCTGACCTCAAAGCAGAGAAGAAAAGTAATCTGCACTAAGATTCTTCTCATCAGTTTAAAAACTATTTATCTCATCTAAACTTGCCATGCAGACAATTACAACTAAGAATCAAATCTCAGCACATAACCTACACATCTATCTTAGGATGCCAATGTGCCTCCACTACCTGTACAGAAAGCCAAATAACCTGCTTCCCTGGGTGCCTTTTACTTGGCTGTTATAAATTGAGTTTGTCTTCTGCAGAGAATCTCTCATTTCACTAGGCATCCAATTCCTTACTGAGAACCAAGAAAAACTACGTATTTCAAGCAACTGTGTAACCAGAATTACCAGGTTTAACATGATGGCTGAATCACTGCCTGCTTTTCCGTTCTCTGGGTTTAATTTTTAAGGTCCTAAATAAAATTTCCACGGAACTTAACAGGAGTTTTGTCTGCATAGGGATTGCGTATCAAGACATATCTGTATATATTCAGAAAGTCTATTAATTGCTCAAAATTTAATTCTACTATTTAAATTCTGTATTTACAAGAAATTTCATAATTGCAACTTACAACTCCCAAATTTGAGAGGACAAGCATGACCATCCATGGGAAAATCCACTAATCTCATGGGACACTCTGCACTTATTGTAAGCCTATAATGGAACAAATTAAATAGTCTCTGGTTGCCATTTTGTCTGGGCAGTATAACTTTTGCATACAGTAATTGTTAGAAGTCAAACAAACACATTAGATACCTCATTGTGTACAGGATGGTGCCATTTCTCATTATTCTGAAGAGTTTATTTGGGGCTGTCATATTATGTGCAACAGACTTTTTTCCATTCCTGAAGAAAGTGTCAGGAGTCCACACCTTCGAGACCATCAAGTTGTTAAGTCTTAAAATTTCAATAGGGCCATCATATTTTAATCTTTTATCTACCCATGTCTGACGAAAGAAGACATCCATTGTATATTCCTGTATCAAATTGCAGAAAAACAAAGATCACGTCTGTGTGTGCATTTCCTGTAAAAGAAGAAATCTCTCAGGAGCAAAGAAACCATTAGTAAAGAAAATACCAGGTCTACTATATAAACATATTTTCACCAATTAAAGTAAGTGTCTCATGTACCTCTTAATAGCTTAATTTCTTCCATTAGTCATATCAATAAATTACTACACATTTAATCGTTGAGAAATAATTAATCTAATTAGGTTGCAGGAAGCAGGCAACTGAACTTGTAGTCAAGCATATAACTGGAAACAAAATGATCTCTGACAAGAAGTGTCAACAGATTTTTAAAGAAAATATATCCATTGATTTGCTGCTGCTGTCTAAATTAAAAATACCAGGACAAACAATTACTTCCACTTTAAAGTTAGGAAAGAAAACTTAATTTCATCTCATGGAAAGTAAGCTTTTAGTTGAGGAAAGCTAAATAAGTTCTTTGCCATGCCCACAAAACATGGATAATAAATTATATATAGACTTGCATACATACACATTTTTTAAAACTGTGTAACTATCCCATTAACCCTCAGAAAAGCCACACAGATGCTCCAACAAAAACATGCAAACAACTGCAGAACTGCAGACACGGGCACATCATGAGAAATAATATATGAATGAATGGATAAAGGAATGCATTTCTCATCTCAGAAAGCTAAAGCATTTCACACAAAAAAAACCCCATCATGTGGCATTGAAAAAGGTAACATGGAAAGCTTTGAGTCCTTTCGAACTCACAACTGTGATTTTGTTAAGTGAACAATGTTTTCTGACTTTGTTTCGAATTCTTCTGAATAATGTTACCACTGAAACTACTTGTCAGGCTATATCTATTTGCATTAGCAATGAGACACAACTACTGGTATAATGCATTTTAGGATTATATCTGCCTTCTTTTCCATGACTGTATCCTTCACTGTGGTTTATAGTTAATCCATGAAAAGTGTCTTTTCTACTGTCATTTCTTGCTGGTGACTTCATAGCTCACAAGTTGTAGTTTCTGTTATTAGCTTTTACGTGATAGATTTTGTAATGTAAGATTTCAACCATTTTCATTACACTGGGTACCAAAGCCACTAAAAAGACATTCTGGTCGTCCCCTGTACTGAGACCGTATCACACCTCACCCTTGCAGTGAATTTTCTGAGTGTAGCCACATTACACTGGGTCACTTATGGATACATTAACTAAAAAGTATTCCAAAAACAACACCTGGATCCCTTCTGACTAATATAGCCTCCTAACTGAATAGCCTCCTAACTAAACCCTAATGATGAAAGGGGAAATATCTGATGTAAAGTCTCCTTTTGTAAGTTCCTTATCCACCTTCAGTCCGTGTTCTCACTTCTGTCTTCTCCAATATACCTATAGTAACTTCCCACATGGCACCATGTCAAATGCTTCAATGAAACCCGAGAGATGCCATGCAGCCCTCATTGTAGTTTCTAGGCACATATTTCTAGATTTCCCTGGTATTCCCAGATTCTTGTATCCCTTGTCACACTGATAAGCATCACACTGTACATGACAGCCAATGAAGGGGTAAGATGCATTTCAACATCAGACTGCTGGCACAAATGTAGTCCTTGAAAAAATATTTTGCTATCAAATACCTTTCCACATGATAGAAGCAAATCAGGTACACCACAAAGTGAACGACAACACTATATGGGAAGAAAATTACCACCCTGAAACTGCCTTTTCCATAAAGTTCAGCACATTTGGCTGTGTTACTTCCATAGGATTTCTTGAATAATTTATAAAAACAGAAACTACTGTATGATTTAAGGGTATACCACTGTATTTTTGAAGTTGATGAGAGTTCTGCTGGATTTGACCTTGAAAGTAAAAGCCATTCAGGCCCAAATAACAGAACATGTAAATGTAACATTTCTCCTCTCTTACTATTTCATGCATGTCACTTGGACATTCAATTTCTGCAGATACCTATGAAAACTCTTATCAGTCAAACATTTGCTGAAAGCGATATTAAAAGGAGTATAAAGATCAGCAAAGGGCATTCATCTGAAATGAAAATGTCAACAGGTGTTTGTGATGTCATTATTGTTCACCTGAGAATAACACAAGTTTCAGAAATGAAAAGCAATTTCAAAGATATTACACATCTTCCCCACAAGTAGACTGACTTAGACACTCCCTGGAAGGTCTGATTCTGCCTCTACACTGTGAAAATCTCTTTTAAATCCTAGGATATGAATTCCTTAAGCCAGCCAAAACCCGCTGAAAGTGTGACCAGAATCAGGCCTGATGGATCTAATTATAACTTGTAAATTAAGCTGTTACTAATCTTGCCTAATTTGCATGATTGACAGAACAGTACAGATGAAGCATCCACTCCTAGTGCAGTTAATGGTTTCTCAGAACCAGGAAATGGCATTTTAATCCCAGAAATACATACCATTTCTACATCAGAAACAGGTCCAAAACTGGTGACATATATATCTGTTTTGACTTCAGTAACAGGACCTAATGTATGAAAAGGAAGTGAGCAAGAAAATTTGAATTTTGCAGGTCAACAATTCCCATAAATGATCCTGGTGTGTGAACAGTTATCGCTTTCAGGGTTCTGTGGACGAGCAAGAGCAAAATGCAAACAGAGGTCAATTAAGATAAGTCTAGAATAAGAAGCACTGCTCAATTACCTTTACCACATAAGTAAACCAAAAGCAGCATTTCCATGCAAATCCCCATTCAGAAAACTAACGTTGACTCAATGACTAAGAAAACCAACGCTAAAAAATAAAAATGCTCACTGAAAACACCATGCTAATTAACAAAAAGCACTGCATTCAGGAAATCCACTTTCCTCAAGGCATTTATTACTACTATTTGGTCCTACTGGTAATAACTGGACTACAGACATTAGCACAGGGTAATTTAGTATTGCAGGATCAAGAACTGCATCCATATCCCAAGATGTACTTAAGTGCTTTAATACTAACATTCAAAACAAAGTTGCACATCTAAGCATTTTTGAGGGTCTGAATCTATCTCCACATCCTTCTACAAAGCCCTTCTTGAAAGAGCTAGTGTTATTTAGGATGTTGTTAAAAAGAGGGCACCGAGTAGAGGTCTTGCACTTTCACAGCTGCATATGGCAAATCAACCATGAGAAAGCAGTTTCGTTTTAATTATCATTTCCTTTACCACCTTGAAATTTCTGAGGGGTATTCACTCTACAGTTCCCCTTAAACCAAAGAACACACACACTAATATCACTGGGATTTAGGTCTGTTCCCAATGCAAAAGGCTAGAAAGCTGCTAATCATTACCAGCTGTTAAGATGATTCTGTGATCAAAGCATTAGCTAACAGTTTAATTCAGGTAATTAAGTCACAGCATAAATTAAACATTAAAAAAAAAAAATCTACTGAAAGTCTTAACAAACAGTATCTGTTTGGAAAAACACATATGATCTACAAATTCACAATCGGTTTCTAAACCCCTAAAACTCAAATTTCTAAAGAGGATAAGTGGCTCAAGTCTGTTAATTCAGGCTTTAGCATAGTATTTGCAATCTAAAAATGAAAGGAGGAAAGAGTCAACAGAGTTAGCAGCAGAAGAATATGTCCCTCTTGAAAAGAAAAAAAAAAAAAAAAAAAAACCCTTTTATCAAAANAAAAAAAAAAAAAAAATCACTCTTTACAGATGTCACTTTAAATCAAATGGTAGCAAGAAAAAAACCAAATATGCAATGGGAAAACAGGGAACCTATACTTCTTGCACCTAGAACGAGTCCCAAGCTGTGAACAAAAAATAAAATAAAACCATGTAAAATAATTTTTCTAAAATAATTTTACTAAAAAATTTGTAAATGATGTAGAGAAGAACAGCTAAGAATTTTTCAACTTAATGTCAAAAAAATTACTTTGCTGGAAGCTAAGTTTCACAGACATTTTTTCAAGATATAGACCAAAGAAAATTCACTGTACGAGAGTTGGTAGCTCAGTGGTGCCTGGAAAGTTGGGTAGTTTGGCATGTCTGTCTTGAAGAGGTTTTAAGAAGCAACTCCCAGGTTCCAGATAACACACTTTCATACCACACCATTTGTTTTGCTGTGGGTTGCTCTCTGGACATGTCAAATGGAAGCTGCACCCCTTTCTACAAATAAAAAAATGTTTATTAGGTCAGGGAAATCCATGAGTGTTTAGATCATTCATTTTACTGACACAGTCCAATGACATTTCCTGAATATAATTATTTCTGGAGAGTAGAAGAGCTCCAAGAGATTAGAAGTGAAGACATTCATCTACAGTGTTATAAAAAGAGAGAGAAAAGCCCAACCATACTTGTACCTAGAAACAGAAGAGAGTTAACTGCAACTGACCTCCCATAATCACACTACTACTATAATTTATCTAGGGTTGTTTTAAATATATAAATATTTATTTCACTTGAACCTTAAATATTTCTGAAATCAGTTCTATAGAAATTAAAAAGTCATTTTCTCACATAGCTTTAGTAAGAAAATGCAGGAATTAGTCTTTAGTAATCAATATTAAGAGAATGATGATTATTGCTCACAGTTCCTGCAAGAATCCCTTTTAGGAACTGAGTGCAACATTCAGTATTCTCATATTATTGAGTGACAGAGACTAGTCCCTGAATTCCTTTCAGGAACTGCTTTACTTATTAGTTCTAAGAAACTAAATAGGAATAGTCCTCAAATAAACCCCAGACCTTTAAATGCTTTTCTTCTGATGGTATATTCTTTTCTTTATCTCATAGAACACTGTAATTTTCTAGCTATACCAAACTGAGGAAAGGGACAGATTTCTTCCAGAGGCATAAGCTGCTTCTCCTCAGACATTGATTTCTTCTGTTTTATTAAATGATTACAGCTACTCAGGAATAAGTGTTTGGAGCCTTTCTGCAGATTTGTTTTTTGGAGTTTCTCGGAAAGAAGGGGAGAGCTATGACCAAGAAGCTAACTTCCAAGTCATCAAGCCTATGACTTAATTAAGCTATTAGAAATACTATAGAAGCGGCACAGGATTAAAACTATGCTTGAGTTCACTCTTCAGTAACTGTTATTCTGTTCTCAAATATTTAGTAGTATGACCCATGAGAAAGAAGGAATCAGGAACTCTCAGACAATAATGAGGCCACAAAATAATGTTTACTTTTGGTTGCTTGCCCAACATGATGGCATAAGAGTGACAAAACAAATGTTAAAATCACATTATAGTCCATTAGAAAATGGCAGATGAATGAGCATCTAGAAATATTTTAGGCATCCTAACAGTTATTCAGTTAGTACTGACATACAAATCCTTGCTTTGCAGCCAAAACCTTGGTCAAACATTTCAGTGTCTGGCAGGAGCAAAGACAGCAGCAAGAGACAGTGAAGCAGATTATCTCCCTAATGCTTTCTCTCCAACTGCAGCCCTTTCATGCTCCACGCCTTCCACTTACATAGGCCTAAACAGTAATGAAATGACAAATCTTGGATTTTCTAGCATGGCCCAGTACTTAACGCCAGCCCAGGAGTATCTATGGTGACACCAATACCTATCTCTTATTCTTCTTGTTCTAGAAGAAGACATAGCTCCAGCTGGTAACAATAGTGGGGGTATAAATAGTGAGTCATGCTGCTGCTTCTTTTTTAAACTATTATTAATAGTGGGAATTCCTGTCAACGAGGAGGTGATCTGTAGTCACCTAACCTACTTTTACTGGTGATTTAAGCAGCTCTCCAAAATGAATGTGTTGCACCACTAAATCAACTCAGATTCTGCAAGCAGAAGATCCTATTAGAATCCCTAACACCCTGTTAGTGGTAATAAAATGCAGTGAGTTGTAAAAAGGCCATTAACTTTGAATGTGACCATTGGGCTCGTCCCTCAATGGATATTAAGTATCTATCCACCATAAATCTTCAGGAATGCTGAAGAACTATTTATAACATACTGGTGTATATTTTTATGTCAATGAAATAGGAGGAGAGTCCTACACACTGCAGTGGGAACAGTTAAGTCTGAATCACTGCTTGCAAGATAATACACTTTAAAGAAGCTCAAGCAGGATTAAAAGCAACCCCTGCAAAAAGCCAGAATAGTTCAGTGGTATAGATGTTCCATGTGGGCTGAAGAAGCGATGCCGGGCCCTAGCCCTGTGAAGATGAACATAAGACAGCTCTCCCATGCATTTTATGTCAACATATGGGTTGAACTGCAGCACAGCTCCCAGGGAAAGACTTTGGGCTCCATTATTGCCGCGTCTCCATAGGCAACTGTCACTGCAGAGATCTCCACTGTATGTAAACAGTCAAATCCTGCACAGGCTTTCTGTATATTGCACATTTTGCCATCAAAAAAATCACACAACTAATCGGGAGCATTAGCAAACAAGTCTGTACAAAGGTTTCAGCATACAAAGTACAATTTAAATGCTAAGTGCAGTTACTGCTGCTATTATGAGATCAGTCCCAGGATACATAAACCACATAAAATTGTATTACATCAGTTCCTACAGCCACATTAAAAAAAAGTAGTTGCTACAGATTTTTTTTAAATATAACTGTATGTGAAAGATTTGGTGCTTTCTCTTTCCAAATTCTTGCTGCCTGCATAGGGTTGACATTTTTTAAGTGAAGTGAAAAAAAAAAAAAAGAAAAGAAAAAGCCATCATATGAAGCACGTTCTCTTGTTTCATTTTATCAGAAAGAACAGCTAAGGACACCTGCTATATGAAAGAATTGTATTCAGAAGCCAGAACAAGTAGGTAGGGCATTTTAAAAAAATTAAAGCAGAATTCAAAAACCTGGGCTGCATTCTCCACCAAAAGACAACACAAAAAACACAGGAGCACACAATAACCCTTATCTCTATGTATGTTTAACCATCAGCATGTCTGAACGTGAAAAGGGGGAAAAAATACCTCCAGAAATTAGGAGATTACTGTTTCTTTGCCTGTTTATAAGCAGATCATCCCTGCTGAGACAGCCAATAAGCTTGATTCTGGTGCCAGTTTTCATGATGTGTACACCTGTCTACTAAGAACTGGACTATGAATATCAGCTAATTTTATACAGATCACTGAACAACAGACAGATGGTAATGACTTCAAGCATTACTAACCTGGGCCAAATTCAAATCCGTCACCTACAGGTATCTAACACCATATCCTGTTAAGCTTTGAGTCATCTACTCTCACCAGCTGAGGAAGACTGGACAACTGCCTGAAAAAAAAAAAAATTACCAGCTTCACTTTACAATGCTCACTTCAAGTCCATTTCCAATCTAAAAAATAAAAGTAAATTGCAATATCTATTATGCTGAGCAATGGAACCTTGAAGGAACACATGAGTTCCTAGTAAGGGCAGATAATCACGTAGATATTTTTATTTTCACTAAAATCAGAAAATTGTCTTTGCTCTTCGATTGTATTCTGTGTTTATTTTCTGACTAAAGTCCTGCACTGACAGGAAATGAAACTCTTCAGAAATGCTGTTCATCAGCTGAACATCACACAGCCTAGACAGGGCAGAGAAGCCCTGTCCTACCCTTCCTAAAGGAGACAATAGCCAATATATTTAATGCCACCAAATACTCAGGTGGACTTTCACAGGTATGAGATCATAAGAAAGAATACAAAAAGAAAAAGAAAAATAAAAAGGGAAACAAATACACACAGTCCTGTTCCTTCTACTCATGAGTCAGTGTACGTGGCAGTTCTCAAAGAGAAAGCCACAGAGCTAACACCATTTCAGTAGCTGATAGTGAGACTCAAAGCTCGTGCCAGACTCTACCTCACGCAACCAACCAGAACTCAGGAAGGGAAAGGGCTTCAGCTTTCACTGGCTGATAGGCAACCACACCACAGTGAGCCAGTAACACACTGTGGGCAACGCCAGCAGCTTATGGTGAGCAGGTTTCACAGTCAATCTAAGACCCTTTGGGAGGAGGCAAGTCACACACCACCTTCTTTCTTTGGTCTGGCCATACACCTGGCCATTAAAGGCAAAACACTAGAGATGAGATGTTCTCCAAAAGGCACAGTTCATTAAAACGAGCAGCTACATGGTACCACACAGTGATGCTGCCCTCATCAACCTCAGTCTCTCTTTTCCTTCCTACTTCCCTAAATCCTCGCTTAAGCGTAATGAGTTACTCTATCATGAGAGTTTCAAAGACACTATTACATCTTTTAAGGTTACAATCCAATACAGGTTTGAATGGGCTCTTGCAGGCTCTTGCTTACGTCAAGAGTTGCTCAGGTACAGTCTGAAACCAGGTATGGGTTTAAAATGGCAAATCAGACTCAGGTCTCTTATTTCAAGTGAATAAAGCTCCTTTCAAAGACTTTGGAAATCTACTGTCACTTTGAAACTAATCACCAGAAAGGCAGCACGGTGATTTCCAGAGCAAATCCAACTTTTTTAACTTTCTATAGTTTTCCTTCATGTTATACACAAAATTTTTAAAAGCAGATGAAAACTGGAGGCAGGGTTTAACTGGAGATGCTTTTACTTCAAACTTTTACAGCTGAATCAAAATAGTACTGTGCTAGTACTCTTGAAGTTTTCCAGCAGATAATGCTTTTAACTGAGAACACCACAAGTGGCTTCTGTAAAAACCCTGGTTTTATAGAGTGGTTTTGACCAAGAGACCCACTAGGATTACAAATTGAACGCTGAAATTCCAGATAATGATATAACCAAGCATGCAGAGCAGGGAATGAACTGACTTCCTTTCTGTCACACTATTTTCAAACAGACAACAGCATTACTTTATTCATTAGTCCCTAAATACTTTCCCTCTACCAAAATTCAAAACTTATGCATTTAAAGTCTTCCTGACAGCAGCTGTGGGGTTTTTTTTTCCTCTATCCTACACGAAACTGCCTATTCTGCTTTGTTTCATTAAATTTCTAGGTGACATTTCTTTGCTTCTGTCTTGCATCTTTAGATTCCCTCCCTCCCCAGCTTAATGGGAACTTTCACTTAAATGATCTTTCATAAGCTTTTTCTAAAACCCTTAGTGTCTATTACACTAAGCACAGTGAGGTTTGGTAGTAAGTGACAACAACTTTTTAGGTTTATGACATTCATTTAATAAAGTGAATTTTTAATGAAAGGTGTCAATCCAATGACATGGGGAACTTCATTCTTATATTAACCCTCAACATACGCCCTACTCCTGTATGAGTACCACCAAGACAAGTTTTCCATATACTACACTGAGATTCCCCACTCTTCTGGGAGAAAAATTCCACATTTGTAAGCATGCTCAAGCAATTTAACTTCTCCTCCATAACTACTACTGACAGTTTTGATCCAGTTGTTGAAAATCTCCAAAATCAAACATTTTCTCCTCTGCTCTGTACGCGAACAATCTTAATGCATTGTTATTTGTGATAACTCTGGAATATACCAGCAAAACTCAGAATGCTGCTACCTCCCCAAGTCTGATTTTAAAGATAATTTGCATCAGAATTAGAAATATTTTCATTAATTTGAAGTTTAAAATCAGCATCAGTCAGACCTCTGCGACACCTTTTGTTCTTAAAATAAAACCCTCATTTCATTTCAGGCCATGTGAAAACCAGATGGCAAATCAGCTTCAAGAAGAAAACAAAAGCAAGTATTCTGCTGTTTATCAAAAAGGGATGTAGCCTTAACATATACCAAAACACACTATACTTTTCATCTCTACCTATTCCCATCCCCTATGACATTTTGTTTGCTAGCTATGCTATAAACTAGTGAGTGACCCACTTTTAAGGGACAAATGCAATTTGTCATAATTTTTCAGCATAAAAACCTCAAAATATAGGGAAAAGTTGATTTTGATATTCTATATTTCAATAACTAATCCATAGTTATTACTCTGAGTAATGTCAAAAAGTGGAATCTGATCAATTGCAGAAATTTTTCTCTTTGCTTGGTTTTGTTGGGTGTTTTTTTTTTCCCAAAGTTGTTCCTCAAATCAGGTGAGGATAATTTCCACTAAGGAGCTAGAGAGGCAAGCATCATTTTCAAAACCAAAGTATTTTTCACCCATGTTTTACTTAAAAGTTCAAAACTCAAAGATGAGTTGTTTAAACCATACAGATGGTTATAAAGAAGGAAGAAGAAAGAAGCAGTACTATCCATTTTATGAAATATTGACCCAGAAGTGTTTTCCCCAGGTTGAAATCTTTTTCCTCTCTCTCTCATTTACTTTAATATTGCCAATATCAAAGTTCCAGAAGACACAATGAACTTTTTCTCCTTGATTGCGTTTTGCTGAAAGTCTCCAACACTTGCAGGGGAAGAAGTTCTACTCTTGCAAAATATTCTGCAAAGGACAACTGTATTAAAATCAACACATATTACATATTTAGTAGTTGTTTAATTTTGGAAATCTGATAATGCTCATAAAGCATCTTTGCTAGATGACTAATTAGTTGGCATTCAACCTAAAACGATGCCAAACATAGCACATCTCTTGTACGCGTGCAGAAGTGTCTGTAACCTCTCCACAAAGACTAGATTGCAAAAGGCTATCAGTTCCCAATGATTCCTCCGAGTGTTAACAAATTTAGCCTCCTTCTCACTTAATGTGTAAGCTAACTTAAGAAGGCCTCACTTATTCAATACACTCAAAAGAATAAAGGAGTGATCAACGGTACCAGGCGTTGTCCTTTAACAATCATGATCATGCATATGAGCACTGTATATGGCACATGGGGAATGTGTTGGTATACATGTCATTGTAGATGGATCACGTGTATGAAGAAGGTACTTTCAGAGGAGGAAGAAAGTATTTCGCAACATAAACCTACGCAAGGATCTCATTCAATCTTGCATGGGAAGCAGCCTATAATACCCTAGTTATAGCTTCGTGCATCATAAGAAGGGCTGTAGCATTTCCTTATAAATATTTTTTTTCCTAATTCTAAATTTGCATTTTTTAATTTCTTCATTCCAGATTACAAGATTTTTTATTTATTTATTTTGCCTGGATTTTAATGATTTTTGGTTCCAAGTCCCTACACAGAAACATTAAAATCAATAACAGCAAGTCTGGCTGCCTCTTCAGCATCACAAAACTGCATCTTAACAGCCTGGGGTACAAAAGAGGCCCAAAACCCCCACATGCAGAGCATAGGTGAAGGCAAATCTGAAACTCCTCCACATCGAATTCCTATACAGCAATTAAGTCCACTACTTCTAAACCAAAGCTGGAATTTCAGCAACTGTGGTAAAGAACTGGTGTGCTCAGGCACCTGAGCTCTGGTTTTCCCTAACTACTGGAACGGAACCCACCAAAGACCTATCCTCTTAGGCTGGTTAAAAGTATACTTGTTTCTATTAGGATCCGACCGCGGCATTTACGGGTCAAAATTCTCAAGAACAGGAAGAATCTGGATGTTAGACAGGACCTTCCATCCCCACCAAGCCAACGCACACTGCCTTAAGGGCTTATTTTTCCTCCAGCGCAGCAGCCCGAGCCCGGGATGTGGGCAGAGCAGCTAAGCGGGGGCTGAGCCCGGGACCGCCCCAGCGGGGCCCCCACAGCCGGGACTGCGTAGCACCCACGGGGCTTTTGGGGCCAGGAGCCGTCTCGTCGCCGGCCCCTCCCGGAGAGCTCAAACCCCGGGGCGGGGAGTGGGGACACACCCCCACGTTTTCGGTCAGTAACGGGTCGGTCCAAGTGGTGACCGCTGCGTCCCCCGCCCCTGCCCAGCGACCCCGCGCCCGCCGCCGTCACCGCGCCGCCACCGTACCCCCGAATCCCGGTCGCAGCCGGTTGTCATAGCCATCCAGGAGGCTGTTCAGGATACTGGTGAAATTCTCCGGTCGCAATTTCTCCTCTTTTTTGCTCTGCCCGGGCGGCCCGGTGAGACTGCGAGGCAAGGAGGGAGCGGGTGAGCGGAGCCGCCGGGAGCCCGCGGGGGACAGCGGCACCGGGACCGGCCGCCCGGGGCCCCCGGCGCCGCCGCCGGGGTACTCACCACGTCGCCAGGCACAGGCAGTGCAGGAGGGCGATGGAGAGACCCGAGGACATGGCGATGGCTGGCTCCTTGGCAGAAACCATCTTTGCATGCCATACTTCACGCCTGGGCACGTTAAGCGCCTCGTCCGGGGCGGGGAGGGGGGCGCGGGGCCCGGCGGGGGGGCGGCGGCC